>CM057816.1:36760552-36855552 GCA_030067965.1 Latrodectus elegans
CTAAAAAGCGTGATGTAGTCTCAAATTTCTTTGAGTTTCAGGATATTTTCTACATAATATAGCATCAATTATTTTTTTAAAAAATCACTCAAAATGCAAAGACTTATATTTTGCTAACCCACACTTTCATTAAATGGGAAATATTTTAGAAGTTGATTTAAAAATTTAAACAGCATTTCCAGATATAAAAAACTAGCAATCTAAAAAATCTACTTGTCTCTGTCTCAACAGCAGAGCCTTGTAAACCATGAAATCTACCAACGATTGAGAACATTTCATTGAATGCTGTGTTCATTGTTTACTTTATTATTACGCCCAGATTCGTATTTATGACCAGATACATTTTTAGTTTAAAGAAAACATTCTACATTCTTATTGCAAAATAAAGTTACATAAAAAAATATTTATCACAAAATAGGAGTCAAACACTTGTCGGCAAAGATCGCTATTACTTACAGCATACTACGACATATTATAGAACATCCATTTCAATTTATCTATACCTGGGAGTTGAGGAAAACAGTGCGAGAATCTAAACACATATGTGGAAGTTGTTTGGTATTTTAAATGCCAGATATTCTGAAAAATAAACCTCTTCAAACAGGTTTATGAAATATTACACAAGAACTCTTGCCTATAAATTATGAAAATCAATTCTGTTTTTCATTTATTACTGACATCTGTGTATCATCAAGAAATCCAAATTTTAAATTGTAAGGCTTATACAATGAACAGATTGAAAAGTAGTTCGAATAAAGTGTTTGAAGCAAATATCATTTTTAAATCATACATTATTGATATATGTTTCGATAAAACTTTAAAAAATTCGATATATAAGATACATTTAAAATTCAATGTATTAGAACGTAAGATTTTTTTATTATTTTTTTCATTAAACTTGTTTGTATGAAAATATTTCTATTCTTAAATATGAAAGCAAAAATATTAAATATTGTTCAACTGATGCATTGCTATTGAATAATTAACAATCCTAAGATAGATAAGTTCTGAAATTTATCCGTAGAGATTTTTTGAAGAAAATACGGAAATTATTAATTTATAAATTGATTATATTTAACGAAAAATTTCCTTTTGAAACGTATGATAAGGCATATTGTATCCTGAAGTAATTTCTCACTTTTATTTAATATAAACTGACAGTACAATTAAAAATAATAAAAATAAAATATCTAAAAATTCTGCAAAATATTTTGATTAAAAATATGTTTAGAATTTCTTCATTCTAGAATAAAAATGCAAATTGCTTTATTAAGGAGGATAAGTAGTCATAGAAAATTTCCTTTTTTGTTTAATAGTTATTTACTTATTACAAATATCCAGAGAACTGGCTATGACGCCATAAGTTCTTTGGCTTTTCAATCCCTCTAAGCTTTATAAATGTGCAGAGCATGATTCAAGATAGTAAAAGCCAAAAATTTAACCTTCTTTACGGAGAACACGTGAGAGAACTCCAAAGTTTAATTAATACAAATACGCTGGTAAACCTGACATATAGAAAGGCAAAAATGTGTCAAATTTCACTTCTCGGAAAATCAAGAATAACCTCTGAACCCTTTATCAGGAAAACATAAAGCTTACTGGCCCAACCACTAAACATTTTCTTCTTTATTCTCGAAGCATGTCTTCTCTTAATTAGTAATTTAACTGAATTGAAAGAAAGGCTAGTCAAGGGATTTTGAAAGAACCTTCACCTTTCTTTGGAAAGAAGCCAGTAGCATCATTTCTATGAAACTTACAATGAGCTGAAATCCATTGGAAAGAAACATATATCAACCTAGCAAAATATTTGCACTACAAAATACTGTATGTTGTCTATTTGCAATAATTTAGAAAATTAGTATAGAAACAGACAAGGTAATTCATCAAAGCAAAGAAAACAGCAGGACAGACTTCTGCTTTAAAGTGATGTAAATATCTCCAATTTGTCCGTAAAAATATGTAGAATGAGTTCCGACGAGAGTATAAAAGACAGTAAATAGATCATAATATACTCCAGCTTCATCATCAAACTCCATCGGTAAAAACTTGAAACGATTATTTTTTTAGGTATCTTGTTTCAGTAGTAAATAAAGCAGTTACACGAATTTGTTGTTCGCTCAATGTGACTCTTACTTCATATGATCTAAACGCACACCAAAATTCAAGGAACGTTTTGTTTCTCATATATAAACTTTTCATATTTAACTTCAAATTTAATTTCTTTCCTTCTTCGTATGTAACTTCTACCCAAATCTTACTCAAATGAGCCAAGAGCTAACTGAAATTTATGAGAGATTTTTAGCTTATATAAACTACGTTATTTATTAAAGACCAGTAATATTTAATAATAATAATTAAAATAAATTTTATATTTTTAAGTTTTTCCTAGTTGTAAAGACTAAAAATTTCTTACGTTCATAATATTAAATTAAACAAAAAATAATAATAGTAAGGAAAGAAATGCATCTCAATTTGCGCATGACTTGAAATTCATAATTAAAAAATACATTAATATTGATCAAATTACTGTTGAACAATTATAAGCAAATCAATTTCTGTAGTTAAACTGTTAACATTTGAAAGGTAAATAAATATAAATCACACGTTAATTTTTTATCTATTTCAGTTACATTTTTACTACACGTTATTTTTATTTATTACATATTATTTTTATTTTTGTATACGTTATTTTTATTTGTTGAACACAGCAAAAATGAAATTGAATATAATAGTAATATCTTTACTTTAATGAGATATATCTGACTATGAAGAACTCAATAAGATATATTTTTTAATTAAAACCATTAAATATATTTCATATTTTAGTAAACTATATCTTTGAAAGAAAATAATATATGGAATTAAAATCAATTTGATATTTCAAATGCAATATGTTTTGGAAGAATAGCGCATAAAACTTAGAGAAACTTATATAAATGATGAAAATTTATTAATGAATATATATATTCTATTTGTTTCCATAAACACTTAATTATTCTATTCCAAATTTATTTATTGATTGCTACAAAAATATTATTTTAATCACACTTATTCTTAAAATACAGAAAATGAAATCATTTCCTGATTATTTATAAGTAAAAAATTTTCATTTAAAATGCACAAATTTAGCATTAAATAATTAGTTTACATTTCAAAAATATATGATTGGAATTGAAAGTAGACTAAAATAGCATTACATTACAATTTCTTGTTTTTAAATATCTTAATATCTGATTAATTTTGAGTTACATTTTCCTCGAAAAGAAATACTGAATATTCTTAGGAAAGCATCCTGAATGTTTTCTTAACCAACTTTCAATGGAAATTTTAAAGAGCAAATTAAAGATTCAAGAATTCTATTTAATAAATAATGAAAAATACAATTAAATAAGAAATACTACTTCTCTCTCCCTGTATATATATATATATATATATATATATATATATATATATATATATATATATATATATATATATATATATATATATATATATATATATATATATATATATATATATATATATATATATATATATATATATATATATATATATATATATATATATATATATATACACAGACACAAAAGTGTTTTTCTTTTAAAAATACAAAAAAAACTCATTTAAATAAATTGACCTTTAAATTCTTATTTTGATCTGATTTATTTATGCAAAAATAGTTAAACAATAAAGGGATAATGTTTTCATAATTATTATTTTCCAACATAAATACTACCCTTGCTTGTAAGTGCAATTCTCTTTAAATGAAAATCTCGTATACCTTCCTGATATAAAGTGCCTTTATATTCGAAAAATAACAGTAGTATAAATTATTTTTAAGTGATTACCTTCTTGGTTGATAGAAATCAGGTTCTGAATATAGAACATTAATAAACGATGCAGTTCATTTTGAAAAGGTGCAGACCAGTGATAAAAACAACACACATAAATAAAATCAGTAAAAATGTCAATACAAGATTTTAGGTAATCGAGTTTGAAATTAAATTTATTTTTTATTGAATTGCTCTCTTAGACATTAAGAATTTCAATTGAATTTAAAAATGTTGAGAAAGAGTTTCCATACATAATGTGTATGCGGTTAAAATCGTAAAAATGATATAGTAAACAACAAACTAAGTTCAATATTTTCACATCAAACACATCCTATAAAAATAATTTTATATTTAAGCAAAACCATTGAAGCGGCAAACTTAAAGTAAATATTAATACCTTGTTATATTTAGACGAAAAAAGTATCTTTTCATCTGTTACTTAATTGAAACATTCTTAAATAAACTTTCCAGAAAACTTGATGTTAAAAAACTTAAGTTTAATACATTGCAAATGGAAAGATGCGAATAGAAATGCCAATATTTAGCTGAATATTTCGGATTCAATAGATTCAAAGTGATAGAATCAATGAAAGAAGTAAATCTATAAAATACACAGAAGTACCAAATGACAAATGGTTTTAGGTCTAACATTTTCTTTTTCCAATATTGGTTTTTAATTACTTTATCTTTTAATTTGTACTTCAAAAATGTGATTTCTAACTGTAGGGATGTAAAATCAACACTCTAAATGCATTCTTTTGTAAATTAAAACTTTCATTAAATACGTTAATATCTACTCTCATTAGCTGGATCTATCTCTATCTATCTTTATATATATATATATATATATATATATTTATCTATCGTTATGTATATATATATTCTCAAATTTCCTAAGAATGTCTTTGTTTGTTTAATTTGTTGCTAGTTAAAACACTTAATTATTATTTCTTTGCATATTATTGTCTTTAACAATATTATTAAAACATTATGGTCTTTTGTATGCATCCTTAAGGCATTTCAATTTATCAAATTATACCCATAACACATAGTTATAGTTTTAAGAACAAAATTTAATTAGTCAAAGTAAAATTAGCATGATATAATTACTTATGATCACTAAAGTGTTAAACGTCTTTTACGTTATGTGCTATTTCTGTTTTAAAGTAATTAAATATGCATTTGCAATGGGAGATGTCTAAGAGTTTTTGGACTTAATTATTTACAAATTTTCTAGGACAATTTTTATAAGTAGGTGATTCCAAGAATTTTACATTTTAAAACTTGCACAGAAAATATTTTTCATACAACATATTTAATAATTAATAGTAATGAAGGATCAACTTAAAATGTTATGAAATTTTAAGAACTTTTTAGGTGTTTTAAATTGATCTTTTATATAGTTGCATTTATTAATTAATTTAAACTAATTAACAACGAATATGTTTTATAATGCAATCAATACAGTTAATTAAAAAATATTATTATTAATTTCATACTTATCGTGTTAGAAGTTGTATTCCTTAACATATTCACATCATAAAATAACAGAAAAAAGCTGTTGTTTTGAATGTGACGCTAAATATGAATATAACAGAGAAATTAACAGGCAAATATAAATATAATATGTAAATATAACAGATAATAAAATACAAATATAACCGAGAAAGTAACAGGTAAATTATCATTTTAAAGACAGATATTTTTCCGTATTTTAGAATCTAGAAACCATATTTATTTAGTTAAATTAGGACTTGGATAATTTCTTCATTGTGATATGTAACAGCATCATTATGTTTCATTTTAAAAAAAATATTTTAAATTTTCAATTTAATTCAGTGAGAAAATAATTTAATAATTACGTTAATAAAAAATGTTTTCCTGCCATCAAATGTTGAATATCTGGAAGATAATTCTACAAATTCTAATGTCTTTATGAGTTGTATTACCTGCTTTCTATATATTTCAGTGGATGTAATGGGTTGCATTTAAAAATTGGAAACGAAAACCAAGATAATTTTTATTAACTTAACAAAGGAAATAAACAAACAGAAAACAGAACAGAAGAATGAAATATAATATAAAATGCACAATTGGGAAATATAAATTCGAATGATGAGTATTCTCTGAAAAGTATTCTTAACAATGGTGAGTAATATTGTTATATTATAAAATATAGCTTGTTTGTTATATGTTAAACATTTAATGAGTACAATTTAAAGAGGAAAATGTAATGCCACATATTTAAGTATCAAAAAGGTAGAATACAGAAACAATTTGCCGTATGCAAATCAGTAAAATGCAGAATCTATACAGCACAGTCTACTAAAATTTCAACTATAACTAATTGGCGTGATGATTTCCTGAACTTTACGTATATATACAAATTAAAAAAAATATTAAACAAATGCGCAATAATTTATAATTTTTAATTGATGTAAATTTTTTTAAATAATGTTTTTCAAAATTGGAAAATGAATAAATTATAATACAATTGATATATTAAATATACTATGACACAGTAAAAATCATATTTACATTATATTTAGCATGAAAAAGAAGTTGCTTTTTATGCTTAACAATGTTTAAGTAAATAAAAAGAACTTTTTTTTTTAACATTTTTTGTTTTCTTTTTTGGTTACTTTTAAAATTTAAATGTATACTAGGTTTTTGTATGTTTATTTTAGAACCATGATTTATTCCTTAGACATTTTGAACTTTTTAAAAAATATTATATATTTATATAATACAAGTCTCCAAATGAATAATTGTGTAGAAAATGCGTTTTATTATTGTTGATTGAAAGTAAATTTATTTTAAAATATTATTTCTGAAAAAGGAAAATATGCTAATGAGAGATTTAGATAAACATTAATTATATTTCTTATAAATTTAAAAAAAATTGCAAAAAAATGAATTTAAACGGGTTTTATAGACAAAAAATATAAATATTTTGTGTTTTAAATAGTTTCCATATATTTTCTAAACTAAATTTTACTTTACTTGAAAAATTAGTGCTGCAAATAGGTTATAAAAAATGACATTTTGGATTAAATAAATATTTTCCTATACCTTTTTAATTTTTTTAAAATTAAAATCCATCATTCATTTTTCAGGAAAAAGGAATATTTTCTTAAAATAAAAAATGTTTAAGTCTTATTTAATATATTGATTTATGTGCTAAGTGGTATTTTATATTTTGAATTTTCTTATTTGTATGCATAATATTTTTTGGTATAACTGGTTTCTTCTTTTAAGGAAGCATTGAAATTCACATTCTATCACTTTATTATTTATTTCATTTAAGTTTGCAAACAAAAGAATATACAGCAATCCACATTATTTTATGGCATTTGATATTTGTTAGAAAAATAATTCAAAGTTTCAGTTCAAAATAAATGAAATGTGTAAAAATAATGCCTTGTTTATTAACATAATGTGTATACTACAGTAGAAAATGATATATCAATTTAAAAGAACATACTTTCTAATTCGATATCATAAAATAAACCTATATATTTATGTATGTATTATAATTTATATGTATAATTTATACACGCGTATAAATGTATGTATTAAATTAAATTTATGTATTTTTATAATTATATAATTCAACATCTTTCTTTAATATAATTTATCACACATAAATATTTTATTTATTAGTTAAAAATAGCAATTTTATTCTATTTTTAAACAGAAATGTTTTTTATGGGAAAGACTAGCCGTTTTTATTTATCAACTAATATCATTATGGAATAATGAGTAAAATAAATTTACAGAATAGTATTAGGCGGAATTTAGTATTAATAAATTTAGACTTATATATGTTTTCAAATAAATTTTAGAATTCTTTCTTGTAAGTTAATTTTTATACTAAGGTTATTTAGTTGCTTTTCTTTGTTTATAAGTTAAGCAATTCATTGCAAAAATTACTATTAAAATATATAGTTTAATTTTTTTAGAATTTGCTATTTCTCAAAGATTCCAGAAGTTTATGGTGTTTACCTACAAATATGTTTAATATTTTATTACAAGTTACATGAGTGTATTTCTCTAATGTATATTTCGTGACACCTAGTTGAAAAATACTTTTCAAGCTTTCATCGAGATTTCTCATTTACTTAAAATATATATAACTGAGCAATATCCTCTTAATGTTTTATAAATACTTTAGATATAAGCATAAATTATAAGTTATTGAGAGAATTGCAACTAATGTTATTGTAAACCGAGAAAACTTTTAAGTAATGCAATTCATCAATAGAAGAATTTGAAGAAGATTTAAGATTCTGATGATTTCAGAATGACTTTTATAAGTTGTGTGAACCGTATTCTGCTATTTCCCATCACTCTCTTCCGGACAATGATAGGGTGTGTTCACATTTTTACTTTAAATGTGTCTTATCGTATCTGAAAAGTTTGCCAGACATCAGTTCAGTTTAGACACGTGATTTTAAATAGCTCCACAAATAATTATATAGAACCAAATCAGAAGAATTCATTTACCACTTCAAATTACTTTTTAGTGAAATGAGTCGCTCAGAGAAGTGATATTGCAGAACCGTTATCGATGACATTAAAATTTAGGTTGTGGTTTAATCCTGCTAAAACCATAATTTTTTTAAGTTCCTTTCATCAAGATGTGGCAAAAATCATTCGCAATTTTCACATAATGTTGTGAAAAGACACAGTGAGTCTTTTCATTTTCCTAGAAGAAACAAAAACCCACAACTCCAACTGATGAAATTGAGCACCAAACAGTAACACGTGGTAGATGGAAAGGCCTCTGACGAAGCACTTGGAAGTTATAGACAGGCTGCTAGTGCATATTTCGCTTGTTGACAAATCCAATCAAGTGGAAATGGGCCTCATCACTAAAAACGACAAGAGTGTCTTAAGAAAAATGATTAAGAAGTAATTCGCATGCATTTCTTCGAGAATAAAATTCACATTTGTAAAATTCATACCCAATAAACTGGTTGTATGTATAAAAAGAAAGTTCCTCATAGGAAATTAAACACTCGGAACAATCTGAAGTTCCAAGAATACTCATGTTTGTCCTCTGAACACTGCGATGATCAAAACATAACACTCTACTGCCTTAATGTTCTCTGATGATCTAATGGGATCTATATCTCCACACTCCATTTCTGCACATAACCAGTTTTTCTTCAGCGTTCTCACCCATAAAAAATGGATTTCTGGTCTGGAATTGCACCAAAAAGGTGCTGTAATGAAATAACCGAACCACCGTTTGAAAAATAGGCTCCTACGGATTTCAAGTTCACACAATTTTATAATTTTACTCTCAAAAGAGACCACATATTATCTTTCCTAATTTTTATGTTATTGCACAATCTAAAGTAAAAAAATTATTTTACAACATCCTATATATATTATAGTTTGACAAGTTCTTTTTACATAGACGTGTAATTTAGAGAAAAACTATATATATATATATATATATATATATATATATATATATATATATATATATATATATATATATATATGTTTTATTCATGTATTAAAATAAATATAAAGTAGATGGAAGAAAAATAAATGTAAACTAGAGACAAATGTAAACGATAAAAACATACAGGAGTTGCTGATAAAAGAAATAATGAGGTCAGAACTCTCAAAATCAGTTAAATATTATATCTTCGACTAATCTTATATTTAAAAGGCAAGTACCGGTACATTTCATATATGTTAATGATAAAAGGCACAGATACCAGGTTGACTTTATTTCTTCGAAATGAAACACTAGTGAATAGGTTAATACACATTCTTTATTCGATAATTTTCTAAGTATGTGAAAGTTTTATCCGTGAATTGGCAATGATTTCAGGAAGGAATAAGACAAACCAGAATTTTTTTAATAAGTAAAGCTAAAACGCTTTAAACGAAATCACATCAGTCTTTCAGTACAAATTAAGTATGACAGTTACAAATTAAGTATATATACAAAATATTAAAATGAAATGAATACATCTCTACAGCTTGTATATTAATAAAGATATTTTGGATTCTATCTTTATACCTTTTGATTCCACCTTAGAAACGCACCTTTATTGAACAGATCATACGACATCCATGCGTAGATTATTCTGCAAAGTTTCAATATCGGAATTCCTTAGAGCAGGTAACTTGTGGATTCTGCTTCTCAAACGTTTCCACTTCGTAATTGGATTTGGAATGAATTCATTTCACATATAAAAATATCTGTTTGTTATATAAAGAACTTATAAAACAATTTTTATTATTTTAATATTGTACGAAAAACTTCATAAAATTTATATCAAATAAAAATTCCATATTTACTTTAAGTATATTATTAGTCATATGTAATTCAAAAGTTTATATAACTCGTTCATGCATCAGTTTTAGAATATAAAGTTGTTCAAAAAATAATTAAAAAACCTTCAATTTTTTACAATAATACTTTTATAGAACTTAAAGCATTATAAATGTGGATGGAGCAACTCAGGAAATAAACAATTTTATAAATATTTTAACTATATTTATATCAAGTCGTAAATCAAAATAGCTTTGTTATAGTCTTAAATGTATTAAATATGTTATGTGTCTAAAAAAAATAATAATGGAGAATTTGAAAAGGTAATGTCAACAAAGCATCCATTCCTTTTTTTACATCTAAATCATCGGAACATAAGTGATTCCAATTAGACTAAATGGGAAAAACATAGGACTCCATATTACTTATTATTATTTTTTTTATTTTCATTCATTGAAATAATTATGATGAAATTTTCGTTTACAAAAATATTTAAAATACTTATTTTACTGTACATAGATAGTATATATTTAATGTGAGATTAAATTGTGTGAGAAACAAATTGATGACTGTAAGAACACAATAAGAGGATCCTTATGTTTTCCCATGATTTAGATAAACAGAGTGAATAGGCTCAATGCACATAAAGAAAAAAAAGACAGTTATTTTATGATAAGCATAATCTAAATTCATTTATATAAAAATACCAAAAAGATGAATGTTATTGAATATATATAAATACAAAAAGTATTTGTGCTTGAATGTTTTTCAGTTGAAAAGAAAATTAGATTCATTATAATGGTGATGAGAGTAACTAAAGGACGAATGTTTTATTAAAAATTCTAATTATTTTATTAAAAAGAAACTTGATATCCATCGTGAAGAAACAATCATCAAAAAATACAAATAACTCAAAGAAACTTCTTAAAAAGAAGGCATAATCGGATTTTAGATAAATCTGCATGTTTTTATCCTTCACTGAAGTCAGTTATCAGATAGCTCTAAACTCTTGAATAGCATACCTGGCACACTCTCTAAAGGTTTGAAGGACAGCAAAACATGAAAATACAGAAAGAGGACTTCTTCAGGAAGTAATATCAGTTGAGTAGCACGTGTTATTATGTCCAACAATCCTTCTCAAGTTTGGCACAGACAGAGAATATGCGAAAATAAATAATTCTTAAAATTACAAAATAGCATTCTATATTCTTGAACGAGCAAATGCAGATATCGCTTTTCAGCCACAATAGTAAAATGTATCAAATAAGGGTAATTAACGAACGGCAAGGCGAAAAACATTTTCTGCTAAGTCACAAAACTGCACAATCAAATTTGTAATTATTTATTTTCAAATGTATATTTGCTTAGGATTAATACTGAAGGGGATTAAAAATATTTCAGATACTTTATTTTCTTTTGATAATCTTAGCTATACACTTCTGTTCGTATATTTGTAACATTTTAAAATTTTAATTTATCCGTGCAATAAATGATTAAACTAGGTATTTATTGTAATGTTGCTTGTATCATTTATTTCATTTAGTACAGCACAGTTTTTTTAACAAATGTTTTAAAACAAAAAAATGATTTTCTTTTCACAATATTTAATGCTAAATGCAATATTTTTCAAGAATTAAAAAAATATTTTATCATTTTAATGAAACAAATGGCTATTAAATAGCAAATAATGTTCAAAATAGCAATTAATATTTTATTATTAATACGCATAATTAATTGGAAATATATTATTAATTATGAATAAAAAGCGTTTTAAATTTCTTCCATTATCATTCAATGGTTAATGTCTGAATAAAAGCGCATTATTTAACTAAACAATACACCTATCTCGCTTCGAACATAATTTAAAGGATTAAACTGAGCTTCGAATGCTATAAAATATTAAACAATAGATACTAGTAATTAGTTCTAATTAGTGCAAATTCAATACTTTATATTCATATTTTTAGAATGAAACTACATAAAATATCTATTATGATATACAATGATATAAAAATTTGGAGAGCATTATTACTTTAAACATTAACTTCCAATCCTTCTCTCTGTCTCTCTGAAATTTGTTTACATTTCAATAATTATTAAATTTAGCAAATGGGGCGATGTTAAAAATTCTTCTAAAATTCTTAAATATAAAATTATTTATTGAGAACTTCAAATTTGACTAAAAACATTACAATATTTTGTCACAATTGGAGTAGAAAAGAACTTAAATGATTTTGAATCTGTTAGACTACTTTCGCTAATACTTTACTTTCTTATTTTCTGATCTAGTAGTTACAGTATACATATAAATTTAGCGGAACGTATCAAAGCTTTCGTACCTAATACTCATATTATGTTATCTAATATGAATGCATTTAAAATACTATACATAATTATTATTTTTACTATATTGTCTAAAAATAAAGAAAACTAATCGAGTTCTTCTTCACCAATACTGGACTTGAAAGAGTGTATGTTAAATTAACTCTTACAAATCCATTACAACTTCGTTTAATTTTATTGTAAGAACAATATACTTACATATTGTTATACACTATCACAAGTATTCAACAAATTTTTCAAATCATTTCATCTTTAAATAAATTTAAATTCTTTCCATAGCTGTTTTATTTTCCCATGAATTCACTCTTCTAAGTTACATGCAAGTAGAGCTTAAATATGTATTTCTCTGCTATCGATACCTTATAAAATTATTTTCCAGGATATGGTTATCACCTTTTTAGACCTGTTTGATAATTCATATGCAGTTTAAATTAAATTTTCTTATTGTTATAGGATATCTTAATTTTAATGCTAATTAAATTAGTTAATTATTCTCTTAAAGAAAAAAACCGATTCTAACTTGTTTTTATACTATTATAATATTTTCTTATCATTGATTTAATATATATATAAATGTAGGAAAATATTTTAATTTCAATAAATACTTCCACAGATATCGTAAGTGTATACACACTATAAAAAATATAATTTCTAATAAAATAACTAAAACCATATTGAAAAATTTATTTCATCAAATATATTTCTTAAAAAAGACTTGCAGTTAATTTCAGTGATGGATTTGCTAATGTAAAAATTCTTTAGATGTCATTTTACTCTTAGATTATTCATTTATTGCCATCGAATGATTAGATAAAATCGACAAAATAATATATCATCATACAACAAAAAGCTTTTAAGCATTACATTTACTACAATTGGAGCTTTGTAAGCACTTAAATTACAATTTTTAAGAATATTTTGTTATCATATTTCAATAATAAGCATTTTGAAATAATTAAAATTAATATAATATTCATAAGGTACCTAGTAAATTAGTATTATAACTGTTTATTTTCTTAAAATCTCTTATTTAAGAAACTATTTTATTATATAAAGAAAATAAATAGTATTTTATAAATTAATTTACATAAATCTAATCAACAATTAACTGAATCCAATTACAGAAAGTTTTATGTACACTTTATTATCTATTATAACACTTATAAAAGATTTTAATTTAATACAGATTTCAGGTAAAATGATTTTAGCTTATTAATCACATAAAAAAAAGTTTCACAAAATGTCTGCTTTGATATGAGAGTATTTTTGGTCAATTAAAATCTTCTAATTTAAAAATAAAATAATTTTTATAGTTACTTCTTTCATTATCTCATTGTTTCAAGTGATGATTACTGGGACATAAACCTTGTTGTATCCTCTTTTGTAATAATAATCGCTGTTTAATTTGAATACACGTTTGTTAATATTCTCAAACATGAAATATGAGTTTACTTTAGATCATTTGTAGAATACTAACATATCGCAAATTATGTTAGATTGAAGAAGAGGAAGTAAATAATTCTATACGTGAATATATATTGTCTTTTCACTTTTTACAGCATATAACCACTTACATATTTTAAATATATTTAATTCAACACTTTATCAATTATTTTCAAATATATATTTACAGTTCTTCTAATTGTGACAGAATGTATGCCTTAAAGGCTTTCGCTTACATGAGCTCGAAATAATTAAAATGGATTTTTTTTAAAAATTTCTAAGCAATGGATGGCCATAAATATATTTTTTATTTCCATATTCTCTTAATTTTCAAAAACAATTGGAACTGCACCAAGTATTTTCGTTTATTTTTACAATGGAGTTGAAAGACATATATTTTATTGTATTCGTATAATTAATTACTTTAAATTTATTTTATTTCTCATTACTTAAATTTTGCTGACACTTCAGCTAATTTTCAACTTCGTTTAATAGCAATTTTTAATGTTGCAATTTTTTTGGAGCAAGGAAATACTTTTAAACTACTTTTATTATTTTTTCTGGATTCCACAGCGTAGTAAATTTTATTTTTTAAACCTTTTTGAAAAGCATTCCGTTAAGTTCATAACACTCTTTAGAGAGAAAAATTCCCTTAATTTTGACTCTTTCATTTCTATTGTTCCAAAACAAAGTGCAAAAAGGGCTTCAGAAATTTTTGTTTTCTTCGAATTCCAAGCACTATTTTTTTTCAGATTGTAAATATTAAATACAATTCAAACTTTTGGTAATGCTAGTTTTGAAATATTCTAAAAGTAAAGAATAGATGGTATTTCATGTGAGAAATTAACAAAAGCTATACTATTTTGATTTTAAACATTAAAATTAATTTTTTTTTTCCTTTTTTTAGATTTAGTAAAAAATTTCCTATTTTATATACATAAAATAAAATTTTGTTTTCCTTCAATTCTAGCAGTAAATGTTAGAACATCGTAAAATAATACTGAATTTTGTTTGAAAGTTTAAACAAATAATATCATACATTAAATATATAATGAATACAAAATAATTATGGTAACAATGATTAAACCAAGTAATTTTAATATCATTTCAAATAATTTGCAACCCTTTGTGTTAGTTAAAAAATTCTAAGTTTTATCTTGAAACATAATTAAAATTAGGTGCCCTGATCTAGAATGATATTCATTTGGAATACAAAATCTAATTGGTATACAAATTCGATTTTAAATTCTTCTGGACATAAATTATTATAGATCTAGATGGAAAAATATCTAAGTGTTACAACCCTTAACTTTCTTAATTATAAACTTAATTTAATGTAAATTATATTAAGAGTTATGTATAATATTATTATGTACAACATATAGAGAGATTTTAAGTAATTTAAAAAAAAACGTGCCACCTAAAGTTTTCAATTTTACTTAGTATACATTTAATGAGACAGTGGAGTAAGTCTTCAGCTTTAAAAAGTTTTTCTTAAAGAAGAAATCCACTTGTCGGATGCACGCTTTTCATTTTTATCTTTAATTTATTAGCCATAATCATAAATATTTTTAATATCGACAAATAAAATGACAGCTTGAAATAAGATTTCTGGACACCATTTTGAAATAAATGCTTAGCTTTTTTTAGTTTCATTGTGATCAATGAAAAATATATAACTCAAAACGTAACTAAAAATGCTTAAATTTTATTAAATTAAGTAGTTCTGTGAAATTAATTATATATCACACAGTTGTTAACATTATTTAATTAAATTTTTTTTATTTTATACAAAATTACTTGCTTATAAATTTCATTTAATTCCAAATATTAATGGTATACATGACAATAAAATATTTATTTTCACGTCTCTAAGAAGTTATTGAATAAATTATTAAGAATGTTATTTCATTTAACTACAAGAATACTCTTTCATATTTCCTTCTTTCTCTTTAATAGTGAATAATCATAATTTCAAAAGAAAAAAATATGCTGCGATGAAATATACTGCACAAAAACTTTTCTAAATGAATAATAAAATTATACGGTGATTGTTAATTTTTTACCAAGCATTTAGATTCGTATTACACACATGCATTTAAAATAGCATAAAGTAAATATGTAGAGAAAATATTGTGTATTTCAGGGAATCTGTTAAAAATATCAGGTAAATTAAAATACAGTTAATTAATAAATAGTTTGCAAAAATAATTTAAATTCCTAAAGCTGTTTATTAAGTAATAATTTAATATTTGAATCTCAAATATAAAATAATAAATCAAGGCTTTTAATTATATGTATTGAGGTTGTACGTAGTTTTCAGTAACTCAATTAAAGGTACCAAAATTGCAAAGTCAACATATGAAGTATTGTTCTTTCACTAATAAAATTATGCAAATTTGATATAAATTTTATAATGTAAGAAATAACAATATGACAAAACTCCAGTCCACCCTCTCTATCTAGTGGTCAGCTTGTCTGACTGCTGAGCGGGTGGTCCTGTGCTTGAATCCCTATTGGGGGATGAATGTACTTTCTCTTTCTTCTGTCTTTGTCCTTTCTTTGTGTGAATTTTTGCTTGCCCTTTAAACAGGTATCTATGTCATGTGTGTACTGAGTAAGTCAGACTCTACACGAAGTAACTGTTCAGTTGGAAAAGCACCCCATATTGCTGGCACAAGACAACAACAACATAAACAAAAATCTGCATTTAATAATGTAAGTTTTCAATATGAAAAGATATAAGATATTGTGGGGGGGCCCTGAACTGGACTAGTTGCTTATTACTCCCTCTCCTATCACAGCCATAAATTATTCCTTTTTAACAGATATATATTCAGATATTGTTAATTCAATGATTTCTAGCTCAGAGTCACGTCACAGATAATTTGTATTAGTAATTTCACAAGTTTAAATAGCATTTTTAATATTAAATATTTACGTAATAAAAGTAAATTCCTAATCTAGAAACACGCAAGCATTCATAGCAAGAGTATATAGCATTTTAAAGAAAAAGAATAATAAGTAAGGTAAAATTTTATATAACAAAAAAAAAATGTGTACAATTATTTGCTAAAAATTTCGTCGTTTATCCGTTAAGTGTTGTTATGATTAGTCATCATCATCTGTTTAGTAATCTAACATTGATGAAGAATAAATAAGGCATTGATAGAATTGTTTTCCTTTACGGTGGAAGTATGTTGTCAAATAAGTCATATTTTCTTTCTCTGTGGGTTTTTTTTTTATACGGAAGCAGTTGTTTGAAATATCTTCAATAGTATCTGGCATTTTCAAATGAAACTGATATGTATGAGAAAATTGGAATAAGTAGTGAATAGTTATACAGAGTGACAACTTTATCCCGTTGACAAAATATTGTATTAAACTAAAAATATGGCATTTATTTTCAAAATACTAACTTTACTTAAGTCGTTTGTTACTTAGATACAACATATATAAGCATTTTCAAAATGGCTACCTTGGGCATTGATAGAGAGCTTTAAATGTCACGTAAAATTTTCTGCAATGGGCCCCGCAGTTCATCAGGCTTTTATTTAGCTCATTCCTTCTTAAGAATAGATTTTAGGTATTCTAAACTTCGATGTGGCTTAGAGCATACTCTTGATTGCCGAATAGACTGCACACTATAGTCCACTGGGTTTAAGACAGGTGAATATTGAGCTACATTTACACTCTGAGTTTGCTTTAATCCACCCTCAAATATAGCAATTATTTGTAGCTGTTATTTTGACACATTACTTAAAATAAGGAAACAAAAACTAACAATTTGTTTTACTAACATTGCAACTCTTAAGCAAAATAATTTTTTTATAAAAAGGGATGGACTTGAATTAAAGCAATCAAAAGCAGTACAATTTTGTCAACAGAATAAAGTTATCACCCTGTAATAGGTAAGTTATACATGCAAAAATCTGTGAATGCTTTGTCTATTTTATTTAATTACTCTAGAAAAGAGTTAAAGCTCAGTTTAAAGAAATTCATGTTATAATTAGAAAATAATTGTGTGGATGATTTTAACGAAATTAAAGAAAATATATTCCTTGTGTCGCATTGTATCATTGTACTTACCAGATATTTTATTTAGAATTTCTGATTTGTCATTTAATGTAGGATCTTAGAAATGTTGTATTTATTGTCTTGAATGACTGACAATGTTATTACCGTTTTAGCAAATTTAACAAATATTAATTTTCTGTTATACAACCTTGGCCCGCCAACAAATGGGATGTGAAAAATCTTGATCCTGCATTGTTAGTATTAAGTATAGCGAGAATTGCATTTTGCAAATCTGAGCAGATGTTTGCTGTTATGCGTGGAAAATGTTGAAAACATTTTTGATGTTATTTGATAGCTTTTAGAATAGTTATCACCTCAGTTTGGAATATCGAATTATTTTCATGGAGTTTGTATTAACTTTCAATTATTTTTTTTCATTTCGTTGTAATTTATTATAAAGATTCTCCATTCATCTAATAATTTAAATCTATATTTTCTTGATTATGTTTATTTTCATTACTTAAAAGAGTTTTTACATTATAAATTGGGATCTTGCTGTGTTTAAACGTAGGACGAATTGGAATTTTTGAATTTTGAGATTTCTATTGAAGGGGAGTAGGAATTCTCGTTACTCAATTCGATTACATTTTTTCCGTAATAACAGAGTGATTTTCTTTGCTATTGCTTTCCCAATTATTGGTAAAAGAGGTATTCCATATCAAATAAATATGGAATTATTTGAAGTGGTTTTGCAGTATATTGTGATTAATAATAGAAATGATCACTGCATATTGTTAAGTTCCTGAAAAAAAATTTTGAACTTCTAAAAAGAATAACTTATAGAGAATCCTATAAGACGATGAGATCTACGAAAATATTGCAAATTTGATGAGACTGACATTATAAGGACAGTCAAAGTGACGTGCATTAGATATCTGGGACATCTCTTCAAAAAGCCTGTTGCTACACCCAACAAAAACGTGACCTTCTGAAAGATCGAAGAAACATGGAAAAAGAGACGACTGCCTACAAGATGGATAAATGATGTTGAAAAAGACCTCTAGATATGGGGAGTCAACCAATCGTGGACATTCGCCCCTGTAAGGGTCAGATGGAGGAGGATCTATGATTCGTTCTTGGCCTGTAAAAGGTTGTGCTTATGAAGAAGATTTTAAGTGCTTTAATATTTCTTTGTGACATTGACTAGGCCCAAAATGAACATCCACATACAATTATCTTCTCGATTAGGTATATTATCATTAAGATATTATTCTTGGTTTCTCTGGTATAAAAACCATTCTTCCCAGATTATTTGCTAAGGAATAAATATTTGTTTTCAAGTACCTGATATAAGGAAGTCAATTTTTGATCTATTTGTATGCATAGTGTACAGCAATACTTTTGTCTTAAGTTTCATTGTTGATATGAAATCTAGGATTGGATTTAAGTCTCTTTTTTCTTTTTCCTAGGATAAGTACAGCTTACTTATTAGGTGCTAAAGGAAGCTCTAGAGAATTTCATGATTCATAGAAAACCTGTAGTGATTTTGTTACTCTTATTTTTTTAATTCTTTTGTGTTAATAAAACCTGTTACAAGGACAGCGCCATCTGAAAAGGCCATTACAATTGTGTTAAATATCAATATTTTATCGCAGTATAAGTTTCATAAAGTAGGGCCACCTATTCATTCCTGAGAGCAACATCTTATTTAAGTTGATTCTATACATCTTCTACTATAAAATGAAATAAATGTTCATTTTTCTAAAAAGCTATACATTGTACTTTGAATAATTCATGGAAACCTCGTAAGTTACAATACTCTTCTAATTTCATGCTTACAAACTCAGTCGAATGCTTGTTGTATATATATATACTTATCATAACAGTATACAGATTATTTTCTTGGTTTCGGGCAGTTTGTTGTTGTAAATGGTTAACAGTATGTTCTGTTGAGAACGCAGTCCAAAAACCATATTGATGTGGGCAGAAAGGCAAATGACAAAATTTATAACACTTGAATAGCTCTGCTTGCATTGAAAATTTTATTTCTTGATAAAATGAAATTTTATTATAAATTTGACTCAAATTATTTGTTTAAGACTTAAAAAATGTGTTTGTCATATTTAAGTAAAGTAGTAAGTAAGTAAGAAATTACATGAAACATTCACTTTTAAAAAAATGAACTTATTTTATACACGTCTCTATTTTAAAGACTTTAAATAATAGTTTATTCATCTTAAATTCCCACCTCTAATAATATCGGATTTCTTTTAAGCGAATAATTAATTTCAGAATTATGTTTAGAAATGCACGATGAATTATAATTTACTAAAATTTATTAAATTTTGCGAACTAAAATATCATTTGCTTTTGCATTTAGTTCTCCATTTGAGAAAACGAATGTAACTTTTGAATAAAACTAAACAGAATCTAAAATTTTGAATCAGTGAGAATAACAACTGTAAAAAAAAACGCTTCTAAAATGACAAAAAATGTGAATAGAAGCAGTAAACAATAAAAGCAAACAATTATAATAGAATTAGACACAGTATAATTATATTATAATATGATTATATCATATATATTACAATAATGATATAATTATATTACATACTTGCAAGTAAATCTGAGTGATTGTAAAATAGTTTTTATTCATTTCAAAACTTTTCTTTACTGACATTTGAAATAAGGGTATAAATATTTGTAGAAATATTATACATTGTGGTTTTGTAAATAAAATAAGCTATTTTCTCTAATATTGCTGACTGAGATATTATCATGCAATATAAATCAACTTAAATGATTTATAGAGCCATGTTTAATAATAATTTCCAACATCCTTCACATGCTTTACCTGTTAAATATTTAACAGAAATTTTAGACAACAAATAAGATATACTATAAAATACATTATTCTACAATTGAATTATTCGTAATAATGTTTTTTTTATTTATTTCACGAGAATCATTTAAATTTGTTTGTTCAGTTTTGGCAGATTATGCAAAATTAGAAAATTAAAATTCAATAACAAGTTCTGAAGGATTAAAATTTTAATTATGTAAGCAAATTTGGTATTAATGGATTAACATTAAAAATGCAAGCAAGAATTGATTCTAGAAATAAATGTGTAATATTAAAATTAATATTACAAAACAAGCACTTAATGCTACTTACTTCAAATTAACTACGTAGTGAACGAAAATGTAATGAAGCAATGAAAAAGAATTTAGCAAACGTCTCATAAAAAGACAGTTACTTTTTTTTTATAAAATAAAGAATAGCTTCAATTAACATTGTTTTATAAGACTAAAGATAAGATAAATTAGAAAATGAAAGCAATGTCTTAATTCAAACCAGAAGGCTCACTTTTCTTAATTACTGCAAGAAACAAGATTACATTTTCCCTTTCAGTTAATTAATGGGGAAGTAAAATTCCAGGGAAAGAGAAGGGTGTGTTGATTACTTTTATCTCAATCCACAATAGCCAATAAAAATACCAGAGTATGTATTATGGTCAAAAAGATTTACCATTTTAAAAGTCCATTTCACTTCTTTCCGTCTGGCACCTGCTTTAATTAAAAAGATAGCAGAGTTATCATTTGTTCATAATTAATTTTCAAATGAACTGCACGCTAAAAAATATTTTTTCAATTGGTAGGAAACGTAAAGAAGATATTATTATACTATATAAAAATAATTGAAAATGTATTTTTTAAGTATTAAATAATATTATGATGAAATAAATGAAAATCCATTAGTTTTGAACAACAATGTTGAATTAAAGAAGGGGAACAAATATTTCATTAAATGACTAGAATTCGAAAAAAAATACTCTGCTTTTAAATTTAAATTTCACTTTAATATATTTTATTTCTGTTTCAGTCCCTCATTTAAAGCAATGAAGATAGGAAAATAATTTATCATATTCAATTTAATAATATTTTTAAGAAGTCAATCAGAAATAAAAAGCAATATAAAGTATTATTAAATTTATTTGCAGAATCATTCATACGCAAAAGAATATTTTCTTCCTTTAATTTGAAGCTTAAGCAATAATGTAAATTGAAATGAATTCATTTTATTGAGAGATTAGAGAAATATTTCTGGAAGCACTTACTTTGATTATTTTTGGTAATTTATATCAGTAGACATTATCACTTGAAATAATATTCTAAATTTAATGTTTAAAAAAAAGAATTTGCATACTTAAGAAATTTTAAATGGATAATTATCATACAATTTATATTAAATCGAATAGCACTATTGTTTTACAGGTACTTATATCACACAAAATGTAAGTACAGTTTGCACACTAGCATTGTTCAATCAACATGAATAATAAAAGTTATATATATATATATATATATATATATATATATATATATATATATATATATATATATATATATATATATATATATATATATATATATATATATATATATATATATATATATATATATATATATATATATAACTGTGTGTGTGTGTAGTGGATGAACCACTTAATAGCTGTCATCACCATTTCAAGTGCCCATTTGAGTAGTGCTTCGAGAAGCGCTACAACTTCCCCAGAAAGCAAAAAGACCGATATGATTAAAGACGTTGGTTTGATAACAGCGAGACGACTGCTCCCCACTCTTGCAGAATTTAAAGTTCTTTTAGTACTAACATGAAAAGACTTTTTAAAGTCTTTTCATGTTACTATCACATTAAGGAGATTAATTGTTAATATCCCAAACTTGTATATATCTATATTTGTAAATATGTGTTTATTAAATATTAGGCTATATAAGAATTGTTAATTTGTTAATTAATTAAATTATGCCTTGACCCCCCGTCTATCCCTCTCTCCCACACACACTTATACATATATATAATATATATATATCAACTATCAACACTTAAGTACACACACACATAACACACACACACATAACACACACACACACACACACACACACACACACACACACACACACACACACACACACACACACACACACACACACACACACACACACATATATATATATATATATATATATATTTATATATTTATGTACGTAAGTGTTGATAGTTGATATATAAATAGATAGATTACAGAGTAATACAGAGGATATTACACACAATTACCGTTATTAATTCATAATATCCACTAAACTTCTAAAATCTGATAAATTATTGTTTGTTTACCTCATTCCCAGGTTAGTTTGCTTAATACTCAACATACACTGAAGAAAATAAAAAGAATTCATAACTTTCCCCAAATTCTTTGTTTACCCCTCGGACATTTAGACTGATATTGGTAATCTCGTTTGATGTCAGATACATTCAATTTCTATATTTTTTTATTATTTCTTATTTTGTGCTGGATAAACGATATTTTCTTGACACTTCTGGTGCTTTTCTCTTTCTTTAATTCCAAGTTACAGAAATGTTATGCGCTTTATGATAGCTAATATGTGTTTCAGTCCGAAGAATGACATGAGAACGTATTTGTAAAAGTGAGTAATAGATAAAAACAAAAGCAATAAGAAAAATGGAAGATTATCAATAAAAATTAGGACGTATTGTGTTTTTGAATGTGTAAACAGTTTTTAAAATCTTTTAATAACGACTGTAGTTTAAGATTTTTGCAGTGTAATATTTTATATATACTTTGAAGATGTCCTTTAATTAAAACTCATGAAATGCATTTATTTGTAAACCATAATGGAAGAAGTAGATACTAAAAAAATTTTAAAAAAATTACAAATTTATTTCAACTAATCACTGAGGAACTTGTGTAATCTTATGTAAAAGTTAAAAGTCCCCAAGAATATATTTCTTGTAATATCATTGATCTTCAAGGAGGCGAACATTAAATGTCATGTAGATTTAGTTGACGTGTGATCACAATGGGGTATAATGATTTCAAATTTATATTTCTCTATAAATCATTTTGACAAAACGTGTACAGTTTTGTCCATTAAAAGCAAGGACGTAGAAGAAATTCTATATTATTTAAATAATTTTTTTAATATTTGATGCACCCAATATAATTCAAATAGACATTTATATTGCGTTTATCAATCAAATCATGAAAGAATTCTATGCAACATAACCGGATGCGAAAGTTGTGTGCAGAAGATCTAAGCACAAGCATATTTGATCAAATTGGCAATACCGATTATGGAAAACTAGTTGGCATCTTGGTGGAAAAATTGTTTCCGGAAGTAACAAGTGCAATTATGTAGCAATGTTTAAGAGGTGTTGTGATTCAAAAAAGTTTAGGGTAAGGGTCTTAGGATACAAGTGGATTTTGAGCACATTTTCTTTCCCAAATAAACCTGTCAAATGTGTTAGAACCCAAGAACTTCATACTTTAATCGACACAATTAATAAAGTTTTTGATAAAATCCCACAGCGAAATATAAGATGATTCCAATATGAAAAATAATAATATACTATGTGAGTGTCCACACCTCAGTTAATTTTATATTATTCAATTATAGAATCATACAGTGATCTATTTAAACCAAACAAATTTTATCTTAGCAAGAATAAGAAACAAAACAAAGAATCAGTGCTACATATCAGAATCATTGAGTTGAAAGCTTCAAATCTTAAGGCCATTTCTTTTGGTATTTAGTGACACACACATATATATATGTACTTATGTCCATCATAAAACTCATTATTTTAGATAAATGTTGGAAATACATTTGATAAAGGAATCGATAAACGCATCTATTGTACAAAATTGGAAAAATAATGTCAACCTAGTTGAATTCCAATTTCAGCTAAGAGAAAAAAATACTCATCCAGCATTGATATTGTGGCGAAAGAAGGTCTGATATTTTTGGCGTGGTTTTGATAAATACGTAATTTTTAATAAGTGACATTTATTGCCGGATATCTATTACCAGATGAGACATTAAACTTTCATGAATTGGGAAAGATTAAATTTTTGTGTGATAAAGTTCGCCGCATACTACCAGTCTGGAAAAATATGGCTAGAAAGGTTCGTTTTCATTTGAGAGTTTCCCTATACTAACTGAAGTAAGACGTTCTTTGATGATTTTTATATTCATGAGAATAAATGCAAAAGTAATTGACTTTGGTAATTCTTCAGTGAATTAAATCAAAAATCTCACTGAAATATACAATACAATTTAATCATCTGTCTTCCATCTGGGATAAAAGTGTATCAATTATTTGCATATATTAAGGATCCTTTTTCCAGCAATGTTTCAGAGTTCTGTGCATTGTACTGCGCATTATACATGAGCTGTAAATATGAAAAACGTCACCCGTCTCGCATAAATATGATACAAAGATTAAAATTTGTCTCCTTAAGCATGTTTCATAAGTCAAGAAATTTTCGATGACTGCACCATTGAATGCATTCTTCTGTAAATAGTGCTCACGTATGTTATGCAATTTTCTTCTAGTAAAACATAATTATAAACACTGGACACAAAGCAATTAGAAAAACAAAAAGCAATATATTACACTAATATAAGTTTTAATGAGACAGATAAATCTTAATGAAAAGTACTCGAAATAATAATTCAAAAAGCTAATGCTGTTGTACCAGCATACTTCCTTGCCTTGAGTTGGGCTCTACGTGTAATACAGAAGCAAACTAGTGAGGATCTGCTTAATTTAGAAGCAGGGATCAAGCAAAAGAGCCCCCAGCTCTTGAAAACCCAACATTGCAAATTCAACTTATTTTACATTACACGGTCACCATTACTCTACACGGTAAATCTTTGGTTGGGTTGGTATTCAAACTCACTAATGTTTCACAATGAGAATAAATGCCCTAACCAATCAGACCACAACAACATTTAATTCAAAATGCAAAGTATTGCAATCATATAACTATAAATTTTGGATAAGAATTTAACACATAAATTTATTCTATTCAAATTCTATTCTTAGTGTTACGTTTATAAGTATAGTCATATGTGAAACATTTATTTAATATTATTTATAAAATTTGGTTTATCTTTATGTGTAAATAAATTTGGATTTAAATTTGTGCACGTCTACAAATTCCTTTGATGAAACAAAGAAGCAAAATTAATACGCAATAATAGGCATAGTGAAAAAAATGTACAAATTAAATTAAGCGAAAAAAGCTTAGTTTGTAAAACAAAGAATTCTAAATAATTTTAAAATTTTACCTTAGAATATAGTTAAGGAATTATAAAATTAATGGTTTAATTTTTTTAAACATTGTTAACAATTTTAATTACATAAGTAACATTTTAATAATAAAAATGATTTGAAACTTTTAGCTG
This sequence comes from Latrodectus elegans, assembly GCA_030067965.1. Taxonomy (NCBI): domain Eukaryota; kingdom Metazoa; phylum Arthropoda; class Arachnida; order Araneae; family Theridiidae; genus Latrodectus; species Latrodectus elegans. Next base: position 36,786,779 of record CM057816.1, read on the forward strand.
TCCCTTTTTGGAGACCTCTAATGTATACCTTTTCCATAAAATAAGAATATTAATTTTGTTACTTTGTTCTATTATTTACAAAAAAATAATAGCTTTTCATTCATCTAAGAGAAACAAATAAAGCATTTCCTATGAAAAAGGGCATAAAGTAATAATCCTCTTGAAAATATACATTTCACTAATGGTATGTATATGTTATTTATTATGTGTTTGTGTGTTATTTATTCAAGCAACACATACAAAGATATTTATATAAAATAACAAAGGGATAATCAGATTTTAGCTGAAACAAAAAGATCATATTAAGTAATTTTCTTATGTCTTGCTAAAAAATGTTATTCTATTTTTCATTAAATCTTTTTTACAAAAAATAATACATGTCGCAGAAACGTAACAAATCAATTATATAATTTTGCTTCATGTTCAGAGGATCATGCTTATCTGTATTTAGCAAAAAAAAATCCACTTAAAAATCAATCAAAGTGTTGATAAAACATGTCTTCACCAGATGGTGCATATCAACACATAAATATGGAGTAAGAAATTTGACTGCAAATATTACCATTAATATTTCGCAGAAAACAATTTACTTAAAATGTCAGGAAAAGATCCAGATACTTAAGTTTTTCAATTTTGAAAAGCATACAATCATTATTTTTTACATTTTTTTTTCGAAAACATGTACGTCAGTATTAAAGAAGCACAATGAAAATTTAAAAAAAAAATCAAACTTTCTTTCTAACATTAAACTTTATATCAAGATATTTAAATTATAGCAATAATTTAAAAATAATCATTACAATAACTAACTATATATATATATATATATATATATATATATATATATATATATATATATATATATATATATATAGATAAAATATATATATATATATATATATATATATATATATATATATATATATATATATATATATATATATATATATATACATACATATATATATATATATATATATACATATATACATATACATATATATACATATATATATATATATATTTATATATACATATATATATACATATATATATATATACACATATATATATATATATATATATATATATATATATATATATATATATATATATATATATATATATATATATATATATATATATATATATATATATATATATATATATATATATATATATATATATTTGAAACCATTGTTATAATATATGTCTTAAATATACTCTTAGTTATTACCTAGTAGGAATAATTCATTTTGCTATTTTTAATCTTTTATTCACGCTTTCAGAAAAAAAAAAACTTTTATTTAAATTCCAGTAAGTATAAGCATGCGGATGTAAAACCTTAAGGCAGGCTTAACTTTTGCTGAATATTGCTCTGAGCTCTTTAGTAGAGTTATCGATATTCTCGGTTAAAACTTATGCCAGCATAAAATGCTTTCTTTGATAAGCAGTCAGAGTAAACTTATGTTTATTTCGAAGTGCGAAAAAGTTTCTTAGAGAGTGTAATGTCCGAAAATGTGCCCTGGTGGACATCTAATGAAGCAGAAACATCAAAAACAAGCGTAGCATGAAAATTAAAGAAATCAAAAAGTAACAAAGCAGACCACAAGGTATTATAGCAAACTCTGTATTAGCTAATATATTCTTCCACTAAGCGCTAGACCTATGGTTTATATGGTAACAAAATTTGATTATTTTATCATAACGGAAAAAAGTGATTAATTGAAAATTATAGGATGCTGAAAAGGTATAAAGAAATCTCCTTAAAATCAGATAATGATGCACGCTTAAATTAAGATTTTTTTTTTTTTTTTTTTTTTTTTTGAATTTAGTGACATCTTTGGAATTTTGTAGTAATTATTTTATAAACGGAGGTAATTTTAGACAGTGGCATCATGTTATATAATTTATTTTATTCAAGAAGAGTTAATATAGTTATAGACACTAAAAAAGCATTTTAAAATTTTATTTAATTTTATAATAATTCAAATAAATTGCTACTATAGTATAATTCCCAGCAGCTTGGAATTTTATCTTTTAGCTCAACAAGAAATGGGAGTGATATAATCTAATTTAGTGTGTCAGTCAGTATATTTTGATTATTTAGAAGCAAGGGCCAAGTAGATGATCCTCAGCCTTTCAGCACTTGGAGGACATTGCGACCACAAAAGTTTGGTGAGTGTCAGCCACTATTGATGAATACGAAGATATTTTGTTGTTTCGCTATTCAAAACCACTATCTTCCGATAAAACCAAGAAAATTGGGAGCTTATTCTATAATATTCAAATTACTCAAATGTGTCCTTATGCTTGAAATCTATAATTATAAGTAAATGATTTTTGTCTGTATAAAAAAGCAATTCATACACACAAGTAAATGATCTTTTTGTTTGTATGAAAAAGAAATTTATTTGCAATAATGTAATATTATTTTTCCTTTGCTGCGTTTCATGCATTTTCTCTCTTTGCTAATGTGTGTATATGTATTTAGCTAATTGTATATACTTACTATGTGATAATATATCAAAAATTAGAAAAGGAATTTTGAATGATCGGAATGGATTTTATGCTATGTTCGTATGCGCGGAATTTAATTATAAAACTATTTATCAAGAGTTATTTTTATGGCAACAACTTCATTATCTTACAAATTTTCTTCTCATGTACATACTTTTAGAATTCGTTCCTTGAATTATAAATAGTTTATCATATTTATATGTTCCAAGAAGAAATATGTATTTATAATATAGATATTTCTGCATTACTTCAGAAGTTAATTCATTTGAATTTTACGTTATATAACACTAATTATACCATCAACCGTTGACTAACTCTCATTAAAATTGATGATCTGAACTCATAGATAACACATACCCTCGATTTCATTTGGATGAAACTTTTCAAATTACTGATACACATCCAGTAAACAATTGCTTTTAGAGCAACGTAAGAAGATGAATTATATTATGGTTTTCTCTCTTACTGAATTTTATAAGGTGAATATAATTCCAAAATATTGAAAATTGGGTAGTTTTTATCTGCTTATGAAAAACGGAGTTGTCATACCGTTAAAAAAAAGATGTTATTGCGAAATTTTTGTAATATGGATTTATTTTAAAATTATAATTTTATTTTATTTAATTCTTGTATTTAAAATTTTTATTTTTATTTAAAACTTAGGATATTTTATTTAAAACAAAATTTCTTTTACACACAGAAGTTTTTTATAAATATTATAAGCACAATGCATGCATAAAATTTTCATAAATGTCGAAAAGTAATATATGTGGGGATATATATACATATGTTTGTGGTTGGCCTATCTTCTTTAAACATGTGACATTTGTGAGATCAACTCCAATAAATTGTTGGCAGTTAGAAAATCGATGACGAGAAAGGCATCTAAGGATAAAAACCTGGATGGAAAGTCCAATGCAATCCAGAATATGTTTCGGAGAGGCTGGATGGTCACAGCTTATTTGAAAAGTGGGATATTTTTTGTACCATGTTCCAACGTTAAATATTTTAGATGTCTGCTTGCAAATCTGGCCAAGGCAGTCTGATATTTTCATATTTTATTTCCAGAAGAGTTTCAGGAGATGTTCCAGAGTACGATTGGTGTGTGGCTGGAATTTGCCAGTTTGAATGCAGTCAACATTTTTCATTAGAGTACAGTTCCTGATATGTAAGTGATGAACCAGTGGGCGTATCTTCCGTTATGCCTTCTTTCGCCAGTCGATCTACGGTTACGGTCTCATTGCTAACAATACTTTGGGATGGAATCCATTGGAGATGTACATCATAGATACACAAACACACACACACTCATATATATATATATATATATATATATATATATATATATATATATATATATATATATATATATATATACATGTTTCTATTTGTTATTAATTTATTAATTTTATGTAAATAATGCTTAAAAAACTATTTAATAGTACATTTTATGAAAAATGATAATGACTACTATTTGGTCGTTATTGATCAGAACCAAATTTTCATTTGTATTTAGATTCTACATTGCTGAAAACAGTGGAATTTTAATATATACTTAAAACGTGCATATATTTTATACAGGAGAGCATATATTTTATACACATGTTCTTTAAGTAGTTAAATTAGTATGAATTTCTTTATTAACTAGAATCGTATTTAAGTCTTCTTAGAGATTTTATTAAGTCTCCTTAGTGATTTTTAAGTATTTTTACTAAATTGAAGATGCTCTTTGGGGGGATCATATATGAAATAGAACAAGTTATCATCCATAATATATATATGAAAAATATTTATATGTATCTATTGGCACAATGTTTGCAGTAGTAGTTCTTTGAGTGATCCTTATTAATGCTTGAATTTTCACAGGTATACTAATGTGATCCCTGAATTTTAACTACGCTTTACGCCAAGCCAATTTGAGAATATATACTTCTTCAGGATAACAACACGATAACTTGCAGGACTTGCACCAGTAATAATTATCTTGATCAGCAAGCAAATCACAATAATGAATTACCATCTCAATGCCTAACCTTGAATTTTTTCAACAAGTTCGTTGAAAAATATTTAGCTGTCCTCAAACTTCCACTAAAGATTCTATAAAGAACAACAAGTACAAGTGTCTGACAATATTATAACAATTATACAATTGTCTTACTTTATACCTGACTTATAGTCGAATTAATTTACTACAGCATTAATTTGATAGTGTTGCTTGGGGGATCACAAGTCTTAGTATTTTCCTATACCAAACTGACAGAATATATATATATAAATATATATATATATATATATATATATATTATTTTTTAAGCATTATTTACATAAAATTAATAAATTAATAACAAATAGAAGCATGTATATATATATATATATATATATATATATGAGTGTGTGTGTTTGTGTATCTATGATGTACATCTCCAATGGATTCCATCCCAAAGTATTGTTAGCAATGAGACCGTAACCGTATTACAGATCGACCATGAAAGAAGGCATAACAGAAGATACGCCCACTGGTTCATCACTTACATATCAGGAACTGTACTAATGAAAAATGTTGACTGCATTCAAAATTCAGCCACACACCAATCGTTTACCAATTTTTCATTTACCTTATAAACCATAAGGTCCTAGCTCTTAGTGGAAGAATATATTAGCTAATACAGAGTTTTGCTATAATACCTTGTGGTCTGCTTTGTTACTTTTTGATTTCTTTAATTTTTCATGCTACGCTTGTTTTTGATGTTTCTGCTTCATTAGATGTCCACCAGGGCACATTTCGGACATTACACTCTCTAAGAAACTTTTTCTGCACTTCGAAATAAACATAAGTTTACTCTGACTCCTTATCAAAGAAAGCATTTTATGCTGGCATAAGTTTTAACCGAGAATATCGATAACTCTACTAAAGAGCTCAGAGCAATATTCAGCAAAAGTTAAGCCTGCCTTAAGGTTTTACATCCGCATGCTTATACTTACAGGAAATTAAATAAAAGTTTTTTTTTTCTGAAAGCGTGAATAAAAGATTAAAAATAGCAAAATGAATTATTCCTACTAGGTAATAACTAAGAGTATATATTAGGAGCATATTATAACAATGGTTTCAAATATATATATATATATATATATATATATATATATATATATATATATATATATATATATATATATATATATATATATATATATATATATATATATATATATATATATATATATATAATATATATATATATATATATATATATATGTATATATATATATATATATATATATATATATATATATATATATATATATATATATATATATATATATATATATATATATATATATATATATATATATATATATATATATATATATATATATATATATATATATATATATATATATATTTTATATATATATATATATATATATATATATATATATATATATATATATATATATATATATATATATATATATATATATATATATATATATATATATATATATATATATATATATATATATATATATATATATATATATATATATATATGTATATATATATATATATATATAGTTAGTTGGCTGTAATGATTATTTTTAAATTATTGCTATAATTTAAATATCTTGATATAAAGTTTAATGTTAGAAAGAAAGTTTGATTTTTTTTTAAATTTTCATTGTGCTTCTTTAATACTGACGTACATGTTTTCGAGGAAAAAAATGTAAAAAATAATGATTTTATGTTTTTCAAAATTGAAAAACTTAAGTATCTGGATCTTTTCCTGACATTTTAAGTAAATTGTTTTCTGCGAAATATTAATGGTAATATTTGCAGTCAAATTTCTTACTCCATATTTATGTGTTGATATGCACCATCTGGTGAAGACATGTTTTATCAACACTTTGATTGATTTTTAAGTGGATTTTTTTTTGCTAAATACAGATAAGCATGATCCTCTGAGCATGAAGCAAAATTATATAATTGATTTGTTACGTTTCTGCGACATGTATTATTTTTTGTAAAAAAGATTTAATGAAAAATAGAATAACATTTTTTAGCAAGACATAAGAAAATTACTTAATATGATCTTTTTGTTTCAGCTAACATCTGATTATCCCTTTGTTATTTTATATAAATATCTTTGTATGTGTTGCTTGAATAAATAACACACAAACACATAATAAATAACATATACATACCATTAGTGAAATGTATATTTTCAAGAGGATTATTACTTTATGACCTTTTTCATAGGAAATGCTTTATTTGTTTCTCTTAGATGAATGAAAAGCTATTATTTTTTTGTAAATAATAGAACAAAGTAACAAAATTAATATTCTTATTTTATGGAAAAGGTATACATTAGGAGTCTCCAAAGGGACAGCTAAAAGTTTCAAATCATTTTTATTATTAAAATGTTACTTATGTAATTAAAATTGTTAACAATGTTTAAAAAAATTAAACCATTAATTTTATAATTCATAACTATATTCTAAGGTAAAATTTTAAAAATTATTTAGAATTCTTTGTTTTACAAACTAAGCTTTTTCGCTTAATTTAATTTGTACATTTTTTTTTCACTATGCCTATTATTGCGTATTAATTTTGCTTCTTTGTTTCATCAAAGGAATTTGTAGACGTGCACAAATTTAAATCCAAATTTATTTACACATAAAGATAAACCAAATTTTATAAATAATATTAAATAAATGTTTCACATATGACTATACTTATAAACGTAACACTAAGAATAGAATTTGAATAGAATAAATTTATGTGTTAAATTCTTATCCAAAATTTATAGTTATATGATTGCAATACTTTGCATTTTGAATTCAAATGTTGTTGTGGTCTGATTGGTTAGGGCATTTATTCTCATTGTGAAACATTAGTGAGTTTGAATACCAACCCAACCAAAGATTTACCGTGTAGAGTAATGGTGACCATGTAATGTAAAATAAGTTGAATTTGCAATGTTGGGTTTTCAAGAGCTGGGGGCTCTTTTGCTTGATCCCTGCTTCTAAATTAAGCAGATCCTCACTAGTTTGCTTCTGTATTACACGTAGAGCCCAACTCAAGGCAAGGAAGTATGCTGGTACAACAGCATTAGCTTTTTGAATTATTATTTCGAGTACTTTTCATTAAGATTTATCTGTCTCATTAAAACTTATATTAGTGTAATATATTGCTTTTTGTTTTTCTAATTGCTTTGTGTCCAGTGTTTATAATTATGTTTTACTAGAAGAAAATTGCATAACATACGTGAGCACTATTTACAGAAGAATGCATTCAATGGAATTTGCCAGTTTGAATGCAGTCAACATTTTTCATTAGAGTACAGTTCCTGATATGTAAGTGATGAACCAGTGGGCGCATCTTCCGTTATGCCTTCTTTCGCCAGTTGATCTACGGTCTCATTGCTAACAATACTTTGGGATGGAATCCATTGGAGATGTACATCATAGACACACAAACACACACACTCATATATATATATATATATATATATATATATATATATATATATATATATATATATATATATATATATATATATATATATATATATATATATATATTTATATATATATATATATATATATATATATATATATATATATATACATGCTTCTATTTGTTATTAATTTATTAATTTTATGTAAATAATGCTTAAAAAACTATTTAATAGTACATTTTATGAAAAATGATAATGACTACTATTTGGTCGTTATTGATCAGAACCAAATTTTCATTTGTATTTAGATTCTACATTGCTGAAAACAGTGGAATTTTAATATATACTTAAAACGTGCATATATTTTATACAGGAGAGCATATATTTTATACACATGTTCTTTAAGTAGTTAAATTAGTATGAATTTCTTTATGAACTAGAATCGTATTTAAGTCTTCTTAGAGATTTTATTAAGTCTCCTTAGTGATTTTTAAGTATTTTTACTAAATTGAAGATGCTCTTTGGGGGGATCATATAAGAAATAGAACAAGTTATCATCCATAATATATATATGAAAAATATTTATATGTATCTATTGGCACAATGTTTGCAGTAGTAGTTCTTTGAGTGATCCTTATTAATGCTTGAATTTTCACAGGTATACTAATGTGATCCCTGAATTTTAACTACGCTTTACGCCAAGCCAATTTGAGAATATATACTTCTTCAGGATAACAACACAATAACTTGCAGGACTTGCACCAGTAATAATTATCTTGATCAGCAAGCAAATCACAATAATGAATTACCATCTCAATGCCTAATCTTGAATTTTTTCAACAAATTCGTTGAAAAATATATAGCTGTCCTCAAACTTCCACTAAAGATTCTATAAAGAACAACAAGTACAAGTGTCTTACAATATTATAACAATTATACAATTGTCTTACTTTATACCTGACTTATAGTCGAATTAATTTACTACAGCATTAATTTGATAGTGTTGCTTGGGGGATCACAAGTCTTAGTATTTTCCTATACCAAACTGACAGAATATATATATAAATAAATATATATATATATATATATATATATATATATATATATATATATATATATATATATATATATATATATATATATATATATATATATATATATATATATACATATATATATATATATATATGCAATTTTTGAAACTAATTATATTAAATCATTTTAATTTATAAGCGCGCGCGCGTAAAAAATAGAATATTGATCTAAAATTTCACCTGAAAATGAAAAAAACTGTAACCGAAAAGCAGTAAATCAAAAGTAAATTTCTAAATGGCGAAATGATTGATTACTTCCCATTAGCATTTATTCTACCTTTAATGTATATTTTTGATGAGTTTCTTTAATTTTTCATCATATTTTTATAAGGTTATAAAGATAAGTATTTTTCTTACATTTCTTTCCATAAAATTAAAAACATCCTAAAAAATTAATTTTTTACGAAGAATCAATTTTAAGATCCATCGGTATAATTGAGTGCGTGTCTTATATAAGGATAGTATTGATTAAAAATAAGAATCTAAAAAATTTCTTAATCGATTTTGCGACTTGAATTTTTTTTTAAATTATTTTCTGTATGTCTTATAAAATTTTAGACAATATTTTTAATTATTAATTAAGTAAAAAAATATGCATGAAATTAATAAAGTAAAAAATTGAATATTTTTTATATTAATATTAGTAATCTGTAAATATTGGAATAATTTTATTCTGTATATAAGATTCAAATAATTTATAAATACTGATAATTGCAAATTAGTTTTTTTTCATCTAAAATAGAACCTACTTGAATCGGATATATTGAAAAGTTTAAGAACAATATTCAATCATCGATTTGAAAACAAATTTAGGATATTTTTGATGTCTTATGTTAAAAGTATGAAGAACTTTTGGTGAAGTTAGTAAAATAAATAGGTAAATGTTTTAAAACTCTTTGGGAAATAGTTTATGAAAAAAATAAGAAACTTTCGATTGGATTTTCGAATTGATAAATCTTAATATTTGATTTGTGTTTGATCATTGACTCATTATATCCATCTAAAAAGCTTATTTCACAGATAACTCAGCGTATAATATTATTCATCAGATAATTTGATTTTTCTAATTCACAAGTTTTGATATGTAGCTTGATATTCATTCAGTTATTTGCAATTATGTATTAATCTACGTAAAAGTATTTTAATAAGGAAGTTTGAGCAGTAAATTTTCAAAATTCTAATTTATAAAAATTTTTTATTAGTTTTCTGTTTCTAAATAATGATGAAAATAATGTTGTCATATATCATTGGTTATTTTAAACTATTTATTTCATTTACCAATTTAGTATAATTTTATTAATAGAGTTGCTATGTTTTGAAAATGGCAACAAAGCAGTTCTATAAATGAGACAAACGAAATTCTAAATTTGAATTTTAAAAACATAATATGTGTATGTTTTTGTATTCATACAATTGAGGATAATTCACGATTACATACTTTAATATAAAATATACTAATAAAATGCTAGAAAATTATAAGTATTTCTGCCTATATTGACTCTTACAAAAGGAATCTCGTAGTGCTAGAGAACTCCTATCGTGAGAAAAGTTCACCAGGTGATTTGATAATAGATTGTATTTCCAGGCTTGTTAATACATCTTTATTACATACGTATTAACCAGAATTGTATGGCACAGAACTTGCAACTTTTAATTTTTTGTTAATTCAATACCTTTCCGACAACTATATATCTACTGTACAATATATGATGCTACGTTCAGCTCATACATTTGATATTTTTAAACCATGCTGAATTATTGTATACTCCTGACATTTTCCAGTAATATTGCTGTCAAATGAGCTTAATAACCTATTGCCTTATACCTATGAACAACAAATATGATATCGTCTAACATTGTATGTCCTGACAAGGTAAGTACACTATAGGAACCACGACTGCAAGTGAAGGTAATTTTGGTCGTGGAAAAGACATTCAATTCTCTATATTCATTGGCCCCACCTATAAAGAAGAAGCATTTTCATCCTCTTTTTACCAAAGATCGATCATTGACATTACTTCAAAAATCATTATTTATATACATGTACTCTCTGAAAATAATTTACCCTCAATATGACTTATTTTTAATAGAATAATTTGTTTAACTAACACTGTGTATACTTATTCTAAAACATTTAATGTATTAAATATTGTCGTTAGATAATTGATCTCAAATGTTTACTCACAGTTAGGAGTTTTATTCAAAGAGATAACAAAATACATCTTAGTCTGATTTCTTTTTTAAGTAAGGTAATCAAAGGTGTCAATTATATGCAATAAAAGCAGAGAAACGTTAATTAAAAATGTTAATCAATACATTAATAAAGTGAAAATTGTTCATAAATGTGTTTCTTAATTTTTATATAGGCTGTAGTATTACATCATTTTTTATCAACTTAATATTTTAATGCCATTGTTTTGTCAGTACAGACTATTCATAAACATATATTACATGAAACCCTTTTCAATTTATCTTTTCCAAATTAGCTATCACCACTTTATTTATTAAAATATTTTAACCAATTGTGTGTGTGAAAATACTTTAACTCAAAAAGAAATATACTTTAAATTTAGGTATTATAATCTATATAAAATCTGTGAAAAGGTTTTGAATTAAGGAGAATATAATAGAGGTAAAAAATACATTGCGAGTTTTATTAATTTATACATTGTTCAATGTAATTTATTTCACCCATTTAGTTGACTTAATCAAGTTTATTTGCAGTAAAAATGCATGAATATTTTTAAGGAATCCAGGCAAAATATTTAAATTTTTACTAGTAGTAAAATTTAAAATATTAATCTGAATAATAAATGGTATTGATGATTCTGCAACATTGTATAATTTGATATATATTGTTTCCCGTGCATTATAAATTTATGGTAAATATAATTGGGGATATTTACAATCACTTATTACAATAATAAAAACTTTTAACGACAATGAATGATTTTCTTTTTAATTTTGCGAGTGATTTTTTTTAAATATGGAAATCTCATGTTAACTTTTCTTTGTATGTACATCACTATTTAGGTGTAGAAAATTTCACAATGGGGAATAGAATTGCGCATAAAAAGTAAAAATTTATGACAAAATAACAAAGCAAAATATTAGAGATCTTTAAAACAGGAGAAAAATGTCAACCCAAACAACGATGGAATTAAAAAAGTAAGGACTATTTTTCTGCATACATAACAGGAAAGTTTCACATTACAAATAGCAGTTAAAATATTTATCAAAGTCTAATATTTTTATGGTAACATATATGCAAATTTCCAATGTTTGGAAATAGACCATATTTTATTCAGCAATATTTTTGAAGAGATTTAAAATGTATAACAGTCAAAAGCCTATTTAACACGCAATTACATGTTTGTAATGACTCACGAGGCATTTGCAAAATAGTGTCAGCCAAACGGCAAGATAAATATCCATTGAGGATTTCAAAATATCTCTTTGAAACTTTTTGAAAGAAAATAAGTTTAAACTAGTTTCTTGTACTATGATGATAAGTAATATTCATTAATATATATAAACATTTAACTAACTCTGATGAATTAAACATATTTTATTTTTTATTTATTAAACTTTCAGTTATATATATATATATATATATGTGTGTGAGTGTGTGTACTTTTTACACATATTTTTGAATATTTTTGCTTTGAATACACAGAAAAGCATTTCAATAAAAACAAATAAAACTGAATTCAGCCATCTTTAACAATTTTATGAGTTGCAATTAATTGAAAATCAATATTTTCTCCCTATTTGCTCTTAAATTTCAAGTTAATGCTATAAATAAAGAAATATATATATATATATATATATATATATATATATATATATATATATATATATATATATATATATATATATATATATATATATATATATATATATATATATATATATATATATATATATATATATATATATATATATATATATATATATATATATATACATATATATACATATATATATATATACATATATATATATATATATAATATATATATATATAGATATATGTATATATATATATATACATATATATACATATATATATATATATATACATATATATATATATATATAATATATATATATATATATATATATATATATATATATATATATATATATATATATATATATATATATGTATGTATGTATGTATGTATAATGAATACATTCAGTTTTCATATTTTCTGTTACCTTTTATTAAAATCATTTTCTTTTAATTTGATTATTTGAGTAAAAATAATTTCCTATTAAAATGATGTTATTTAGCATTTATAGTAGATTTATGATTCACTTATCAAAACATTGAATTAAAAATATGAAATAGACATACACGTCAAACCCAAAATTATACAGGTTGAAATCACTAATGATACTCATATTATTTTAATGATAAAAATTCTTAATTAAACAATTTGAATTACCAAAACTTATTTTATTTATAATCCATATTTTTCTCTGAAGGATAATTTTTAGTGAAACAAGTTATTTGAAATTCCCTTGAAAATAACATTAAATTTACTAAATTAAAAACAAAAGAAATTTTTAAAAGATTTATTACCTATAATTTATATTAGTACATACTAACTAAAAGATCCTCTTACCAACAATGTATTAAAAATAAAAATATGAAATAAAAATTATGAAAAACCGAATTAATTTAAGATAAACATTTTTATTCCCTGGAAAATTGTAGAATAAATTGTTGAGAAAAATAAAATTTTTGTGCTTGTCTTATGATTTTTCAAGGAAATTCTAGTAATTTAAAATATTACTTTCTGAAAAATAAATAAAACATAATGACTAATCTTTTCAGTTCAAGTATTTTTATATAAGGTTCTCTGAAGCTTTTTATCTTCTTATATTTTTAGTTAAAATCTCATTTTAGAATAACTTTTGTGAATTTTTAATCAGTCGATACAGAGAAAAATATATAAACCAACATGATCCCATTTATAAGTAATCAAAATAAAAAATAAATCTTTAAAATTATAAATAAAGTAAATTTAATTAGCATCCATTAATAACACAAAAGATTCAAAGTTTCTTTTCCTAGAATATCTTTACATTTTTCAAAGGTCTCTAAAAAACTTTCAAAATTTAAATGTTAATAATAGTTTATTAATGTTTGTGTTTTATTATTTAATTTAGGGAAATATTAAATGTATATTTCGGAAGCATCATTTTGAAACATAGTTTCTAAATGATTTAATCATTTTAGTCAGACTGGATTCAATGAATGTAAGACACTATGAAGTTCGTTATAGGATCTTACTGTTATATCTTAATTTTCAACTATAATAAAATAAGAAGTAATAACAAAACAATAACAAAAAAGTGTACGAGAGTCATTCTGAAATTTTTGAGATACAAGTAGGTTTTTAAAGTTATATTTTAAAAACCTAGTTGAGAATTAACACTAGGTTTTTAAAGTGATAACATAAAATTTTAGGTGTGTTCAAACTAGTCTCCTATAGCATCAATGCAATTTTGAAGACGAATTTTCCACAGATTAAATGCCTCAATCCAATCATATCTTGGAATAGATAAAAAATGCATTTATCGCCACACCAATCTCTTCTTCTGAATTAAAACGACGTCCATTTAAGCTCTTTTTTAGATTAAAGAAAACCCAAAAGTCTCACATAGCTAGATCATGTGAATATGGAGGATGCATGATCACTTTAATTAGTTTTTGTTTAAGAAACTCAATTGTTAATCCGGCTGTATGTGAAGATGCATTGTATTATGAAGAATTAGTCCCATAACATTCAGTTATTGTAAAATTTCTGTAATACATTTAGTGGTATACCAGTTTGCTGTTGCTGCCTTCTCTCTTTCCAACTTGATAGTTTTGACCAATCCCGCACTTCTGAAGAAAACGGCATACATTATTTTTTCTCAGTGCGTCTTATTTTTTCCATCATTGTCGGTGTGAGATTATCTTCAAAGACCCATGTTTTTTTGACGTGTGGGAACATCAAAAAAGGTATGCGCTTTTCATCACCTGCTACAATTTTAGAAATGATGCGGTGGTCACCACCATTTAGTAATTTAAGTGTTTCTTTACTGATTCTGACACGCTCCTCTTTTTGGTGTTCAGTTAGATTATGGGGAACCCAACGGGAAACTACTTTTTTCATATGTAGTTCTTCATGAATGACTTTGTGTATGGCGGTGGATACAATCTTAAGTTCCTAAGTATCATTTGATAGGTACAGTGATTATCATCCATTAACATTTTTCGTATGGCAGACACATTATCCGGGATTACTGTTGATGGCGGCCTTCCTGTGTGTTATTCATCCTGAAGAAAATTGCGACCTTTTCTAAATTCTATAAATCATCTGAATACAGTAGCGCGAGCTGGAGATTCATCACCAAATGCTAATTGCAGTCCTTGAATGGATTCTTCTTTATTTAATCTTGCTTTAAAATCGTAGATAATCATAGTGCGTAAATGTTCTCGCGTCAACTCCATTTTCTTTTCTGTTTAAAATTTATTCTACGCTAAAAATGTTGAAGGAAGTCAGTAAAAAATTGTCTTCTGTGTTAAAATACTTTGTATTTTAAAATCAAACTGTTATTTTTATTTTGTAAATTGTCGTCTGAGTGTATCTCAAAAATTACAGAGTAACCCTTGTATTAATAACATGTTTACATTTAAATGTTGCAAATTCTACCACATAAAATTTGTACATTGTTAATAATATGTTACAATTTTGGGATTATTGTTTGGGACAAACCATTAATCAAAAACAGTGTACTAATTATTAATACCATATCAAAAACGAAAAAAACATTATGAAACTCTGAAGATGAGGTTGTAATATTGTATAAACATCTGTTATGATTAGAATAAATTAAATAATTCATCATAAACCATTTTTCGGAATTTTTAAAATTCCTTTATTACCACTGTGATTGTGATACAGATATAAAAATATCTTTTCACTATCTATTAAGTGTAAAATACAATAGAGAAATATTAAATATGAATTTATTTTCATAAAAAGGAAAATGATATAGTAATTTTGCTATTATAATATGCAAGAAATCATTCGAAATTGTCTTCTATTAAGAGCAACATTCTTGAAATTCTTCATATAAACTACTATTGTCAGTGAATCTTTATGGCATTTTGATTAGCCTAAATAATTTTAGATTCGGAATGCTTAACATCACTTTGTTTGAGTTGTCTATGAAAAATCCACAAAACCAGATACTTTATATGTTAATTTAATAAAAGAAACTTTTAAAAATATGATTATTTTTTAATATTTTAATATGGATTTCAAAACTAGACTGCTTGCATTTAGAAACATAATGATGAACATTTGCTTGATGTTTACTTTGCATCGTCACTCTATGAATATTTATTTAATGTTATAAATTATAATAAATTAAAGATTTATTAATCAGTCATTAATATTTACATGAAGGTAACTAATATGCAATTGCACACAATTTTTTTTATTTCATTTATTAGCTACTTATGCAAAAAATGAAAAAAAAATTATATTATAACTGTTTATACCATCAAAACGAATACTGTTATATTATTTTTAAGAACCAAATATGCATGTAAAAATATAAAAAATATTATAAATCATGTTTCTAATGTTATTCCTATAAACTAAGTTTGCCATGCATTATTCCAAAATCCACAAAAATGCTAGAAACGGAAAAAGTTTTTAAAATGTTTTCATATTAATATATTGATATGATTTGTTAATGATTTAACTGTTTGCAATACAATAACTTTAATTTGTATAATTATGCTAACTTTTAAAATTAGGAAAATTTTGGAGATCATCTTTATAAAATCTATCAAGAAATTTACATACTCAAAATAGTCAAAGATAATTTAATATCAAGAATAACAGAAGATATAATTAAGTTATGCAAAAGATGTCTTTGAAAAATCTCATATTTGAATTTTAACAAAATAAAAAGCATTAACAACACAACAAAAACATTACGCTAATAATATATTACAAGTTTACAACAGTAATAGTATTAAAAATAATAAGTGCTAGTAATAGTAAGAGAGGATTTTGTGAGTTTAAAAGAGACAGTTATTTCTATTATAACGGAATTTTAATATGTTTTCCAAATGTATGAACTTTGCTTCTGATTGTTACGTTTAAAATCTAGGCATGCTCTTAAAAAATTTATTTTCATACTAAAATTATGCTATTGCAAGTTTATCTTATTATAATTTGCATATTAAATTATTCTATAAATATTAGGGTTCTTCAAAAAGATATTTTCAAAATCCATTCGAAAACATTTTGTTGTATTATTAGTCCATACTGTAGTTCCAGGTTTTCTAATTATGGGTTGCATAAAATGAATAAAGATTTTAATATATGTTATTGATTTTATGCAAATGATAAGTGTTATATTTAAGTAATATCGGTGAAACACTGTTTCAAATTGAAATCAAAACACACATGTATCTTTGGAGGAATGGTATTTTAAATTGCAGATCCAGAAATATTTTACTAATTCTGAGAAATTAGCATAAGAGACATGCATTGTATAAAAACGAAGTTTAATTAAATGTTATTGTATCTTATAATACGACATGAATTAAAAATAATAATGCGAAGTATTAATTACAATTGAATGTGTTTTAGTTTGATAGAATTGTATTAATAATGAAACAAAATGCATATAATAAAATACACGCTTTGGGTAATTTAACATGGTGCACCCATAAACAATAATTCTATTTAATATCAACGCTAACTGATAAATCCATATCCTATAAATAAATGAATTCATATATTTAAAATTTTAGTTTTCGAAATGAATTTAAGACTTGAAATATTTTGAATGTTAATTATCCAAAGATACCTTGTTATTTTTTAATATTTTCTAATCAATATATATATATATAATATCTATGGTATTTTTCTGTTTATTAATTATTTAAACACGCCATATAAGCAAATTAACTATAGTAATTATCAAACAACCATAAATGATATTATTCTGAAATTTATAAATATGAAATCAAAATATGTTAATTAGAGAAAAAATTTGTAATTATTTCATAAGTTATAGGATTTTGATTAAATTTTGTTGAAATATTTGTTCTAACCAGAAACTGGAACACATCTCTAACATGATAATATGTAATATTTAAATCTAAAAAAGTTTCTCTAAACTAGTTGATAAACCTATTTATATCCAGTATAAACATAAAACCAGATAAATATAATTCATATACATGGTAAATGAAATGGTTTAGATTTTCAAATAAAGTGATATTTATTGGTGAAAATAAAAAAAAAATTATCTGCAGTTCGAATGTGTTGATCCATACTGACATGACTTTCTTGTTACTTCAGAAAACCCTACTCTTATCATGTGATCTGTTTTCAGCCCCTTACTAAAATACCAAAAATAAGATCAAAATTTCACAACATGCTTTTATAATCTTGAGCTGAAAATTCAGTCAATACTTAAGTGAAAAATGAATTCACATGTTTCCTTTAATAAGCCAATTTAAGTAATTGTATAGTTTTAAAATTCTTCAAATTCCATATTCCCTGGAGTGCAGTTTCGAGATAAAAGCAATAAAAAATCTTTAAATATTGCTTCATAATTCCCGAAATCAATCGGAATTCAACTTCTTAAGGGGATCATAAGTATTTTCTAAAGAATGATTGCTATGTAATCAAACCATAAATAAAGCAAGATAACTTCGATAGAAATACTTATCTTTTAATAGATAAGAAAGTAAAACAATTGCATGAATTGTGAATTGAATTCATGTTTATGTATTCAAAATTTAAATTACCTTTTGAAAATATTCTTTTAATAACTATTACTTTTTGTTTTATAATAATTTCAAAAACTATCCATAATACTTTTGCATTATCAATTTAAGTTAATATACTTTTATAACGAAGCTATGTTTTGTTAAGCATTTGGCATAATTTATGGAGTTTGATTATTTTCTTATTTCTTGTATCATAAAATTTAATTTACATTTGCTTTATATTGTGAAAGAATATAAGAATTTCAGCTGAAGAAGATAAATTGATCGGGCAATGTCGTTACTCATATAAATAGTTTTCTAGTACGAAAATTGTATTTAAAGATAAAAATTTAGGACAATAAATACGTGATTAAAATATGAAACATCTTAAAATTTATAATCATCTCATCTGGTTTTACATTTCACACCATAATATTGTCATGTAAAAATTCAAAAACTTTCTACTTTCATTTTTAATTATGAATTTTATTTTTTGAATTCTAATATATATATATATATATATATGTATATATATATATATATATATATATATATATATGTGTAAATTTAAATTCTAACTTTTTAAAATAAATATAATATTGTTCATTTTGTTTTCATATTAAATTAAAATAAAAACCAAAATGGGTCGGCAAAATTTTTAAAAACATGTTTCATTAGAAATTCAGTTATTTTGAAAAGTAAATATACATTTTCTTTTATCATCGGTTTATTAATTTTATGATAGGCTTCAATCAATCAAAATTATACTTTAATAATTAAGATTTTATTTTCATTTAAAAGTAAGTTTGCCTTGTTAAAATATTCAATATATTAAAATAATCATTATATCAAGCATTCAATATATCAATTATTTTCAATACATAAAATGATTAGGTAAATTGAGATAATAAAAAAATAAATATTTTATTTTTGCAAATAATTTTGGTAAAAAATGAATATTTTGTTAAACAAAATTCTCTAGTGCTACAAATACTATTATAATATATTTTGTTTGAAATAGGAACACTTATTCATTTGGATACTAATTTGAAACATAAGAGAGTTAATACTTAAATAATATTCATCAAAATTATATAAATACATATATATTATATGCAAAACAGTTAATGAAAATTATATATTTAGATCAAATTAAAATATTCATAATGTTATTCAGATTTCTGGAATCAGTGTATTATAATTAATTGAGAGAGATAGCAAGACAATAAATTTTGCATGATAACTTACATTTTTTAAATAAACAAAGTAGACACATTTCATTGTAAATTAATAATTTCTTATTCTTATTTCTCAAAAATGAATCAAAAATTCATTTTTTATTAAATAAATCCAAAATATAAAATGAAACCAGGTTATGTGTAATGATGCAAATACTTAAATGTCAAAACTATCAAACTTAAAGATGAAACTAAATATTTGAATGTCAGAAATTGCTTTTTAAAATAAATCCAATGACAAAAGAAGAATGAAAAGGACATTTTGACATCTTAATTTTAAAATAAAATCTGCATTATAATCATCCAAGGAAAAATATTGTTTTTTTAAAATAAGTACTTATGCTTACAAATTTTAACTTTACTTCTCAAAAACGTTTATTATGTTTCAGAAAAACAAAATACAAAATAGTTTATTCCTTAATAATTTAACAAAGCATGCATACACTCACAAAGTGTATTTATTTGAAATTTAGAATTTAGAAAGCTTAGGCAATAGTTCAGAATCCAAAGGTAATCTTTTAAACCTTATAATTTACAAAAAAATAATTCCCCGTTGTTTGTTTTAACTGTAAAATTGAGAAGAAAAATTCCTAATAATTAGAATTTAAAAGCCTTTCTTCAATTTTTGGCTAAGGAAATAGTATTCCGTGCTTCTCCCGTTAAATAAAAACAAAATTCCACTCCCTTTTTCATGAGGACATCAATTGTAGTGCCTTCGGATCAATTTCCTTTCATTGAAATACAATTCGAAACAAGAAAAACAATAATTTTTCAGAGACTGGTTTTAGTGACACAGCGTCTAATAATAAATGTATATTTTGTGAGAACTCACATGATTCTTTTTCATGATTCAAAAAGCGTATTATTGAAAGCAAATTATTTAGAAAGAATAAAGACAACTGATTTCCTCTAGTCAAAAAGAATCTCAAAATAAATATAAGAATCAATTTACGAAAATAATGTAAATTACAGGGTTCAAAACCACACAGAAGAAATCCTCGATGCAAGTTTTATCAAAATAATTCTAATAAAATCAGTTCTATCCTTAAAAGATTATTATAATTTATTAGTTTTACTAAGAATTACAATCTTAACATTTGTTTTAAGTCAATGATTAAACACCATTTGAAGAAATATACTTGTGAATCCCTAAAATCATTTATTTTTGCACAACTCTTATTACGCTTATAAAGTCATAAGGGGACAAAATACTATTTCATATGCTTATATATCTATTATGGAACGTGTCCAGATATGTAATGAAATAAATATGTCTTTACACAAAGAAGTGACTTATTCTGATGTCTTACTAGAATTTCTGTTAAAAAACAGTTTTGCAATTGAAACATCATTGAACCCATTCAGTTAAAATATTATAAAGTGCATGGCATTTTCTGGGAAACTATTAGAATTTTTTATTTGATAAATAAAATCAATTATTTATCAAATAAATTCTTTTCTATATTGAAGAGTTCTGACTCAAAACTTTGCCTTAGAAAGTTGCTAGTCAAACCTTTGAATCTCACAGAACCAATAATTCACAACTGTTACAAAGTAGTTGAAATGGGATACTTAGCAATCTTCACCTGCACTGTAGATAAAGAATTACTCTTGAAATTAGTATCTCTGATGTCTATAAAACATTTCTTAATTGTTTTTAGGAGATAAATTTCCTGGTGAGAAAGATTAAGCGTTATTTATTCAGATAAAGGAAATTATTCATAGATGCAAACAGAAACTTGGTGCTCTTCTTCAACATATTGAAAAGGTTCAGAATTTGCCGACCTCATTTCTTCAGGTACCATTAATTAGAAATATATCGTTAAAAAAGCTCTCTTTTTGGGGCGAGTTTTATGATCGTGGTGTGAAATCAGAGAAAGATTCATTATGAAGTGAAAGTTCAGAAAGATTTTTGGAAAAGCTTTCCTAACGTTCAATAAACTGATTAAAATTCTGGACTAAAATGTAGTATATTTTTAATTCAAGACTTACAATTTATGTAACTGATAGTTTTTTTTCTGAGACAACTACTTTCACAATTTAACACTTGTAATATGAAAAAAAATCATAACTATCATCTTTATTTCGATTCATTAGTAAATAAAGTACCAAATAGAGAACTTTAAACAAAAGAAAACAGTATCTTAACAATTTTTTGAAACACTGGTGAATCAAATGGAAATAACAATTTCTTCTTGATATGAAAATTGTGTATCGTTTTAATAGACGAATTTCACCAAGAATTGATGATAAAAGAAGTTTTACTTGTCAAAAGATTCATGGATTACATACCTTATGAGATTTAGGAAAAGTTCAAGGACTTTTTACTGTAAGGATGGAAATATAATTTAATCGTTAAAACCATCAAAAAAAGGACTTTTTATAAAATAAGTACTGTATATTTGTTTTTAAACTGAATGAATCAAATAATTTTAAGTATACTCTAATGATAAATTGAATTTTTTATTGAAAATAATTTTATTTTTTTACTTCAATTTGTATTTTATATTTTGGTTGCAATTTTGAGAATTTTTAAGAATTGATAATTTTATACTTTTTCCACTGATCGAATTTTAAACTTTGATCTTCAATTCAACTTGATGATAAATTTTGGTGATTTATAAAAATTTTATTTTTCTTATTTTTCTAGTTGTAAAAATTTTGTGTACATAAAAAAGAACATAAAAATTTAATAATTTTAATACTTATTGTAAATAAAAATTTTATATAAATATTGGTAATTGCTTTAATATTGTTAAACAAATATGAGTAATCTTATAAAATTGTTTGTAAGTTTTGAATATTAAATATTTGATCTTTCTTTTAATATTGTAAATTTGAAACTAAAATGTCCTTGTATTTCTTTTGATTGTAATACTTTTGTAGATGTTACTGATGAAATCCTTTGAGAAATCATGCTGATTATCTACGGAAATATCAATTCATAATATTCAATTTGGTTTTGCTGAAATCAAGATGGATCCATTTCTCATTCAAATTTATATTATTTATATAACCTAATCATCATTTTCTTCGGGAAACTTTAAACATTTTAAGGAAAATATTGCTTTAGACATTATTGTTTTCAAGAGAAACTTATGTCTTAAATCGAGTGATTCAGTTAGCCCAAAGGACTTATATAATATTTATTTTATATTTTACATTAATAAACATTTTCAATTTTTTAACGGTGCAGTTATTTGGAGAGTTAACTGTCTTTGCTATAATCTATTAAATTTTAGTGTTTGGTTTGGATTTTTTCACCTAGTATATAATTGTTTTAAGATAAGAAGTAAATGCCTGCGATGATTTCTTTATCCTGAGTAACAGAACAGTGTTTGGACATTATACAAATGTTTTCCCTTATATCCATCCATTTCACATTATTTGCATGAGTTGTTGAGGTGAAAAAATCCTTCAATTCTTATATCATGTTTCTTTAAAGAAACATATTAACTGAACTTACTTGAATAATAATAGTAACACTTTGTGTTTTGCGAGTCAATCAAATGTAAGTAGTTTTTAGGGGTAAAACATCCGGTAACTTTTGTATAGAATTTAAATGTTTTTATCAATACAAAAATTTTTCAAAAAATATATATTCTGGGATTGAATCATAAATTAATCATATGTTTTACTTATTTCTTAAATATACATTATTAGTTGAACAAGTACCATATGATATTGCATTTAATATATTCAGTGTTTAAAAAATAATACAAAATAAAATAAGTGGTAAGAATTTTTAGGTCTCTTTTGATTTCAAACACTTTTTTTCTATTAATAATATGATTGAACACTTGAATGAAAAAATGAAATATATTTTAGGCTTGAAACTTATAATAAAATAGAAAAATGAAACATTACTTATTTGTAAAAAATCATATAGTGTCAAAAACCTATGAAATCAAATAAAAATGTCTTCAATTTTCTCATTCAGAAGCAATATGCCCATCGGACAAACTGAGAAACGTTGAGTGAATTTATATACCTATTATCTTCACACCGCAATCATGGATAAATTCAATAATCCATATGTGAAGTAATTTACTTTTGGTAATTATCTCCATTTTGCGACTGCAAATATGTAAGTATTTCCCTAAAAATACAATATATTTTCATAAACACAATCCTCACATTACTAAAATTTAATCAATTCATACATCCTAGCTAAATATCAAAATATTAGATTTAAACAATAAGCAAATGGTAAATATTTAACTATCACGGAGAATAATCATTAACAAATATATAAATATTCAAATATTTTTTCTTAATTAATCAAATGAGAATAATAATTCATTAAAATGATGAATTAAATTATATATTTAATGGCTGCTGAAATATTTAAATATGTCGTTGTTTATCAAACAGTCCATTCTCTACTTTCGACGTATTCTTAAAAATCTAATGTTTCTTTATGTGTATGACTAATTTATATCAATCACAGTTCAAACGTGATCATATTATTTCCCATAGAGTCAGAATAAATACCTTTTTAATTAAACTTGTTTGAAAAATTAATTATGTAATTATTTACCAAGATAATCATTCTCGAAAAAGAAGTTTTTATGAACTTGATGTGTCGTAGTTCTTTATAAACCATAACAATCACATGTCAAGCATGAAACAATTAAAGTGGAAGTTTAGTGTCACACTAAATTACCCATTTAATTACTCCTCAAGAACATGTAATAATATTACGCAAAGATGGAATTTATTTTCCTATATGTTTATAACAATTAAGTAATTAATTAATGTAACCATATTAAATATAATTAACTTAAATAATTTTTCAGCAATCTTAAGTAGACAGATTAATAATGAAACCTATTTTTAAAAATTCTTTAAACAGACATTAAGATAAGTTTTCTATTATTTCATTCTCCCTGGATAATGTGTCTTTTAATCTTTATAGTTTAGTATAATGAAGTGTTTTAAAATTTTATTTAACATAAAATGCAAAAAAATCTGTTGCAAATAGGAAATTGAAAAATAAAAGCGAATTTTAGTTTTCATAATACTTTTTGTGCTACTAAGCAAATTCGTAAACAATAAAAAGCAAGTAATTATATTGCAATTAAGTAAATATTAAATTCAATTGAGAAATTCAAGCAAATGGTGTCCTATCATTCTAAGCAGAATTTTTACTGTAGAAAATATTACAAAATTAAAAATTACTTTTAATAAAAAAATTATAACACTCACAATCATAATCAAATCAATTAAAGATTTCTTTTTATTTAGAAAGACAAAATCATATTGGAAAAATATATTTAAAATTTTATTTTTGATGTGTTTCTTAAAATAATTTATTTAATGCAATTGAGTTATTAATGCTACATTGTGGAAGTCTCAACACTTATGAAAATTGGTAATTTCATAACTATTGATTGGTAATTTCATAACTATTGGTAATTTCATAACTATTGATTCATTGTCTATTGAATCATTTGATATCTATTGATTCTTGTTGAATGATAACCACCAAGCAAACTCCCAATTTTTCATATAAAACGTAACTTTTAGAAATAGGCAAACAATAATTATCTTTCCTTATTGGTATCAAAATCAATATATTCACTCACGAAGAGGCTATGCTACTTAGCCACAAGTACACTTTTGTTAGAATTCATTTGGAAATTTGGTTTACTTCATTTTGATGATAAATGAATGACTTAAACATAAAAAATATTTCTTTATCATAAAATATGTAAGACACTTGGAGAACAATAAAGCAAATAAGTTTACTTTTTTTTTACCGTCGGAAAATGGATCACAAAATCTACGAAATTTTTTTGAGAATAATCTGATATCATCAAAGCATATTTATCCTAAAGTAAATGGTAAAATATTGTGTATGAAATGTAGAATTGGAGAACTGGTACTAAAGTAAATATGGTTTATCAAAATAAATACTCTCTGTTATAACACAGTTTGCTTCATAGAAATTATTATTTTTATGCTGTGTACTTGTATATTTATTTCGACGTAAATGTCACTTTTTAACTCGAAGTTTTGATAAAAAAAAATTTGGTACGTTTTTGTGTTGCTTTATTAGAGGATTTCAATTAATACTTGCTAAAATTTACTTGTAAATAAAGGATTTCTAACCAGCATCATTATAGGATTTTTATTTTATGCGAATGTTTTATGGAGAATCATTTTAACATATCGAAAACTAGAAAAATATATACTATTATTAATTATAAAAATGTTCATATAAAAAAAATAGAATCGATTGTAAAAATGTTTTTAAATGTCTAAAAGAATTCTTCAAGCAAATATTAGAAAATAAAATATGGAACTTTAAAAAAATGTCATTTTACCTCAGTAAATCATGTATAATTAAATTCTGAAAAAATAGAATACTCTACAATCAGGTGAAATATAATTTTTTTTTGAAGTTAAAAAATATATTTGTGTTGGCTGAAATTAAAATAAATAAGTAAAATATCAGATTATTTTACTTTCACTAAATTAATGTGACATTAAACTATTTTTTCAAAATGCATAATGCTTATAATAAACTTGTTTTTATTAATTGTTGATTCTTTATACATATTTTAAGTTATATTCTTATATGACAAATAAAAATTTGCTTAATATGGTTATTTATATTTAATGCTATTTCTTTAATAATTTATTGAAGAATACAAATAGGTAGCTTATTTTTGTTAATGCATACTTTTAAATCAGTTTCCTGATTCCTACAGAAAAAATGAAAAATATTCATTTAATTTAATGATTATTAAATGTTTATAAAATGGGATCACTTTATAATGTATATTGAATGATCGCCATACCTACTCTATACTAAAATTAGAAATTATTAGACTCACATATGTCTCATTTCAATATCATTGGTAAAGTAATAAAATATTTTATAAGTTTTACTAAAATGGTATTATCATAATGGTGAATTCCTGATAAATAAATTTTACGAACATTAAACACAAATATAAACAAATTTTACATGAAGCAAATTATTAGATGAAAGCTAGTTACGGTAAATGATTTTCGTTTCTAAATTTAATTTAAAATAAGTATTTTCTTCATTATCACTTAAAAAAAACTGAATCTAAAAAATTTAAAATCGTAAATAAAATTCAAAATTAATTCTTTTCTTTGACGACCTGAAACATTGAGCATTTCAAACAAAACTTTAAAAGTTAATGTTTACAAATTCCATTCATGTTAACTATTTAATGTCTTAGTAAATAATAACAACTCAAATGAAATGAAAAATTGAAATAAAAAATTAATAGTAAAAATTAAAGATACATATTTTTATGCGTAATTCTTAGATGCATACCATATGCATGCCATATTGTTTGTAGATAGGGATTCAGGAAGTGAGTATTTGTACTCATTATAAAATATTGGATTGAAAGCATTTTTCTCTCATTACTTTTAACTTCTGCGCTAACATTTTTTTATATATTGTCTGACGCTTTTCTTTATATATTACCTGAATATTTTTGGTAATTAAAAGGAGATATTTGCTTTAGAACACAGTGTGCTGTGATATCTGCATAAACATATCGTTATCATCAATTGCAAAAGAATTATAACGCTACTATACTAGTACCATCGTTCAGTTCCTGTTCTGTTGAAAAATGTCAATTGCAGAATGTCTGCGAACCATGTGTGCAGCCTTAGGTACTATTATTGTATCATATGAAAACGTAAATATTTGGTATTTAAAGTTCATAAGCACGCACCATGATATTCAAGAAGTAAAATTGGCCAGCTTATTTGTGTTGATGAAGTCTGCCTGCAAAAACTTGAAGAAAACATGTATTCAGCATCTCAATAGCTAGGGAAGCAATTAAATTTTAGCACTATGCTCATTAGTCATAATTTTATGTACATTGTATTGCATAAACTTGTTGTACAAGTTTAATCGTGGGGTTCTGCACGACTTGATTTAAGCAAAAAAGGGCATAAATATTTGGACTTGAACTAATCTACACAAATATCAACGCATTGATAAACTTCTGGACCGGATCATCCCTTGTGAGGAAAATACGATTTACTTCCACAACATAAGCTTAAAAACAGGGTTTTTCTACTCCCGATGAGACCGTCTGTAGTATCGCAAACCACAAAATTTGACTTACAAACGACAATAGCTTGTGTCCCGTAAGGTCCACAAAGAGTACATGGAAGAATGTAGAACTATTGACAGCAGGAAGGTGTGCAGAGAAATACTAGTTAGTGTTGGTACTGGTATCAAATTCAAACCTTGAAATCAGTTAAGGATCAAGAAGAAACTTTTCCATCAACATGGTGCATAACCATCGATGCCTACACTCATCATCTGGAATATGAGCGGGCTTGAATGTGATATTTTACCACATCCACCATACAACTGCGATATCACTACTTCAATCTTTAACCTTTTTTCACATCTGTATTTACCTCTCACTGGTATTATTTTCAATTTAGCACATGGTATCCACAATGTAGATACTCAATTTTTGTATTCGTAGTCATTACCTTTCTAAGCTGAAAGTCTTAAAAAGACTATCTACACTTACTAAAAGCACTGTTATTTTGGACTCCTTTATAAGCCTTTTTGATCTGAAAATTTCATTACAATCCGATAATAAACTAGAATAATAAAAACAAACCAAAAAGTGAATAGTAAACTGGAAATTAGAAAAAAAAAATTATTTTAGTTGGAATGAAAACTGGAACTGAAAAAAATAACAATTGTTTACAGATTATATGCATCTTCAGTCATTCTGCCACTGTATTCAACTTAGTAAAATTTTCTAATTTAATGTCAGTCGTATAACTATCGTCATTACTTAAAGTAACTTCTTAATTTCCCCTTTCGATGTTCAATAATATTTTTTGTTTCCATTCTGCACAAAACTATTTGTAAATGACAAATTGAATTCATTTGAATATACTAAAAATATAGATATTTTGTAAAAAATATCAACTTGAGATTTATTTTTCGCATCTTAGCATACAGTCATCAACGGATGTTTGTACAGAAATTTGGAAGAGATAAGCAAGTTTCTCAATATTAATTATCCTGTACAGTGACGCCCAAAGGGAAAAAATTATATTTATGTTTAATAATACCTGTCACCATCTAATGTTTCAGAGATAAAAAAGGCTAGAAGCTGTCTCTATTGATTTATTGTGAGTAGGTACAAGAATGGTCAGTTGGAGAAGTAAATTGTCAGGTTAAGAATATGTTAAAATTGCATGTAATACTCAATTGACTTTCTATTATTTTGATCAAACTAAACTCAATTGCAGTTGTAGCTGCTAAATGTCTCCCCATGTTCTTGAAATTTTATCATTATATGTTTCGATTTTTTTATGTTAAACTATTGATATTAATGATTATATAAGTACTGAAATATAAATTTTTGAAATGTAACTGTTCTGTACACTGATATATTTTATCAGTATTTATTTATAAACTAGTCTATGATTTGTTCGATAACATAGTAATTAAATAAATATAAAGTACTTTAAACCTTCTTTATTCAGTGCTTTCTAATGAACAATTTCGAATTCACACAGTTTGAAACGTGGCCAAATGTTTAGTTTCGCATCCTTTGGATGAGGATTTACAATAACCGTCAGATGTGAAATCACTCTAAAATGAAGACATAAATATCAGTATATCCAACATTTCCATTATTTTCGTCCTTTATTAGGTTAAATTCTGGCACACTGTGCATGAAAAGAACGTTGGGATTTATCACGTGTATAAATCATTTTCCATAAACAAAATTTTGTGATCAACCAATCAAATATATTGAAAAAGAGTTTCTGATATATTTCTGATGTACATAAGAATGTTCCTATACTCTACGATCTAGATTTTTATTATTAGATTAAAAGTAAACCATAGAATATTATCCACATTTGTTTCAGTTTTACCAATAAGTATTGTTCTGTAAATCTCAAATAATAAGACATCAAACATCTTTACCATCGTTAGTCCTACAATGTTAAGACATGTTTTTGATACTTATTTAAATTGACAACGTTGAATTGTTCTTTTCATTATTTGATGTTTATGGAATATGTTCTTTATATTGATGATTCAGAGAAAATGCTAAATTTTTTTTATTGATCTAATTGTTTTCCAAACGATGTTACATTTGTAGCATCAAATGCATTTCATCATTATCAGTCATACATATATATTAGCGGAATTGTTTATCCTATTCAATTAAAATTTTTAGAATTAAAGTATCATGATTCTTAGGAAAAAAAAAGAAACTGTAAGTGGTGAACATAAAAGTTGATGGAAATACCACAATGTTTTGTAGTGTTTAGCATCCTTGCTTATAAAATTTTGTAAAAGCAATGATGTATCAGACAAACCTATTTTAATAAATTTCTTTTTTAGTCACGAAGAAAATATGCAGAAGGAATCAATATGATTATTATAAAGAAAAATTTAAAAATTAATTTAACGCTTATGCCATAGTTTCACATATGATTATTCTAATGGAAATTTTAAAGTCACATTTATAAAAAAAGTTAATTTTTTATTTATAAAATGATATTTCAAAATAACATGGTATTTTTTGTTGTAAAATGTAATACCAATAGAAAACATTTTATAAAAAGGTACAAACAAAATATTCTATAGCTAACTAAAAATCTCAAGATTAATATTTTAGCTTAAAGAAAATTATAGCTAACAACAGATACAAAATTTCTAACTAAATTTTTCTCTGCAAACATAAAAATATTAAATTTTCCCTCCAAAAGGTTTCTATTAATTTTTGTTGGACAAATATTAAACATGTTTTTCAAAATATATTTCTTTTGCTTGAAACAATTAATAAGATAAAATTAAAATCATTTTTATCATTTTAAGAATATTTGGTGTAAAAAAGGAATTATTTTATTCATAGTTTTTGTTAAATTATTTATATGACAAAAATGTTTTTGTTTTGTGATATTTTATTATATTTTTTTATTGCAAAATAAGTAGGAAGAATATTTTCTATGGTGCTATAATTCAAAGAAAAATTTAAAATATTCTTATGTAATAACACTTCTTAATAATTTAAAAATTACTGATCTCTTTATTAAGATTAATTGATAAAAGGAAAGTATCTTTTTATAAATATAATAATCATAGAGAAAAATATTTGTTTTAGTGTTGATCGCAATAGTATAAATTCTATATTATTTTCAGAGCTGCTCTTTAAGCAATGCAAAAAGTTCTAGAAAGATATTTATTATTAAAATTAATTTATTAGAAGTAAGAGTTTAGATAATGTATACTTTTTTATCATTACTGTATATTTTCGCATTAACGAAGATAATTTTACCTTTAGAATACATATTAAGGAAAATATTGAAAGCATGCATATTATTTTAATTTAGTAATGCAAATATTAATAATATTTAAAATATAGCTATGAATCAAGTCAGAGCTTATCTTTATAAAAATATTTTCCACTGTAATTTATAAATATGTTTGATTTTTATAAGAAATTGGATTTGAAGAAGTATAAACTTAATATTAAAATGATTAAATTTTAGTGACTGATGAAGTATTTATATAGAAAAATATGAATTAATATTGCTATTCGTTTATAAAATTAATCAAATAATATTCACAACTGCAAAGTCATTTGAAAAATATATATAGTGGCAACCTAAGAGCCTTTATTGTGTGTGTGTGTGTGTTTCACGCAATTAAATGTTTTTAATTCCCTTAAATTATATTTTATAACTAATCTAAAATACGTTTTTTTTTCTTTTCGGTTTGTTAATTTTTTTATTATAACATTATATTACTGATTCGAAAGCAAATCACTAATCATAAAACCTAGTGAAATATAGAATATTGCATTCCTTTTCACAATTCCAGTTATTGCTATTGGAATCTTACTTTTATTAATTCATCCTTAATATTATTTTAATATATTAAATAGCTTAAAACATGATTATTAATTCCTATTATTTTAGTATATTAAATAATTTAAAGCATGGATATAATTGTTCATAAAATATTTCGCAAAATATTATATTTCATGTCGTTATACAGTAATGTACTTTGTGTAACTTTTATAATAATTTTGTGTTGATAATTAAATCACATATTTTAATCATAAATGTTTCTACTGAATACTTGTAAATCATTATTTATATAACCAAGATAAATACTGAACAGAAATGTTTAGCATGTTATATATTTTTACATATATTAAATTAAAATATCACAAAAATAAAGCTCATTACCTAATATTTATTCATTAAGAGTAAATCATTTTTTGAGAAATAAATATAGCTAAAGGGACTAAACAGCAAACCTGAGTAAAACCTTTATCAAATGTAAAATTAATTATATAATGTTCTTAATTAATGTGGGAAACAATGCTTCACAATGTAGAAATACGAAACTAAGAAACTATTATATTTATTAAATTAAGAAGTATTCGATAGAAAACTTAATTATCTACTTCAAGAGCGATCCTGTGGTTAATAATGATGTAATTAAATATGATTTTGCTGCAGTTTAGTTGGGATTTTGTAAATAGAGTTGTGAAAGAACCAGCTAATATTAAAATATCTTAAATTATGTTTATAAATAATTTTAAATAAAATAATCAGGTTGGAAAACATTTTTACTTAAAAAAGGAATTTCAAATAATACATATAAAGAAAAAATATATATTATTGTTTAAAATGTACGTTACACTAATTAAAATTGGCAGTATTGTATTATTTTATGTATAAATAAATTAAATGTCAATATATGACTTAATCAATAAATAAAAAAGTAATAAAAACTATTTACTATACACAAAAAGGAAACAAAGTTTATTTATTACTTTTAAATTCTCAAGTAGCGTTTGTACTGCTGATTTACAAACAAACAAAAAAGATTCCTTAAAATAACATGTATTTTATGTTTGCTCACATTAACATCAAATTGAATTTCAAGGAACATTTATTTCAAACAGTTAGAGAACTTATGTTTCTGGATATATCTGATAACATAGCACATGATTTTCTAAAATATCTGATTACATAGCAAAAAGAGGTTCAATGTACACTTTTAGATAAAACAACAATTTGATATAAGTTTTTGTATTAGCATTTTCTCTCATGTAATCATCATTCCCAAAAATTGGATAAAAAAGAAAAATTATAAGGATTTCTTATCCCTCATTTTTACTTATAGCTCGAGATGCATATATTGAGTGGAAAAGTAATGTGATGATGAAAAAGAATATATATATATATATATATAAATATATATATATATATATATATATATATATATATATATATATATATATATATATATATATATATATATATATATATATATATATATATATATATATATATATATATATATATATACATTAAAATTTATTATGGTAACATTCCTATTTCTTATTAGAAAAAAACTACGAAATATAATTCCAACTCAAATGT
This sequence comes from Latrodectus elegans, assembly GCA_030067965.1. Taxonomy (NCBI): domain Eukaryota; kingdom Metazoa; phylum Arthropoda; class Arachnida; order Araneae; family Theridiidae; genus Latrodectus; species Latrodectus elegans. Next base: position 36,820,332 of record CM057816.1, read on the forward strand.
AAAATATTGAATTCCACTTCACTAATCCACTGTTATTGGATAAACTCAATTACTTTGTTACACTATTAATTTTTAATTCCTGCTTAATTAAATAATAAGTGATGCTTGTTATTTTGAGCTTTATACTATAACCACAATGTTGAATTTATACTTTGACACTAATATGGGATAGGGTTCAAGAAAGTAATATGATACTGATATGAGATTAGGCAGGGCATAGGATTCAAGAATGGCAGGAAATGATAAATTTTTACGAATATTTGCTTTACACTTCTTCCTTGTAAAACTACCGACTAATAAATTGTATTAATTAAGATTTCAAAAAAATTCAATTTTTTGGTTACCTGTGAATTTGAAGCATTTGAAACATGCATGGACATTGAGCTTCTACAAGATACGCGTGCATGAAATAGGAGATGAGACATCCATATATGATTTAACTGTGGCTTATTACAAATATCATGCCTTTCACTTTAAATACCAGTTCTCTCATTTGAAACGTAATTAACAATACATGGATGTTATTGAGTTTTATGAGAATTGAATCTTCCAAATTTAAGCGATATATTTATAATTGGAATTAAAGTATTCTTGTTTTATTTATTTTTTTGCAAAATAACAATGCGTGTGTAGATTGATATGCTACAGCAACAAAAGGTAAGCATATTATTTGGTAAGATATTGTAGAACATTTTTACTAAAAATGCTATTCGTGATTATTTATATATTTAGTAGTAATTATTTAAGTCCCTAGAAGGTTCTCTATACCTAAAGATATATTTATTTCTCATGAAGCATTTTAAAATAAATTTTGATTATTAATAATGTTAAACAATAATTAATAAAAATTAAATTATATTACAAAATTTGCACCAAATGTCTCATTGAAGAGGGCAGTCCCAAAGATATTTTAGACAGCACTGGTCTATTTCGTGAAAATCTCTGAAAGAGCCCGGTTTGGGTATGTTAAAATTAAAAGCGGACGGCATCATGGATTTGACATGATTTCAGATCAGAGGGATTAGTAAGTAGGAGAAGAAGAAGATATTACAAAACAGATATATATAAATATTAAAATGTAAATTAGAACAGCAATAAAGTGCAATTGCAATTGAAATTCAAAATTAAAATGGAATCGAATTTAATTTGCATGGGAAATTAAATACCACGCATATATTTGCTTAATATATATTATCTTAAGGAAAAAATCTATGCATCGTGCATTTCCCAAGTATAACATAAAAACTCAATCTACTTGAATATAAAAGCTATAAGAGCCTATTCATCACTTTTTTATGTCCACTCCAATGATTAATAAAACATTTGGGCGTGAAAAGACCCATATCAAATTAGTGGAAATTCAGTTCTATTTACATTTTGAGCGAGGAAAAGCAAAATTTTAAAAAATCACCAAGTTTATCTTTTTTTACGATATGTAAAGCCAAATTAATTTTCAGCAATCTTCTTGACTGTAAACTAACTCGCAGTATTTCGGAAAGCTAATAAAAGTACATCTTAGAAAATTATTAATTATTATTAAAAATTACATGAGTTTTAAAGTAATTTTAAATTTTAGTATTATCCTAATGTATATTGTCTTTATAATTTAGCTTATGGATTCAGTATATTTAAAAATTCAACTCTAAAATAATAAGATTAGTGTCAGACAAATTGTTAAAATGGTTTGTAGACTGTCTGATAAAATTATATGTTCATGTGATTTTGAATAATATTTTTAATGTGCAAAAATGTTTTACTTAATAATTTGTAAATTACATTTTAAATCAACGTAATTCAAAGTTTATACGTTTTCATGTTTTATTCAATAGTTCTCTATTCACATAAAAATGTATCTAATTGAAGCAGAGTGAAATCATTTAATTTAATACTTTGTTTCTTTAAGCAAAGATTGTATAAAGTGATCGTCACAAGCATTTAAAATTTGGGACCACCACAAATAATGAAAACAAAATTTGATATCCACATGTTTATGTAAGAAAAACTTTTGCAATGCGATTCATATATAATCAATTTGTTTTTATTTATATTGAAACATATAATTAAATAAAAAACATTTGTAGTAAGTACTTATTTTAGGAAAATGCTTTTTGCTGTCTCCAAAATCAAAAGTAAAATAAATAAAAATATTAAACTGATCGAATCGCCATCTTATCATTCATTCGTTTGGAACACTTTGTTCATAGAATACTTAGTTTATCAACATGCCTTGTTTCTATTACCTTACATGTGCTCAACTATTTTTCAAACATCTTTAAATATTAATATATAGACATAAAATTAAGTAAGACATTGAAGTCTTAACTTTTTCTGAATAATTCAATTCATTGTCTTTATTTAAGTAATTGACATGAATTGAACAAGATTTTCTTAAGGCAATGGGCGCTTAATTTTTAGATTTTATTTATTATATAGAAGTAAATAGGCTCAGTAAGAAAAAAAACACTAAAAATTTTTTATGACTTAAGAACTGAAATAAATTGTTTTTATGGAAACAAAAGCAAAACCTGTGACTGAACTTAAAGATGGGTTTTAGATTAAGCTTTTTAGTAGACTTAACATTTGAATGATATAAATTTGAGAGTTCAAGGAAAAAATCAATTTATTAATAACATATTTCAAACAATAGCAGCATTTGAAAAAGTTAAAATTTTGTCCCAATGTAATAAAAGTAGAAGATTTGACACACTTCAGTACTTTGGCTGCACATAAACCTGTTAATTGCTCGAAATATGTAAAATATGCTGTATTAATTTTTGATTTTCTTCGAGAATTTAAAATTAGATTTCGAAATTTTCGAAAAAATGAAGAGCATTTCGGCATATTTTCTATCCTATTTTCCCTAGAAATAAATAAATTACCTTCATATCTTCAAATAGAATGCAGTGAACTGCAAAGTGACACTCAATTGAAAGAAAAATTTGGAAATGCTTTTTTATTGGAATCTTATAAATATTACTTACCCCGTGATAAATATCCTAATTACCACAATCATACATTAGTCATTAGCTTTTGGCAGTACCTATATTTGTCAAATATTTTCAAGAATGAAGAATACGAAAAATAGGACATTGACAAATATATTGAAATATCATTGATAAACATCTTGAAAATGCATTAAAATTGAAACATTATTTATTGATCCCGATATCAATTTGCTTGTTTAATCAAAACAAATTATTGCAACTCATATATAAATAATATAATGCATTATAAAATCTAAACAAAATGAAACGAAACATTGTTTTCACAAATTTAGATTAAATAAGTACCTATACATATATAATTCAAATTAAAAAAATTATAGTACAAGGAAGTTGATTTATATTTCAATTTGTTCAAAAATCTTGTATGCATGGCCCAACAAATAATTTTTCTTTGTAATGCATCTTTTAAACGGCATAGTTTAGACGCCGTCCATGCTTTAAACCAATTACATATTAAATCAAATAAATATAATTATATATTTAATAACTTTAAAATTTAAATACATAAATTTTATATAAAAATGTGTCTGTATTTTAAGTTGATTCCCTTGCAAATAAAAATTTTCCATTTCAAGAGTTTCAATCTTTAGATATAATTCACCTTAAAATTTACCCTTATAATTTTAGTTTTAAATTATGCAATTTTTTATACAAGGAAAGGTTTTAGTAGAATGAAATTTAATAAGCTGGCTGTTGAGTTAAGATATAATACTCGTTAGAATTATTGTGTAATCAGCGTAAAAAGTTATAAAATTTATTTTTTACTTTTTACATGTTAAATGTTTAAATGTTTTAATTTAAATGTTTTTCATATTAATTTAAAATATAGTATAATGAAAATTATGTTACTTTTTGAACATCGAGATTATTGGAACCAGATTCACTAATGATATTGGAAGGGAAAGTAAGGAAACTATTGTTAATTGATCTAAGTATTTATTAGGTTTATAACTTTATTATTATTATTTTGATTAAATGTAACGTTAATGCACAAAAAAGGCTTAATGTCATCAATTATTTATAAGATTTTCTAATTTCCATAAATTAAACTAGATTTTGGTACATTGGTAGTATATAAATTACAAGATAAAGAGCTTTCTAGCTTGGCAGTTATACTGGCTAAATCTCCGGCCTTTAATTCTGCTTGGTCTTCAATCAAAATTTCTGTGTCTGTCCTATGCGGTTACATGCTTCCAAATGTCACGAAACTGCGTAGTAAAGGGAGAATGTAATTGAAATCATGTATACTTAGTAAATAGCGTCCACGTTTCTCGTAGCTAAACGACATCTGCTTCTCATTAACTGAAAATTCAAGTTGACATAATTGCCTGTAGTTATCTAATAAAAATGGTACACAATCTTGCATAATCCAATTGCAATTATGTTGATAGATTAAGGGGTGTGGATCAAAGGCAATTTATGATAATATAATAATTTTTAAAACTGATTCCTTCAACGTATATGTTAAAGAAAATAAATAAATATGAAATATAATAAATTATTACTACGTACTTACACAATGTGATTGTAGAATAGTATTATAGTTTTTAACATGATATAATCGTAAGGAATTAAATAAACTATACTGGATTGCGTTAACGTTACAATTCATGGTTTCATAAGTTTGTAATTTATGACACTAAATTAAAGATCTTATGATCACATCATTATAAATTTAAACTAAAAAATAAATATTTATACACATTCTTTACAGAAAACTTTCGAAATTAGTAGGTTAAATTTATAGATAAAGATAACTTACAAAAAATACATTTTCAGATAAAGTCATAGAAATTCAAACCATGATGCGTTTAATATAATATTTTCATTTTAGCCTTAAATGAGTAAAGATGAAGTATTTTGCGTTCTCTATAATATATTTTATTTGATATGAAAGTTTAAAAAAATTCTCCACTTTATTTGATTATAATTTCTTTAATCACCAGCAATAAAATTAAATAATGATTTTATAATTTTGACTTACGACTGTTATTTTTCCTTGAAATTAATTTCTATTGAGATTTTATTGAAATTAGGGCATTGGTGACTTAATTGCATAGGGTTTGTTCTCGTTATCGGATTCCAGCGAGTTTGAATCCCGACCAATCCGACAATTATATAGCTTTCATTAATAGTGGATGAGACACATTAAACATCGTGGTCAATGATATCCTTCATATTGAGACGATGTTGTAAATCAGACCTTTCGACAAATTTACTGCCTGCCTTCAAATCGCATTCTTCTAGAAGCAGCAAACAAGGCGAAGTTCATCATAGTATGACTGAGAATATTGTCAAAGTTCATTTTTGTAATAAAATTCTCTTAAATAAGGTTAAAATCATCAGTTTAAGACGTCATTTTCCATTGATTCGAGCCATTAACACATATAAAATAAAACAGGAGGAAAAGAAAAGTGAAATTTACAATGAAATAACAAAATGTATAATAATACAATTGAGTATATCAGCTCAAGTCTGGGGAACTTTCGTTTGATCCCTGCTTCTAAATTACGGATAATCATCCACTTTCGAAGTCATGATCGTTTCCTCACAATATAAAAAGGTGCCATCATTTTCACACTTAACTGTGTTTAAATACATACATCTTTTCAGCCCAGTACGTAAACAATAAATATTTAAGTTCTGGAAAAAGCCTCTATTTTATTATTATTAATTTTAGAAATTAAATTTCACATGAATGTACATGAATACTTCTGATTCTATATTTTCTATAAAGAATGCTTTGAGACAAAATATGATATAAATTTATTTAAAATAAAAACAATCACCTGAATTCTTATCTGATATCGAATATTTTTTAATAGAACTTAGAGAAAGACATTTGGAAACAAATAAGCTGATATAAAATAATAAATAATTTCAATATATATATATATATATATATATATATATATATATATATATATATATATATATATATATATATATATATATATATATATATATATATATATATAGCAAATGATTGACATTTATGCAAGTGTTGTTGAAAAGAAAAATAATTAAAATAATATAATCGCCAATTTAAAAGTAATGTTGTCACAAATAATGATAAAAATATTTGAACAAGTACAAACTATAAAAGTAATTTTATTTCAAGAATTTGAATAAAAATACTTTAAAATATAGGTGATTAAACTTTTTGCTTACTACAATACGAGTGAAAAAAAGGAAAATCATTTTTTGTGTTAATTTAATAAAAATTTTAAATACCTTTTCTATAAATGACCTAATATTATTAATAATATGGAAAAGTATTAATAAATGACCTAATATTATTAATAATATGGAATTTCTCTTTGCTTCCATATAATTAGTTCTTCTAAATAAATAAAATGTGTATACATTTTATATATTATAACTGCTATATAAAAAGAACCATAATGTTTATCAAGGACAATTATCCAAACAGATTCCGTTTTAAGTTATGGTATCTCTATTTAATTTTTCTGTATGCACATCTTTACTAGATTAAAATGGCATAAAGTTTTAATTTTTTTGCTAACAAAAATCTTATGACTGTTAAGTCATTAAAAGAGACCAACAACAAAGTGCCAACAGATTATCGTTTAGAGGCCTGAATATAAGACTATTTAGGATACACTCACTCTTAGTATTTTGACAGCAGATGACATTACTGCATTACTGTCGCCTAAACAATAATGCCTAAATTCGCACTATTTTTATGAAAAAAGAAGCCGAATAGTGGAGGACTGTTGTTGTCCCCTACAGGCTACCGCCAGTGGCTTTATACAAATATATATCTATATATATCTATACAACTTTATAAATCATAATTTTAAACTTATGATCAAATAACATTATTAATTAAATTAGATATTTAATTAAAATAGAAAATTAAACCTGTCAAACAAATTTAAATTATCTGAACAATTTAATTTCTTAACTTATGTTAATTTATTTTCAAAACTAACTCTAAACGGTATTTTTAAACTTTTGTACAACTTTAAAGATTGGAATGAGTTAGAATAAGATTGATATCATGTTTCTTAGTGTATGACATCGAATTCAATTGATTCAATTTTAATGTATTTATTTCATATTCAAAACAAAATTATGACTTACATAATCAAATAATGCGAAGAAATATACATTTAGCTTTCATTTATGTATAACATCTTTGCTATGTTATCGAATTTTGTGTCGGGAAATATTTTTTAAGAATATTTTTATACGTGAAGAATGTAAATAAATTGCATTTATAATTTTTTTATTTTATTCTTTAAAAGTGTAGTGAAATAATAATAATTTGTATCTTTTTGATAAGATATACATTCTAATTACCAAAGCATTGCATGCGTTAATCGTTTAAGATAGTTTTTCACAGATGATATCAATTATGATTTTCAATGAAATTACAGGCATTGACTGATATGAATCTAAAACAAGAAAGAATTCTTTATTTTTAAAATTTGATCTTATTTTGAATAATGCTATTAATTTTTTAATAAAGTATCTCTCTTACATTCAATATCATATATTTATTATTGACGAGTCTTGAATATTATTTCATTATCCAAATTGTTTCCCAAATCTTGAATTAGAAATAAAAAAAATGGATCATTATAATAAATGAAAGAAATGACTACAACAATTTTTCTTTTTCTTCATTGTGTAAGTGAAGTTTTATAATTTCCCTTATAATAGAAGGATATTACTTTTACATTTTCTTAACTATTATAATTCACATACATACATACATATTCTGTTAAAATCCTTAAATGTCAAATCCAGTACATATAATTTTACGCCTGCAAATGTAATTGGAAAAAATACAAGCATTATGTCTGTCAGGAGTGTTCCAACTGATATTGTATGATTTCACAGTGATTTTAAAAAGAAAAAATGTAACTCTTTTGTTTAATACAATAACAAAGTTGACATAAAATAAGTGTCTGAACAATATTTTTAAAGTAGTCTAGACGCATCTTTTTCCTTCGGAGCACAGAACTAGTTTTATGTATCTATTGCTGCAAAAAAGTAGCAAATTTATTCTTCAAATACAGAAAAAGCATAAAAAAAATTGAGATAAAAGTATTTTCATATTTAGTCTTAGTATTTGTAAAAAAATCCTTCAAATATTAGCATCATTCTAAGATTATAAATTCAAATATTATCATTAAGTACTTGAAAATATTATGTAATAGCAAATCGAAAATATTTTTTTCTTTATTAGTATATTTAAACAGAAATATATATGAATGTGGTTTTAAAAAAAATAATAAATATTTTTATTTTCGTCAATAATTATTTTTTAAAAAAATGCATTTACATACAAAAAGTTGAACAATTTTGCGTATCAACTATGTACACAGAAACGCAAAATTTTACATTAAAAAACTTTTGATTTTTTTTAAATTAATATAATAATATAAAATAAGTGACTGCTTGGTATTAAAACACACACAATTCATAATTTTATAACTACAATAATAATTGTGCTATCATGTTCATAAAAAGAGCGAAATCAATCAATTTAATAATGATATTAATATATTGTTCGAAAAGTTAATATTTTTCTTATTAACTTTGACACTTGTTAATGTTAATAATGTGAACTGATTATCAATATCAAGTGAGTTTCTGTATTTTGTATTCGTATCTTTTCAATAATGACAACATAATATGTAATTTGACAATCATATTCGATTGAAAATTTTATTTCTTCAGAAAAATCTGCTTTTTAATCAAAGATATAAGTTTAATTCCATGCTGAATTCTTTTATTTTCTACAACAAATGTGTGGTAGCGCCATGGCAAACTTTGCACATGTTTTCTTACGAAGACAACTTTATCAATGAGTATTGGGCAAATGATTATCAATGTATTTCCGGCTTTAGAATAGCCAACTGTAAGCAAAAATATAAAATAATGCCAAATGTTATTCTGTTAAAAATTAATTTACGTAAATATAGAAACTTTGAGTTAATTTCTATTCATTGTAATTTGCAAAATTGAATCTATTATAGGTATTTCAATTTCAATCGGAGTATGAACAACCTTACATTAATTATTGATCATTCACTTAATTTTCTGCACACATTGGTATCAAAACTTAATGTCAGGTATAAAATGGTTAAAAATGATACAGCCTAAGTGGTATGGTATATATATATATATATATATATATATATATATATATATATATATATATATATATATATATATATATATATATATATATATATATATATATATATATATATTAAGCGCAGTGATTCTCATTTATCTAATCTATCGATATTTAATCATCATGAAATTTTCAAGATAATAATTGAATTTTAGATGAATAGAATTATTTTAATTTTATTCACTCAAATGATTTTAAGAAGTAAATGTAGGAAAATTAAATCAATAAGTTAAAATTACTACAAAGCAAAATACTGTTAATCACTTGTTTAGTCTTGAATGAATTTGTATTTAGACTGTTATATGTTTTATATACTGTATGAAGCCATAAATAAACCTGGCATAATTAGACTGTAATTTTTAAACAAGAAAATAGTGGTTGATCTATATGTTTCTATATGATAAAAAAACAGTTTTAATAATAACTAAGAAAAACTATTATGATTAATATTTTGAAAACGTTCCAAGTAAATATTTCATTTCCTTTCTTTTTGTGATTCCAATATTTAGAAATTTGTCTTATAAAAATTATCATTAATGTTGGTAAAAATTAATGAAAAATTTGTAAAAAATTAATTAAAATCATTTCTCATAATACTGGTATTCGTAGATATAAAAAATTAATAATATTTAAAATCAAATTTACTAATAAACAGGAAATAAATAACTTTGGAAATCAATATTTTTCTTTGTGCTCTCATAGACAAAAAAATGAATCATAGAGAGTTTGAATGCAATCTTAGTGAATGGCATACCAATGACTTTAGATTGAAAAACCCTTAGTCTTATTTTGCTCTCGATCAGATATAAAAGCAAGTCACCAATTTATCACTACCCAAACATATTCAGTAATATGCATTAGAAATGTAAGGAGCTTGTAGAAGAAAAGAAACAGGCAATGTACACGTATTTTATCCTATTTAAATGTGATCTGAAATATGAAGAATAATATGGAGAGGATCATACGCTTTTCAGTTTCTCTTATATAGTAATTAATATTTAGGCTGCCCACAAGTTGCAAGAAATTGAATCGATAAATATAGCCAATTTAATCCCACACCTAAATGTATTTGTGCTATATGATGCAGGATAGCTTACTGAAAGAACAAGGGCTCTATTCTGTAACGTCTGAAACGTATTCTTCCCAAATTGAATTCCAAATTGTACAGAAATTTATTCGAGAATCATACTTACTGCAACTTAGAGTGCCATGAAATTTGTTGCTAAGTCTATTGAAGTAATGTATGTGATTCAGTAACGCGGACGTGAATTCTGTCTAGGAAAAAACTTCAGTTGATTCGACGAAACATACAATTGAACTACAAACTGGACAACTATATCCCTGTAACCATTTTGCATCTTTGTGAAAGTACAAATGATGGTTGTGCCATATCGTGTCTATTGTGAACCACAGCTATAAGGATGAGAATTTCATCACCCTGTGTCATTGTACTGTTTCTTGTTACACAAACAAGTTTTTGTGTTGTTTGGTTCTTCTCTGATACGAGAAATCAGCGCCTCGCTTTCTGACAATGTATTTTCGCATGAACTCTGAAAGTTGTGTTGATACAACACCCTTTATATTTATTAAGTCCTTTGACAGAAGATGATATGCGCTTTCAACATAGATTTACAGTATTGCTTCAGCATGGAGCTAGCAGCAGAAAAAGAGCTGTATGACGTTATACGCAAAGACAATTTCTTTGTGTAATTATAGTAAATAATATGCTTTTCTGTTACATGTTGTTGGTAACACATTAGATATTTTCAGTTGCTGCAAAGAAGCATAGAAAAAATTGTAACATCATGGTCACAATATATTTTTAAAATGTGATGAGAATTTAAGTGGCATAAGACCTTAAAGAAGTGGAAAAAATCTCCTTAAGTAATTAGTCTTAGAAAAATGTATGCATGTCATGTAATTTTCTACAATAAAAATGGAAGGAAGAATGATTTGTTTTTGATTTAATGAACGTATGATTTTCGTTTTAATCGAAAACATATAAATTATTTGTATATATATATATATATACACATATGTATTATATATTATATATATATATATAATAACAGGTAACATTTTTCGCTATTAGATATTGTTCGGTAATTTTAGTTAATTTTTTTTAATAAATATCTAACATGCTATGGTTTCTAAGGCATACATGTTCGTATCTATAAATTTCCACGACTATTATATAACTATTATGGAGTTGATATAATTGGCAATTTGTTATATATGAGACATTAAATACTACATGCTTCAAAGATATATAAACTTCAAATTTCAATACAGCTTTTCTTTGTTGATCCAAGAAAAAAAAATGAAACAGAGATCAAATAAATGCAATGGATAAAGTAAACTATTATTGAAGATTGGTGAATAATAATTAGGTGCATGACCCCATTCGTGGAATTTATTGAAGGAATAATTTATGCAAAATTTTCTTCAGATACTTATGATTGATTTTACGTGAGGCAAGATGAAATATAAACAGTTAATTTAAAATGAATATTAAATTGAGTGAAATTTATTTTAGTCGTTAAAATGATATCATCAATTAAATGTAACTAAAATTTTCTTAGTTTTGAAATATATGTGTTTCAAAATAATAACATCCATCTAGCTCAGAATAAAGAATTTGATGATTTTAAAGAAAATTTGTATATTTTATGTTGACTGGACTAGTTAATTTACATTTAAAATATATGATTTTCAAATTAAAAACTCGCACAGTATATTAATCATAATTATTGCGTTAAATGAAATTTCTCAAAATTTCTTTTTCAAGGAAAGGCTAAGCTTTTTGCATGACTATTATTGTTGTTTCCTGCCTGTTTCTTACGGCAGTAGATAATATAAATGTTTTTATACTTTGAATTTGTATTAGAAGCTTGATTGCGTAGAGATATTAAGTACGTTAAATATCATTTATATATTTTAAATGTAAAAAGTAATGTAACTAAAATTTTTTTAAATGATAGTTAATATTTTGTCTAGTACTAGAAAAATCTTTTATAAAAATGCAGTTGATTACATAAAAAAAACAGCATTGAAAATATATCCGATTCTTCACATATTTTTAACAAATATTAAAGCGAATTTTAAAATGATTTTTTTATAAATGAAATTCGTTGATAGAAGCCCGCAATGATCGCAATTCTGTTTTAAATATTTGTCAGAAGAAAACAAATGGTATTTTGTGAGGAAATTAAGTAGTTTTTAAATTAAAATTACAAACAGATAATTTAATTTATGATTAAAATGCAAGAAAATGACTGATAATGCATGGTGTCCCTTTATCATTTCCTTAATAAAGGATGCTAATTCTCCTTAAATTATTCTCAATCTCTTCCGCAGTTTTTGAAAAACAAAATAGAGCTGTTCTCCCTCTTTAGAAATAAATCAAAAGTCGTGAACATCCAAAAAAGATGTCCACAAGGCTCTTTTTCTAGCTCTTTTTTGAAACCAAATTCTAAATGATTAACTGAAAAAACTGGATGCATTTAAGTGTTGAAAAATTGCTTTTACACATGACTTACTTGTAATTGTTCAGTTAAGATTTTTCACAATTTATGCAGTACTGCTCAAGATAATCCTGATGTTATTCATAATTGGGCTCAACAGTGCAAGCAAGAATTCAATCATACGAAATGCAAAGTAATGATGATTCGCAAAATGATTAACATTGTAGCCACTATCAATCTTTTTTATGGGTAACAATTTTCTAGATATTGATGATAACATTAAATATCTTGAAGTTGTTATCGATAACAAAGTATACTGGAAGGAACATTTAAAATATGTATTAACCAAATGCTTTGGGAAGTATTTGAAATAACAATCACGGTATTAAATTCGAAGTTTCAAAATTGATTTATAAACAATATATTGTTCCCGTCATTCTTTATGCGTCCCGAATTTTGGGAGGCAGTTTTAAGAAAAATTAAACCGAAAACTTGTCAGGAAAGTATAAAGAAAACTACTCTTGAGGATTGTTTTAGGGTATAAAACAATCAGTTATGATGCTCTCTTCATTCTCTCTGGTCTTCCACCTCTTGATGTTGTGATACTTCATTAAAATGATTCTTATCGTTATACTCAAGACCCTTTTTCTAATCCACTTAATGGTGATTTGAATAATTCTTCTCTACTCCATACATCGACAAAATCTCCTGCTCCTCTTGCTAGATTTGATAGCATTAAAGAAGATAGGAGTAAGGTTAACGAAAAAGTAGGTATGGAATACTTTATGCGTCCATTTTATGCTTTCAGAATGGTTTTGAAGTGCATCATCAGATATACCTAATTAATGATTATTGATCTATCTGACAAACGGAATTACGCTTCATTAATCTTGCTGTTAAAGGCACCATAAGCAATCCCTGAAAAATTAATTTGCAGTGACTCAATGTCATTCCAACTGGCTCTGCAGATGAAACAAGCTTTAAAAAGCTGTAGAAGACCAAACTTCAATTCACATGTGCAATATTGAAAATATTTACTTCGGTTTCCACATGTCAAGGGTCAGAGTGGTGTGTATGAAAATGAAAGAGCTTATTTCCTCGTCAAATCTTCTCTTTCTCATATAAATAAACTCGATACCAGTCAACCCAAGTCTTTTTTAAAGCCATTACCCAAAAGAACATCATCACAGAATGGAACTCAGGTTTTGTTTCCTCTTTCAATTGTAAGTCGACTAAATATTTTCTCCTTAAGTTTGCGGCAGAATTAAGAACTACTGCTTCTACACTGACTTCAAAATTATTCAATTCCTTATCAGACATTGAAAAATCCATGGCTACCTGAGCCGTTTCCATATTATAAACAGTGACGTGTGCATGTGCAACTCCGGTATTGACAATCCTTCACACATTCTTCTTGAATGGCAATCTGTTTCACAAGAAAAGGACGAGCTTCGTAAGGACTTGAATAACAGATGGGCCCCGAATTCGGACGACCTAATGAAGAAGGAGACTTGTGTATTTTTAAGAAAATTAGCTGAGCTGTAATCTAACTCCCTTTTTGATTTGATTTCTCACTTTTTATTCTCTCTGTTTTTTTATTTTTACTTTCATTTTCTTGTTTCATCTCATGATTTATCCTTGATTTGTTGTGCATTGCATTTGCTATACCTTCGGGTGATGTGAAATATTCCTTGGTACACAAGATTTATTTTGTTTTTCCAAATAAAAGAAATGCATCAAATTGCTTGATAGATCATCGTTTGATACATTCATTTCAAAAGAAAACAAAATTTGATTTAGAAAAAATTAAAATTGCAGAGATAAATATATCATTATACTATCTATGTGGTGTTGGTTTACAAACTACTTAAAATACTTCTAAGTCTACCTTGTTGAAACAGTAGTATATATGTATAGTGTTTTATGTTGAACTAGTAGAAAAATTACTTTTAACATTGGTATTAAATTTTCAAAAAAAAAAAAAAAATTTTGTTTTCAATAGATGAGTGATAATAAAAAACTACGATGGTCGCACAATATTGCTGATAATACAATTCAAATCCAATGTGGCAAAAAAAAAATTATATTCAAATAGAAAGAAGTGAGTTTGTTAAAATCCATTTTTTTTAAAAAGATAAGAGCAATTTTAGTTACACTGTATTCACATTTTGAAAAGAAAAGATTAAATATATAAATACTCATTTAATTGCAAGCAATTAATAGCGTTTAATTTATTCATAAAAAGTATAAGCCATGGTTATTTCACGTTTCTGTTATGATGATTCTTGTTATAGGAACCATTTTCTAAATATATTTACACTATTCTAAATACTCTGAAAAAACTCGTTAAGGGTAAAAAATTATTAATAAATTTATATTTTTATAAACTACTTGAGTTTGATAAATTAAGACAGTAACATATGTTGCTATTAGTGTTTTGTGTGTTTCGAAAAACAGAAATTAAGAACATTCGATACAAAATTATATAATTATGTTATCCCAGCAACACAATTCCTTCACAAATACAAATGTTTCTTAAACATGAATTGTAATAGTGCTAGGAAACAAGAAGATACATTTTAATTAATTTTACAAATATAATTTAAACAAAAAAATCTTACAGATTATATAAATGTTATCCTAAATTTGAATACATAAATCTTCTCTCCTTATACTTGCTATTACTAATGTGAGAGAATTGTTACTACAAAGATAAGGAAATCCATTTCTGATGGTTATTTCTTTTAATATTAGTAACATCTTTCTTGTTTAAGATTAATTTATTTCAAAGAATTCCGATTACTATTTATAGTTACCTTATTTAGTTTGTACAAACTTTTTCTTTTGTAACATTAAATACTGTGCAGTTAAATATGCAAATGATAATTTATTTAAATTCTTACATGTAAATGACTAAGTGCAAAGTTTCTTGTTTAAATTAATCGGAAGACTTTAAAAGTAACAGCATTGGATGTATACTTTGTATTATTTAAGGAAATTAATTTATACATAATGTATAAGTAAAGAGTTCCATGAAAAAAGAAATTCTTACTTGCCTAAATTACTTTCTTACTTAAATTTCATCAAAATAATATGGAATGCGTCCATTTGAAGAATTTAATTATCGTATTACTGAAAATGGTACTTTGGGAAAAGTTCATCGTAAAAGTCTTCATTTCTTTTGTTTTCTTCTTCTAAAAACTTTGTTCTCGGTAACAAGTTTACAGAATTTATAGATGTATCATTAAAAACACACTTCCAAGGAAATAAAAATGAAAATATAAATTTCTTTCCATTTCCAATAAACTCAAGTTATCTCTACTTAGTGTTTAAAAGATTCAATTTACTTTCAGTAATTTCAAAATTATAAATAGAGAAAACAAAATGAAAATTGTAATAAAAATTATAAAACATTAAGCGAAATAGATATGTTGCGTAATCTATGATTTAATATTAATGGTTAATTTCTGTAAATTATTATTATGCGAACTTAAAAAAATCCTAGCATCCCAATGAGGTACATAAATCTAGATATTTTAGTACTATTGTCAAATATTTTATTACATTAACTTCTTATTCATGTCATTTTACTGAGATTCTCTGAGCATACTTTCTTAATTAACTCATAAGTTAACATATAATGTTAACATGAGTTGGGTAACAAAGTTACTTTGATTAAGGAAATATATTAATAAATAATGTATATTTCCTTCTACTATAATTTGTTTTGTTTGAAAACAGATATATGGATGATGATAGTAATTGACTCTTTATGCTGATTTATATAGTAGAAGGAAATATACATTATTTATTAATATATTTCCTTAATCAAAGTAACTTTGTTACCCAACTCATGTTAACATTATGATTGAAATCACCTATAAAATCCAATTAAAAATAGATGAGAATTCAAACAACTAAATTAAAAAAAAATTGTTATTTACTTTTGCTATTGTTTTTCCGGAATATTTTAATTGAAAAAATAGTGAAATTTATGACAAAACAAAGTTGTTTTTATAACTAGTTTTATGAATTCTTAAATTTTATCAGTCTTTGTAGAGTTACAGGGATGTATTGCATTGCAGTATGTAAAGAACCTGAAATGTACAAACTGATTGGAAAAGTACTCAGCAACACGTGGAGGTAGGTTTGTATTTGCCTTATCTTTATTCTTTTAACTGAGGTCGAAATGTTTTACTGTACTCGAAAATAAGGAAGACTTCTTGAGAAGATATTTGAACATAAGACATTTTAGTCTTATTTTTTCTATTGATTTTCTATTGTCTTATTTTTTCTACAAAAATTATTTTTTCTTATAAAATATAATATTGGACAGTATTTTGTTACAAATAGTTCAATTGCCAATTTATTTGAGTTATAAGAATCAAAAGTTTTTATCTGTTACTAACCATTTAGTTAAAAAGAATCAGAGCTCAACCATTTCTAATAAAAGAATTTAGTGAAATTAAACACACTATTTTCCTTTTGCTTGAATACAATTTTTTCTTAAAAGTTTTGCTAATTCAAACTTTTCACTGAAAATAGAATAAAATTTTCATTTTGAATAAAATTGAATAAAAGTTTCCCAAGCATAAAATCTATTATATGGTATAAAGGTTCCACAAAATTTACTGCATATGAATTACTAATTGTGTATAAGGCAATCTTTGAATTGTGTAAATGAGATGCTTAAACTCATATGGCAATAAAATATTCATGTCTTTTACAAATGTCTTCACTAGGCCTCAGAAAATTTAAAAATAATCAAAAGAAATATAACTGGGCAAATTTAATGTGAATAGATTAATAATTCATTAATGTGAGTTCCCTGTAATATTAAATAAAAGAGAAAATTGAAAAAAAATACACCACTAAAATCAAATGCTTTCCAACAAATTAGCTAAAACGTAATTCAATTAAAATATATTGTATTAGATGTTGATAACTTCATTAAAATCTACCGCTAAAATAATTACATTTAATAAATATTTGCATTTTAATACTTAATAAAAATCCACTATTCTAAATATAAAATGAGAGCAATGTAATTATATTAAAAAGTGACAGTTATTATTTTCATATGAATTCATATAGATAGAGGAAATTAATATTAATTTAAAAATTAAGTAATGTCTTCTTCTTATGTATGCATATCATAATTTAATGATTTGATTTCTAACCATTTTTACAATCTAAAACTATTATTGTCAATAAGTTGATTGTAAAACAAAATAGAAAAAAATAGTTTTTATGATTTTTCAATATGGAATTATTATGAAAAAAAAACAATTTTATGAATTATCATACTTTTATAAGACTAGAATAACTTAATATAAATAAAGTTCCGCCTAACTCTCATATTTTATGTACGGATACTATGTTCTTATAATAAGAAAAAGAGGATAAATTATGAAAAATGAAGAGAAAACGAAGTAAAATTCTTCATTTAAGAGATGGAATAAAAAATTCGAAGGAAAAAGTGATAATTCTTCATAACTATATTGCTAAGTAATATATTTCAAATTAATTTTTTCTAAGAAATTTTTAAAATATGAAATTTGCTTCAAAAAATTTATCTACAAATTATAGTTGTTTGTGCATGTGTTAAATGCCTCTTCACAATTTAAACCAAGTAGAAAATCTCATTCGTAACAAAATTTAAAGAGATCTGATTTAAATATATAAAAAAAAACAATTTTATGAATATATATATATAAATATATATATATATATATATATATATATATATATATATATATATATATATATATATATATATATATATATATATATATATATATATATATATATATATATATATATATATATATTAACGGTACTGCTTATTTTTTATGTTTTTATAAGATATTTAATAAATAAAATATTTTTCCTGAAAATTAAATGAACTATTTACATTAGTAACATGTTTGGAAATATTCTTTCTGCAAGCAATATACTAATAATAAGGAGCTTTAAAATACCTGTAATGAATATTTTGTTCAAAAAACATATTTAAAAAGTTCCCTTTTTCCATATAATGTTTAAAAAATAGGGACTTGCTTGTAAATAATCATTTAAGAGACACAATTTGTTTTGTCACGAATCATTATCACTAGGCGCCTCTGTTTTTAGCATTTCTACTAATGAAACGAAGAAATATGTTATTATGTTTGTATGGATGTGTTTCACAAATAGAATGTTTTACATTTTTTCCATGTAATTAGAAAACCTATTTATATATTAAAAATAATCGTAAAACTATTTACATTTAAGAAAAAAGATTTTGCTGTTTAAATAGAAATCACCTAAAGGTACATAATTTTTCTTACAAAAATTTATTTTTCGAGAATCATTTATTTCTGCAGAATTTAACACAAAATTTTGTTTTTTTATTATTATTAATAACATATAATTTTTGAACTCAAAATTATGGAAGGAAAACTATTATTTTCTGTTAAATAGAAAGTAAAAGAACATATTTTATAATTTTTATAGACAAAACCGTGTTACATACTTTATCACAAAAATTTATTTAATAATTTTTATAAATGAAATCATCCATTTGATTAATAGTACTACATTTGATTGATACAACTAAAATATTGGATGTTTGACATATATGGAATTTAATTTTTCTATAAAATAGAAATTTTATGAATAAAATAAATGGGAAAACAGATTAAATTTTAATGGAAAAATATATGGGATTATCAAATGAAATGCTACTAAACGACACGCTGGGTACAAATGTAGACTGTATTCAAAATATGCACCATAGGTTTCTGCAGAACGATTCCACTGCTGAACAAGCCGCAGGATTCCTTGTTCCCAGAATTCTTGTGGCCGTGATAAGATCCAGCCCTTCACAGCGTCCTTGAGTATGTCACCCGAATTGAACCGCTTCCCTTTCAGGAATTCCTTCAGTGGACCAAACACATGGAAATTGCAGGTAGACATGTTCGAACTGTAGATCAGATGGTTTAACGTCTCCAACTTGAACTTGGTCAGTTCCATGTGTGTGATTCTTCTTAAACAAAAACAAATTAAAGTGATCGAACATCCACCGTATTCACCTGATATAACTTTGTGCGACTTTTGGTTACTCTTTAATCTAAAAAAGAACTTACTTGGATGCCGTTTTCCATTCAGAAGAAGAGATTGATGTGTCTATAAATGTTATTTTTTATCTATTCCAAGAAATGAATGGCTTGAGGCATTTAATCTGTGGAAAATTCATCTACAAAAGTGCACTGATGCTGGAGAAGACTACTTTGAACACACCTAAAATTTTTTAAGAATAACTTTAAAAACCTAGTTGCATCTCAAAAATTTCAGAGTGACCCTCGTACATATTCAGAAGTTAAAAAGTAAATTCTTTCTGTCTCTATTTGTCTCAGTCTTTAAGCGTAAACAAACTTGTGTCTATGATACAAAAATAACAAAATTTATGTAATAATTTAATAAAATAAACTATTTTAGGCAAAATGTATTTTAAAGATAAATGAAAAGGAATTTTAGAAGAAGCTAATTACAAAATGTAATTGGTGTTCTCATTCAAATTTCTCATACAATTTCAATATATGGTTCTGAATTAAAAAAAAAATATTAAAGTATTTTATAAGCTAAACTTAATATTTATAATTAAGTAAAAGTATTTTAAATTTAGAGAAAGAGTATCAAAAAGAGAACTAGGCCGGTGAAAAGAAGAGAGAGATAAAAAAAATTTAATTTGATTATACTAATTTTAAGAAAAACTTTGATTGGGGTAAATTTTTGTTACTTAAAAGAAAGATTTTAAGTTAACGTCAACCATCTTGTAATAAATTTAAATAATTATTTTCGTATTAGTTACAAGTAATTTACTCATAGTTATTGTAAAATTAATTTTTAGTGATTATTTTCAAAAACATTTACTGTAACGTTTGTGAAATAATTTAGTATATATTGTTAAAATGGTTAGATGTTAATTAATTAATGATACACTTAAATGAAATACATTTTCTTTTCATTTTTTCAGATTTCATGAAATTTGTTTTTAGGAATAATATTTTTAATATATAAAATGAAATCAATTAAAGACTATTTTACATATGAAATTAAGCATTCAATAAAAATAACACTTAAGTAAATTTCAATATCAATTAAATTATTGTATTGATCGAATGTGTGATAATAAGTTCAAAACTACGTATTTCATAGAATATTTAAATGTGTTGAAACATAAAAATAACATAGCATGTTTAATGTACTTAAAAAATATGGTAAACAACCCTAAAATTTATTTTAATTAGAAAATTCAACTAATTATTATCAATATATAATCGCACTGATACATATGCAGTTATTTTTAATTTGACGAGATAAAAATGTAAATTTTAATTACTAAAATTTCTTAGAAAGGGAATGAATTTTTAAAACAAATTCTCGTACATACTTCAAAATGTTTATGTCAAATAATTTTGCTGACTACAAAAATTTATATAAATCATAATTTCAATTACTATCTTATTCTTATCTCATCGCAGCAGCATTTATCGTTATTTAAACCATGGAAGAAATGTTGCTTTGTTAACCATGTTTATGAAGTCTTATTTTAGTTTCTGTAGTTTGATTAAATTGAAGCTGGTATTTACGTTATTGCTTCCTTAACCTAATTTCCAATGTGTTTTATTTTCTTCCTTGACCAACAATTAAATTTCATTTGCTTTTCTTCATCAATGAATGAGGTTATCTTGGCGCTGACTGACTTTTAATTCGAAATATCGGTTCATTATTTCACAATTATTTCTCATTTAGAGGTTTGAAACAATTAATTTTAGAATTGCCTTTAAGATATTTGAATTTTTTTTTTATAGTTTCACTTTTTCTGTTTTTATATTTAAAAACTTATGTTTCTTGTTAAAATAAAAATTTTTCTGAAAATTTTGAAATAAATACCTAATCTTCTTATTAAGTTTATTTTCTGATCAAAGTAAATATTTTTAATTTTCGTATCAAGATATGGTATAATACCTATGAAACTTCTTGTACAGAAGAGCAAATGCTTTTTAACATAAATGAATTTAAAATTTATTTTTTCTTTATTAAAAACAAATAAGGAGATATTTAAGTTTCCTATTGATGTATATTAAGATATTATTTAGAAAGATATACAATATTCACTTCCAATTAAAACAAAATACATAATTATAGCTTGTAATCAAATTGCATGCTACAAAAACATATGGATAAAAAAACTGAAATCGTGAATAAAACTTACCAGGACACTGGAAATCAATAAATACGAGGAAATTATCTCTTAGAAAGTATCAAACAATATATTAAAAATCGTAAAAATGTGTATAGATAATAATATGAAACATTCTGTAAATAAATTCAAATATTCAAATTATATTTATAAAAAATAGCATTACGATGTTCTTATTGTAATATGAATGTATATACACAAATGACATTGTTACCAATTGTAAGCAGCACATGTTTCTAAATATATCCTCGCTTCTTGCAAAATATGCGATCAACCATGTCTTCAATATGGAATCAATGTCTTACAATGATTACACATAACCGTATATTTTAATTTAATTTAATACTGAGAGAAAACATATGTTGATGATTCTTGTTAAGTAAACCTTCAATTTCAACTTAATTAAGAAAAGAATCATACAGCATCTAATTATGGAAAAGAGAAGAATATTCGTTATGTTTCTCTGAAATATCAAAGTGTTTTCTCAAAACATCTTACGCACAGTATTTTTAACGACTCAAAAATATCTGCGAATAGAACAAATACAGTTATTTTTGTCTAATTTAATGTCATCTATCTATATATATATATATATATATATATATATACATATTATATACATTATATATATATATATATATATATATATTATATATATATATATATATATATATATATATATATATATATATATATATATATATATATATATATATATATATATATATATATATATATATATATATATATATATATATATATATATATATATATATATATATATATATATATATATATATATATATATATATATATATATATATATATATATATATATATAAATTGATCCAATTTCCAATCTTTATACGCAATTAATGATTCTAAATGGACTCTCCTGTACTAAAAGTGGGATGATGGAAATCAAAGTTCTTCACGCAATCAATTCTCTGTCATGAAGTTTTATGAAAACAGTCACCTTTGAAACCAGTTCCTGTGGCCGCATATAAATCACGAGAGCGATAAAGTTGTAGCATTCCCATTATGCTTAGCTATGATGCACAAATGGTGATCATCTGCAGCCGTAGTGGCTCTTGGATGACCTTGCCCATGTTTACTCTGAATAAATCAGCTCTCCTGGAAATTATTCCATAAACTAAACACGACGTTATACCATAAACTGGATTCTTTACAAATCTGAACTTGAGAATGATCAGTTTAGAGTCTCCCGGATGTTGGCCCTCTTATTACATCATTTTAATGTCAGTGATTATTTACTTTAAAGTTTTGAATTCAATCGATTCTTGCACAAAACATGTAGATATTAGATGAGGTCTTCTAGCAAGTGGGAAATAATTTTTGTAAATATCAATTGTAAGACTTATTCTTATATTAGCTTATCCCCCACATACGTGTACTCTTAAGAATTCAAAATATATGACTCATATTTTCTTTTTGAAATAGTAGATTTAAATTTCTTTCAGCTCTTTTGAAGTAATTTTACAAAATGTGAAAATTCTCTTAATTTCGAAGACCAGTGTGATTGAATTAGATGCTTATTGTAGTATCTGCATACGCACCTTTTGCAATATAATAGCAAATATGTATTATTTAAATTAATGATTATTAAAATTAATTTTAAATATTTCTTGTTAATTTTTTTTAAAATCAAGTAACATATAATATTACGTTTAAGAATACATTTTACTCACTATCATTTTTAAGACATGTCAATGTGCGTTATTTAAAATTTAATTTGATAACTGCCTAATGCATCATTAATTAAATAATATACAATCAATGTTCAAATATTGTGCATCATTTAATTAATTGCAGTTTATTAATAATATACAAAAATCGACAAATATTTTGTTAATTTTTAATCTTAATATCTTTAATATTTTTTTAAAATGAGGAATGAAATGTATAATGAATATATATTACAAGTGAATCTCATTCATTTTAGTCACGTGCAGTCACGTATTCTATCATAATTAAAGAAATTAAAATTTCTATTAATCTGCAGAACTAAACAATCAATTTTAAGTAAATCAGAACTCCATAGCTAAATTCAGCTTGTAGGCAAATTTTTCATCTATCC
This sequence comes from Latrodectus elegans, assembly GCA_030067965.1. Classification (NCBI taxonomy): domain Eukaryota; kingdom Metazoa; phylum Arthropoda; class Arachnida; order Araneae; family Theridiidae; genus Latrodectus; species Latrodectus elegans. The sequence continues at coordinate 36,844,318 of CM057816.1, forward strand.
ATAAGACAAAATTACTTTATTTGTAGCGGTACCTATTGTTTCTCTGATCAAGAATTTTTTTGAATAATTCTTTCTTAAATCACAATAAAATTCTTAATAAAGTTTCAAACAAGAGTGTACTTGTTTATATATAAACTCATATATCATAACAACTATAAATAAATTTTAACCCCAAATCATGTAATTAGAAATCATTAAGATATTTATAAGGAAGTGTTAATTAAGTAGAAACAACATAAGTTTGTTAAAAATATATTTAAGGACCACATCAAAACCTTCTCAGAAATTAAAACTTTGTTTTCATCCTTATTTAAAACAGGTATTTCTTTTACAGTATTAATTTAATTCCTAAGAATATGAACTTAAATTAAAATACATTTTTAAAGCAAATTTCTGAAAAAAGTTTGAATATACGAATCTATGACCCAGACTTAATTTGCAAAGCCAAGTCTTGAATTAAATGAAAGAATGGATTTATATTTCTAAAATTAACCAAAATTAAAAGTTGTTACTCTTTTTTAGAAATCAAATAATTCATTTTTTTTATTATATCATGTACGTTCTTAAATTAGGTAATGAAAAAACAAAACTGCATCATTAAGATGAAGGTGCAAAACATCGAAGTATTCTATTTTTAAGAAAATTTAAATTTGCTGTCTCGTTTTTCTACCTTAATAAAGTGATAAACATTTAATTTATTTCGTTTAGATGAATTCAAGTTAATATAATTACGAAAAAAAATGTTATGTAACAATAATCGACATAATTCCTTTACATAAGTTTATAACATAAATCACATAAAAAAATCTGCATAAATGTAAGCAACCTATTGACATTTTATATTTGAAATCTAAGGAATCTTTAACAAATGTTTTCAAACAGATTTATGCAATTTTCTAAGTCATAAGTGATTTTCAACTCTTGTGTTTAAAACAGAGAACAATTAAATTTAACCACAATATTGTGTTTTTGAAATCTTTGTAAAATCTCCACTGTAATCCAATCTAGATTATTTGATTTTTAATGATCCTTCACTGCAAGAAGCAAACCAATAAAACGCTTCAAAATGTTTATCCCGTTATTTTATTTTTATTTTCTTTATTTTTAATGAGCTAATGTACATCAAGATGCAAGTAATCATAATTAGGTAATACAAAAAAAGACGCAGGTACATTCGGTATAATTACATGCATATGCCTTTATGAAGCACGGATAGAACAAAATCTTAATAAAAACCACTTATATGGCATGGTAGAATCATTTGAAACATGGGGCAGGACCGTTGTGTGACAAGTGTGGATGAAGATTTTTAAATGAAAAGTTTACGTTTTTTGCACTTGGAATACATTCTATAAGATAGGTAGTACTGTTAGAAAATTGCTGATGATTACTCCATTTTTTCTAAAAACAACTGCAGAGGATAAGCTATGAAAATACCAAAGCCATTCAGCAAGCATTATTGCTCAGTTGACAAATGATGCTGATCTCTGTGCTTAAAGATCTCCAAAACGTTGCTTTTTTCTCTTGTAATCCTTAATTTTACATGTTTTTTGAAAACTGGTAATCGTTTTATGTCATGCAAAATTTATAAAGATTTAAATATCTCATCAAATCAATCAGATTTTTATTCCTTTATTTACTATTTTATTACTTTTTTGCCATTTCCAGATATTTTAGTGTGACAAGCAACACTCAAAAGTCAATTTGGATCAGATCGTGACATTTTTCATCCTTTTATCATCAATAAAAATAAAACAGTTACTATAGTACTATGAGTTGCCATCTTGGAGATATTATGTTATATGAGTGGGTTGAGCTCCCCGTTTTCGATGAATTATTTGTAATCTGTGATCGCTATTGTAAGAAAGTGATCATTTCTCTTATTCGTTTATTCTGCGGTGCTAATGAAAGAAATTTTATTTCTATGGATGACAACTCATGGTTACATCAATCAGATTTATAATTTCAATGGTTACTGGCAATGCAAGAAGTTACTGAGATATGTTGGTCAGTATTCCCCGCTTATTTAAATTGAAAGATTGGGGAAAGTATTAGATTTTGTGATACATCCCCAGTGGATCACGTAAGAACTGAAACAGATGTTGATTGAGGAAAGAGCATTCCCACCTTTATACATTATAGAACAATTTGATGATGAGCAAGACAAAATGGTGCAAAGCAACCACTACCCTAAGAGGAGAGTAAATCTCGTACTTAAGAATATAATAATTTTCAAGTTGGACAGACAATAGTGCATAAAGTACTGTTAAATTATAATTCCTCTTTTCATTTAATTGCAAACTGTAAGTATTGTTTTAATTTTTGTGCAACTATGTTTTCCTAAATGTTTAAGTATAAAAGCGTTTTTTCTCGTTTCTGAATTTTGTGTCCCTCGGATAATTTGTCTTGGACTTATGACAAAGAATGCACCTATTGCTTAAAATTTCGATGCCAGTGTAATATAGAATAATTGCTTCATATAGTATCAAAACTTGTAATAAACTTTTGGGAAAAGCTTTTTAAGATAACATGCTAATTTGTTATGAATTGGTAATTTTTAATTAATGTATGCTATATATTTATCCTTGAATTTTTTTAGCAAACTCTTACACTTATATTTCATTTATATAAATACATTGAGACATTTATTTAAAGAAACTATTAGTAATAAGCACCTAAAGTACACCCTTGCTTATACTAGCTATGTATTTTCTTGTTAGAAATGTACTTTCAAGTGAAATGAAATGCTTTAATTAAACATGTTTTAGTTTAATTAATGCTCCTTTCGCATCATAACATATGTGCTTATTCAATCTATCAAATTTCAATTTTCGAAAAAATCAAAACTTGTCTTACATAAATAGGTTTTTACTTAATTATCTATAAACAAAAACAGAACTTCTGTTTGATATTTATATTTTGTCACTCGTTACATTAACTCTATAGATTATTACTTTTATCTGAAATATTCACGTTATTTTCATTGCTAAACTAACCATCAGTTTCTATTTATTTCTGATTCATAAAATTTACGAAACTACTTAGTAATTTTATGATGTTATCAAATCGTAAATGCAGTCTAGCAGTAGGTCATGATGTCATCTAATCGTAAATGCAATCTAGCAGTAAGTGGACTTTATGTCCAAACCAAAAATATATGTCATCTGGAAATAAAATAGCTTATTAAAATGTCGATCTTATGTTTTTAAATTGTTGTAACTAGTATATTGTATTCATTTTGTAATAAAGTAGCTATTGTATTCATTTTGTAATAAAATAGACATAAATGTTTATATAAGTTTACCAAAAATATGCATACAAATTTCTTCAAAACAATTAAACAATTTGTTTCCTTAAAAAAATCAATTTAGTACTGGGTATGGTTTCACTTTAAAGCTGACAAAATCGGACAACTTTATGGCACTGAGTCAAGGAGGCCATTAATGAGAGGCTCAGATGTTCTGTCATACTCATCTCGATGAACTCTTACTGGAAGAGTGATCGTCATGGAACTTGAGGAACTAGAAATCACTATATTAGGTTCGTGTCCGGAAAATATGCTAGTTGCTCCACTCATATGATTCCTTCCTCCAAATTAAAATCATTTAAAGTTAGCACAATGTAGCCTGCAATTGATGTCATTAACTTGAAACCATTTACAATTGCTGCAGTGTAAGGGACTACAATAAATGTGAGGGCATCATATATATTTTGGTAACTGAGTTGTGAGAGCTCCATTTTGAATCATGTAGATATTGCTGGATCTTGTTTAAAAATAGATTTATTTTAAGTTCTAGTTATACAAAATTTATTGTTTCTAAGAATTCTAAGTGTAATAAGTATTTTATAATAATAAGAAGTTTACTTTACTGTTTTATCCATGAGTGTAATAAATATCATTTCATTATTTCATACTCCACGTTTTATAAATTAATTAAAACCAACGTAAAAGTTAGTGACAGGTTTTGAATTCAACATAAGTAACGTTTTAACAGTGACAAAATTTGTTAATTATATAACTCATTAATTTATCTTTTGCTAAATTTTTGGATATATTTTGAAGCACACGAAAATGTATGGACTTTAAATTACTTCCAGTAAAATAACTTTTCTAAATGTTTATGCTATAAATATATCAAAAACGTGTTGGAACTTCAATAACTATTTTGGAAGTCATTTTCAATATAAATGTTACTGAATGTTTCCAAGACAATTTTGATGCAAATATGTGTGTTGTATTAAATGCAATAAAAATACACTTAAGTTTTTATTTGTATAAAAATCATTTGAAACTATTAAAACCTCTTAAATGTGAGTATTAATCATTAAATGTATTATTGAATAAGATAAAAAAATATAAATAAGCGGAGATAAATTAAATGTTTATATTTCTTTTAATAAATTAATATTCATATTGAAGACAAATGAAATGAGGACAATTGTAGCCATTTATTAAAATATGATTTTCATCACATACAAAAATAATATTAAGAATGTAATTATCATTCTACTGTGTTAATTGATATGAAATATAATGAAGGGAAACAAATTTATTTAAAAGTATTTCTCCATTTTTTGTTTGTCTCAAAGAGTATTTAATATGTAAGCCAAAACACTAAGCTGTAAAATTATAACTTGAGTTTTTAAACAATATGAAAGAATCATACAGAATCTCTAGAAATAATAAATAAATTGAACAACATTATTTAGAAAAGTAATGTGAATAAATAATTTAATAATATTATTTCGCTTAACTTTTTAATTAGTTGAAAGCTAAAAATATATAAATGAATAAAAGAAAATGATAAAAATGTTTGCATAGAAAGGGAACAGAATAATGTAAGCAAAATTAAAGCAATGAATGAAACAAATGTAAGTAAAGCAATGAATGAAATAAATAAATATAAGAAAATGATTAATATAGACATGTATTTAATACTGAAAGATGTGACACTGACCTTCACAAATTATCAATTTCGCAACTATTTAAATTATTAAGGATGGCAAGAATATAGTACGAAAATTTCATGATCATACTTTAAGTTCCCGAACTAACGTGTTATTTTAAAATGTTATATGGACCATTTTAGCATTTTTGTGGAATTGTGAATGAAAGTGTATTTTTTTTAAACAAACAATGGTTCATTACTACTGATTGCAATTCCCTCACAAAATTACTGAAGAGAAAAATTTATTAAAATGACAACTGAAAAACTAACATGATCGATTGTAAAAGATTTCTGAAAGAAAACAACTTAAATGTTGCTTGATAAATTTTATTGAATGCATTTTTAGATAAATTTAATGAATACATTTTCAGAAAATAATTAATATATTTCTGTTTATAATATCGAAAATATTTTTGAACGGAAGTAAGCTTCCTAATTTTGACAGAATTAGTTTTCAAATATCAGGTTATGAAATATTAAAACAATGAAATTATATCAGTGATATTCAATGCAAAATACAGCACCGATTCATATTTAATGTTAAATTCAATGTTTTCAATTGTATATACATTAATGTTATATAAGGATATTATATATCTTTCGAAATAGAATTACTCTGTATATTATATATTTTGATTGACGTTTAATGGAAATTTATACAATAAAATGATAGAGGGCATTCAAGAAAATGTCTCCTATTAACTTTGATTCTCTACCAGCGTAATTTGTCATTACGTCTATCTTTCATATTTCATAAAACATTTCAAATTCTTCAACATTTAATAAGGGTAATAATTAGTCAACATTTAACTCTCACTAATACTAATACAATAGCGTAACTTTCATAAAATCATTAAATACATTTAATTAAAACATGCATTAAATATATTTTAATATATTAAGTTTAGTTAAATTTATCTGTTATGGGATTAAAGTTTATATATTTTCATCATGTAACAATTCATTATAATGACATACAATACAAATGTTTTTCTTTTGTAAATAACTGAAGCTTTACATATACTAAAGCTGTATATCTATATATATATATACATAGACATATATATATATATATATATATATATATATATATATATATATATATATATATGACATTTTAAATGTTATTCATCTAATTTATACATATATATTTCTTATAAATATTTAGTGCGAATTTTAGATATTAATAGTTTCAATTATAATACACAATTTGTATAACACAATAATTATAATACACAAAATTAAATGGTATTCCGTAACCAATGAAGAATTCAGTAATACCAGTGTACCTACTTATACATTGAATGAGTACATGAATCACCTTTACTTTAGAGATAATCTGAGTAAATGTGATATATAAACGTTTTTCGGTAATTCCTTCACATTCAATTAATTGAATGTGTATATCAATGAATTGTATTCACAGATTTTCTCAGTTGCTAGGAAATATTTCAAGCTTTAATGATGAACTTCTTGAGATTCACATTATTTTCTTCTGCACTGAAGATTTAAATGATTGCTTTTGTGTTCTCTTTTCTAAAGAATCCCAAGCGTGAGTTTAGTAACTACGTTCTGTAACGGTTGAAATCGCATCTTTTCAATTTAAAGTGTTAAAGTCTTTCTACAATCTTGAATCTTTAACAATGGGAATTTATTTTAGGCGTAGTTAAAATAAAATTAAAACCTGTTTTAGTGAATAAATTAAAATTTGTAAAAATATTTATTTATTTTTATTTTTCCCTTTTATATTTCATGAATTTAAATATATTATCTCATTTAAAAATTAATAAAATAATTTAAATCTTTTGTATGTGTAGGAAAAATTCTAGATGCATATTTCTATTTGCACCATTTAAATAATTTCTTAAATTATTATGTTTTATAAATATTATAAAAAATGCGATTAAATTATGATAATTTTAAAAGGAAAGGAAATTTATATGATTCAGATACTAATATATTGAATATTTTAATCTACTTATTATATATTTTGTTACAATTTACTATAAACCTGTCGAAATTTGATTTCAATAAATTATTTGCCGAAAAATAGATTATATCTATATAAATCTAAGAATTTTACATTTGTTAACATAGATGTTGTGTGCATCAGAATACAAAAGTTTCTGGATATTTAATTTACTGATATTATAAAATCAAAACTATAGATACTTAACACAAATTTGGTATTATATTCAAATCAATATTTTAAAACATTTTAATTAAAATAAATTTCATATTTTAAGTGAAGAAACTTAATTAAAATGTTTATGTGTAAGAGTTATTTCTCTTAATTTGAAAATTAAGGACTCATCTGCGTATTTCCATTAGATTTTATATTGTTATATATCTTTCTTTTTTAAGTTATACCTATTATTTTACTATTACTTTCAATATTTATCTAAGTTTTTAAATCCAGATAATAAAGAAAAAATGAAAGTATTCCATTTATGTTATAAATGATCAATTTACTCTTTGATTCATCTTACTGAGTTTCAAAGCAATATCTGAACTAACAAATGTTAAATGTCTTAGCCATATTTTTAAGATGTTTAATTTTATTAATTATATTCAGCATTCTTTGTGCACTTTTATTGGCATGTAGAAGCAACAGATTCCTCAACTACCAAAGTTTCAAAGTATTTCAGATAAAAATGTAAATATTTGATATTCATTTTAATTATTCCTGATAAATCTTAAGTAAAATAATATACTGATAAATATAAAATCAAGCATAGTCAAAGAATGAATGTGAAATAAATACACTGTATGTTGAAATGAACCCACTTCGATCATTCTCGTTGCAAGGCATATGTTCACTGCATTAGGCTAGATATCTGTGTGATAGTTGTCCACGAAATGGATGTTCATATCGATTACGAGACAGATGTATCATTATCGCAAATCTAGACCTTTTGACTAAAAGTCCCAAATAGTGGTCTTCAGCCTGTATTGTAGACATTCATGCGTCTTCATCACGTTAGAAAACCACTATCATTGTCTTTGTAAACAATTTCCAGGGCAGAAAGAACAAAAACATTGTGATTAGCTCTAATTTGACTACTATTCGCCATCTTGAGGCATTGTCTAGATTATGGCGTTTATCCATTCTAACACTATTGGTAAACAAAGAAAAAATATAAAAAAAAGATAGGGCTATACTACAACAGCTTTAAACATCCTTACGCTACAAGCTTTGACAAACAAATGAGGTATCTCTACACAAATGCGACCACTGTTTTATATGCCACTGAGTAGCAAGATGTGTCAGCAAAATTTTTAGATATCATTTGATAACATATTTTGTTCTTAAAATGTTTCTCCATTTAATTGTTTTTTAATGTACATAAATCATATTATATATCATTCTAATATACAAACAAAGTAGCCAGCTATATAGCTGTTTGGAAAGTTAAGATTGTTTTGTAAAATTTAAATTAAAACTTATTTTAAAATAAAACGTAAATGGTACCAATGAATCATGATGCAGCATCTAAATATATTCCTAATGTAAAACATCAATGAATTTTCTAGATGCAAATAATACTGTTATTAAATTTATATATGTAGCATAGGTTTGTCAACAAGACTATTGTAGTGGTGACGATTTCCACGCGACTGCATACAAACGCACAAAATGTAAATAATATGAAAAAGTAATCTGTAATTTCAAAAGGTAATACAATGAAATCAAAAAGTTGAATATGTTCTCGTATCAAAGTGTAATAAGAATTTCTGGGTTGTAGATCGTGCAACAAAAGCTTTCGGAAAAATTAAAATTAGATTACAAAGTAAATTGAACAAGTTAATTCTTTTAACATACCTGAAGTCTATAAGGAAAGTCAATTAGATACCGTCAGAATAATACTCTAGTACAATCTGTTTGGATAATCTGTTGAAATTTGCCATGCTATTGTAAGTGGAAAAATTTGCACATCTAATAAATTAAAATTGCTCTTTAAAGATGAAATCAGTCCTCGGAAATATAAAATTGATAACAGAAATGTTTGAATAATAAATAATAATAAAGTAATAAAGAATTAATATAGAAAAATTGCATTCTGCTTTGCATAAATACTCAACTTTTTCGAATAACTGTTTACCAAGGCAAACATACTCTCTCTATATATACCTTATTTAAAAAATGTGTTTCACATACTTAGTAATGATGAGGTCTGGCAAAAATTATTGATTGATCTTTAGAATACTGAAATAAATGGGATTGAAGATAATCTGAGAGACATTAAAATTTCTCATCGGTTAAAAAAATTTCAACAACAGAGAAATGAGGTTATTGATGGGCGTGCTACGCGCAAACTATGTCAAATTTTAATTACATTAAAATGAAGTGGATCATGTGTAATCCAGAGGATTTTGTTGCCTTGTATAGATGTTTTAAATACTCAGGTAATCACAAATTACTTATTGCAGATTTCCTTGGCTGATAATTTTTTGCTTTAATCTCATGAATTTTTATTGCCGGTCTGGTGAGCATCAGATCTCAAAATAATAAGTTTTTGTGAAATGCATAAGATTTAATAGATTTAATGATAAATGAAACGTTTACCTAAAAATTTGATGTAAATCATAAACCTTTTTCTGGAATTTGATACAGAAACACATTAATAATGTTTTACAGCCTCAGAAACTGATTATGAGTATGTCTAAAAATTCATCTTTTTTTACATCAATAACATGAATTTACGAATAAAAATGTGTGGCTCAGAAACTTTTTTGAAATATGGAGGAAACTGATAATGAGGCTAAACTGATTAAAAAGCAGCATTTTAAATAAAGTTCACATCAAGACTTGTCAATATAAAAAAGGTTTATTATGATTCTGAAGCATAAGATTCCCAACAATTTCCAATAATCCCAACAATTACATTAGATTAAAAAAAATAACGACTATGACTTAGCTATTTCCAGAACTTATTTTAAGCAATGAAATATTATTTATATGTCATTATTAAAGCGTTCAAGTATTTTAACAATTAAGAAACCATAATATTTTCATGGGGTATAGATCTGAATAACAAATTAGTTTTATTATTGTTCTATTACTGATGTTTGGTGGCTTTAATATTGTAAATGTATATTGTAAGTATTATTGCGTTTTAAGTTAATGGGAACTGCATATCTCCTATCTCATCATGGTTCGAGTTATAGTAATCCTATACTTTGTAGCTTAGGATTTTAGCCATAAGTTGTTGTTGTGTTGTGGCTTATCCTCAAAATGTTTGACGAAGTCAGACAAGGCCCATCAGACACTGACCCTAAAGGGGATGAGTATATATCCCCTCTGGAATATCCCAAACAGTCCAGGATGTGATTAGAAGAAGCCTGCTCAGTTTTACATTTAGAGCAGACCTCAAAACATTTTCCCGCCTTTGAAATATTGAGACCCCTAGTGTCAATAAAGTCATAAGGAGGAGGTGAGATGCATCTTCTGTTGATACGGGGATCCGAGCACCATAAAGGTAAAAGTCTACCTTGGCTCGTGTTGGTGTTATTTTTCATTAGACATCCACTCTTCAGCCTGTCCGAGATGGGACACCCTACCATTAGCAAACTGAGCGGCATAACTATCCGGGTCATCAGTGCACGCAAGCCTTTGAAACCCGACAAGTTAGGAACACCAACGGGAGGATCCATAAGTTCAAGTTTGATATATTTCTGAGAAAGATTATTTTTCTGGCTTTAAAATGACCATCTTATAACTTAGCTTATGTCTTCCAATTTATTTTCTAATTAGTGTGCTTGTATTTAATATAAAGCTGACAGATAATTGTTTAAAGAACTAAATTACCATTATCAATTTATATCATTAAAAATTTCCACGAAGAAAAGTATGAAAAATGTTATTCCATGGTGGTCTATGACAATTTATTGTAATAAAAATATGCAAATACTGCTTTTTAGTAGATTTTAGAAGAACAAACAATTCTTAAAGGTATTTATAATATTAAGTATTTTGTGTTATGAAATAATTATAAAGCTAATTTAGCTGATGTCACATTAGTTTGTCTAATCATTTTTATTGATTGTTAATGCTCAGAAAATCCTGAACTACGCATATAAATATGGAATATAGATCAGTTTTGTGAAACATGTTGAAATTTTAGGAATAAAACTTCTGGATGACAATGTTACTTCAAATTTGGGAGATTTATTATGGCATTTTACTATGATAAGATCAAAGCAAATAATGAGAGTGATGATAAGAATACTAATAAAACTATCCATACTGAGTACTAAAGACTTTATATCTCATTTTTGGAGTCAA
>CM057816.1:36860552-36875552 GCA_030067965.1 Latrodectus elegans
AAAATATTATGATTGACGACTTATACAGAAATACAAGTAAAAATTCAATATATAAAGGAAAGCTGTAATAAAATAAAAATTTTACGTGCTACAATAAATTATTAAAAATAATACCTATTCATGATGGATGTCAGTAGTAGGCCAATTCTATGTAGTTTTATATTAGATAACAATATTTATTGTTTTCCTCTTATAATAAAGAAAATGCTGACATTGAAAATAAAGTTACATTTATTATTATGTGGTATAAAATTGTTTAGTATACTGATATCTATCAAGACATGTTTCTTTATTATTTGTTTCATATACTGAAAACTTTGTGCATTTTTCTTCACTAATAAATAACTCACACAAACATTTTTTTTTCGTCTTTTGATAAAAACAAACGTAACGATTTTTGAAATTTACTCACGTTCACGCATTTTATAATTTAATTAATCATGATAAGGCAAACCAAATTATATTTTATTGATACTCAGAGATATTTTAAATAATGATACTTTAAGATATTTGAAACAATAATGAAGAATTATGTGTAAAAAAAATGCCCCAAAGACCAAAAGAACTACATAATTTTTTTCTGGTAAATAATCATATCAATTAGAGTATAACCGTTTCCATTAATGTAGAAGTGAGAATTATGACTCACAAATCGTAGAACTCAGATTTTGTGCATATATCGAACATTCAGAAAACTTTAACTTACATATTTAAGAAATAACTAGAAATATTAAGACAGGAATGATAAAAAGTATTTCAAATTGACATTTCCAGCCCTTGGAAACCAACACCCTCTCCCTGGGGTTCACCCTCATATGAGAGTATGCACACTCTAGTGTTCTACAATCCAAGCCACAGATATTCGATATTCTTCTTCTTTTCAAGGTAAGATTGATTAAAATGAATTGCTTTAAATGTGTCAGAGTTAATATTTTAGTAATTTGCAAGGAGAGGTTGTTGAAAAGTTAGGAGTAATTCTTTGCTTATCACTTCACTTCAGTTTTTGCACATAAGTATCAATTAGAACGGGACGTATAGTTAAAATTGGAGTCTTGCAAAGGCATGAATTAGTAGAAAACATTTTATACGCATAATTTTCGTTCATTTTAAGAAATTATGAGAATAGAAATTATAATAATTAATTTAATACACTACTAAATATTTTAGGTTGTATATTATCTATAAATAATCCTTCCTGATACTGAATTGCACGTCCTATCTTCATGCAGAAAAATAAGTATATTTAATGAGGTAAAACACAACATAATGTACATGCAAATCACAATACAAGAAAAATATTATACTTACAAAACTATCGTCTGTAAGATTCACCGTTTGCGATGAAAAATAATTCAAAGATTCAAAGATCAAAGCAAATAATCCACAGATTTAAAAAGCTTTTTTGGACGTTTGAATAAAGCTTTGAAATGGAAATCAAGTTATAGAGTTTGAGAAACAAACACAAAAGTTGAAAACGTAAGGCATAGTTCTTTCATCTGTAGACATAGTCAAGGTTTAAAAGTTTTATTATTTTCAAGAGATTAATTCTCTTGTACTTAAAAATGATGATATTCTATTATATTATTTGCCCATATAAACATTTATACAAAAGTTATTTAAATAAAAAAAAATATTTAGGTGTAATTAAAATTAGTTTTCTTAGTATGTTGAAAAATTTAAAGAAAAATATAAATGATAAACGTTTAGGAAAAATCAAAAATACGGAAATATAATTGCAACTAGAACATTAAATCTGATGATACAATTAATGATAAAGACTATATTTCTTGATTAATATAACGAATGTCATAATTTTATTGTTAATAAACAAGACTGAAATTACTCAATTAAATAATAAATATAAGAAAATAATCGTCCTGAAATAAACTTTAGGAAGATCTATTTACATATTTCACAGTAAATAGGAACACACAATCGCTTGATTTTAATTTTTTAAATAAATTTTTTTAAATTTTATTATTGTGTTTAAAGCACTCAATGCTTTAGCAGAAAAATCAAATCAAAATCATTTGACAATCTTTAAATGTTTTTCAAATAATGAATATTTTACAATACGTTAGCTGATGATAGTATTAGTCACAATTAATAAAACCGTGAACACTTTACAGTTACATTTAAAACTAAATTATTAAATATGAATAATGAATTCAATTTAACAAAAGTTGTAAAATGACTTTACAAAATGAAATTTCAAGATAAATTTTAATTGAAGTTCACATGCTAAAAAAAAAAAATCCTATTGACAATTTTTTTTTTTTAATTTTGCAAAAAAGTAATGAGATTCGGACATAAATTGAGGAAAAAATTAGAATAAATTAATATTGTAATTATAAAAAATCTTCTCTTCAAATAGCAAACACATTCTAAATAAATAAGAAATATGTGTATCATTTTTTTTCTCACGTGGACTCATGTACACTAATTTGAAAATTATGCAAGTTTAATTATGCAAATCGGAAATTCGCTTTCTTTTTTTATGCATACTGTTCCTCATTTTTCAAAGATAATGACTTAATTAAATTTCAACTTTGGCTTACCGGCTGTTTATATGCAAATATTAATGTAAGCCAAATGGATTTATCTCATTTTTTATTTTAATGTATGTCTTATAGAAACAAATTGTTAATATAATTTATTTAACATTAGAGGTAATACTGTTTTTAATCAAATTGATGTAAAAAATTTAGAATATCTGAGAAAATGAAAGTTTCTAATAAAAAAATGTTTTGTAAAAATAAATATGTTGTTCAAACTTTCATTCTAATCTTCGTTGAATTAATTTATTACTTATTTAAATTGACATATAATTTAATTGTATATTTTAAATTTATCTATACATGGGAATTTCTCCAATTTTTAATATTTAGTAAAATTTCGACAGCATAATTACAAGGTTTTTATGTAAACCACGAGAAATGTTTTTCTATTTAAGTGATATTTATCAAATTAAATATTTGGTCGACATTTTTACTGTTCATGAAAATGTTAATGTTGTAAAACAAATAATATTTTTTTAATGTAGCACAATTTTTTGTAGTTTGATTAAAACCAGAGGATATTTTAAACACTTATTTGAATACTGTTACAATTTTTCAATTATTTTTTTTTACAAATCAAAACAGAACACTGTAAAATTTTTTCAACGTTTCCAATTACTAAACAAAATTATCTGAACCAGCAATTCTTCAACACTTAGCATATATTTGGAATCAATAAATGACAAAACAATTGTATTTATAGCTAAGCAATCAATTTACACTTATTATTCATATTTCAATATTTTTTGTTTACAAAATAGAGAAGCGCAATAAAAGTTTAAATCATTTTTTATATTAATAAATAACATTTTTACTCAACCATTTATGCAACATCTTACATTTTGTTCATAATAATATCACAAACAAATTTTGTATTTATAGTTTAATAATCAATATATATATTTAATTTTATTTTGAGAAAAGTTGAATTTAAATACAAATCTCGATATTTAAAGATTTAACCTGAAATTATTTGTAAATGTTCTTGAAAAATTCAATAGTTGAGTGAATTTTAAGAGAACTTTATGTGCTTTTCTTGAAATAAAAATTGTATAAATTTCATAGAAAAATCTATATAAGAAGTTTCTCATTTATGTTATTATGCTATCCGTTTCACTGAGGAAATGCCAAATTATGATTATATATAAATTGTTTAGTAATGAAATGTTGAAAAATGTACTGTCAAAGATTTAAAATAAATTTTGGATATAAGTGTTGTATTTTGGAATTTTCGACACTTCTTATAAATTAATATGATTTTCAGTACCACAAAATAAATTCAAAAGAAAATTATACTGATTGATTTTATAATATTTTAAAATTATATACTTTTATACATATATATATATATATATATATATATATATATATATATATATATATATATATATATATATATATATATATATATACAGGAAACCAGATTTAAAATGTATTCTAGGTCATTATAAGGAGTTCAACAATTCCTGCTGTGTAAAGTCATTTCCTTATGATTAGTTGTCAAGGAAACGCTTCCGTCTTTTTTTGTGACAATCTAATTCAGCTTACTAAGCAAAATAGTATTTTCGTTGATTAATAAGTTTTAAAAAATCAGCTTTTTTTAAATTATATTTTAAGTGTAGTGCTCTTAAGCTATTATTTCAATCAGTCAATTTTTAATTTTAAATTCTTTCTCATTTTAATACGTTAAAATATGTTTGGCTAAGTAAATGGATTAAATTTGACAATTTAATTTTAGCAGAAATTTATTATTATATTTTTACAATATGTCTTTGTATTCTTGAAAGAAATCATAAAAGTATTCTTATTTTGTATATTAATCCGAATAAAATGTTCATCATTCTTTGATCTGTAACTTTTTGTAATTGTATTTAATTATCATTTATATCAATTCTTTTTATCATTAAACCTAAATATTTAACAATGAGTCATAGGGCACATTAATTTTAATCATCATGGAAATAATTTACATTTTAAAGGAGAGATCAGAAAATGGATTGTTTATTTTTATAAAAATTTAGTTTCTAAAAGAAAGATATTCTTTTTTTAAATGCATATTTTTAAATAAAAGAAAAACCTTTGTAACATTTCTGAAAAATCAGGGTTTTAAAATGTATGTACTATTAGTTATATTATATACATATTTGAACAAGAAGATATAATTAAAAACGGGTATTTGTTTTTGCAGAAACAATGCATAGTAATTTTTTTCTAATGCAGATTTTTAAAAAGAAATTAATTATTGTTTCTTTAGTAACTAATGGCTACTTGCTTTATTATTTCTGATATCCAGAAAGTGCTTTATTGACGTCCACATTTTTACATAACATGCAATTAATTAAACTTATACTACAGGAATATGAGCTTAAACAGTTTTTCTTTACATAAATCAGTCAGGAATTTTTAAAAAAAAAGCTTTGAAATTATTTCATTTTAAAATGTTTTTCTATAAAATAAATGAAAAATATTTCTTAAAGCACTTTTTTATTAAAAAAATAGATATCTGGGATATTTGAATGTTGATTAGAAATGTGTTATTATTAACGATTTTTATTTATACTGGTTTGTAATTTAATAAATTCAAAATTAAATCATTCCTGGCAGTCGTGAAACTAAATTTTGTAAGAGTTAGCAAAATAAAACGTCAATGATTTAGTAACAATGTGTAAGTAAATTTATTAATTGATTCGAAGTAAATTATGGAAATTACGACGAATTTAATTTTTTTTTATAAATTGAATATATATGCCATAATATGCATGTGCATTTTAAAATCCATGATTACTTTATTATTATTACTACTTACACGAACATTGAATACACAGTCATTGTATTATATAAATTATAAACTGCTTACCAAATCTTTAAGGAACTATACATTTATGTTCTCATAAGAAATGTGTTCTCTCTGAATGAGTATAAGAAAGAAGATTATAATATATACAATGGTTTGGGATATTACGAATGTGTTATTTTTTATAAAACATATGCCTTAATAATTGTTCTGTTACAAATTGAATACTTGCAGCTGTTCGCTGCTCAATATTAGCTTTATATGCTAATAAGTGAACCTGATATGGTACTGCGACTGTAAAATTCCTCCTTTATTGCATGAAACTGTTTGAAAGCATCAATAATGTCACGTAAAACGATTTAATATACATGACACTAACCAGTTAATTTCGCTGAAACCGTATCAGTTTAACTGATATCCATAAGATTATTTTCATTTTAAAACTAAAATCAGAAATGAAAAACATTCGACACGTAACTTAGAGATTCCGTTGATGTTTTCTTGATAAAATCTTGTTGAATTTATTTGAAAAATTACGAGCAAATTACAAATTAGTCTTAGTTTTACCTTGGATTATATATATATGGCTTATGTTTGAATAGTATTTTAAGCAAATTTCTTAAAAAAAAAAATAAATCATTGATATTTGCCTGCATGTTTTGAGTGAATATCTAGTTTAAAGTAAGACTGATATACAAAACTGTAAGCAGATATTCAACTTGTATTTCGTTGGATACGGATATACAGCAACTATAATATGAATGGATTTTCATGGATATTAATCGTATTTATAGAAACCATTACACAAATTTCCAGCAGTTAATGTTATTTTTATACAGAGAAATGTTATTTAAAATATTAAAGGATTTTTTAACTTAGGTGGGGTGAGTTGTGTAAAAAACGTTTGAATTCAGTATATCAAATGATATTTGGTCTTAATCATTTGACCAATTGAATTAAAGGATATTGTTTTAAATTAATCTAAAGTTCTCTTCAATAGCTGATATTTAATAGAATTAGAATGGAATAATTTTTTATTCTCTAAATGTCTCAAATTTTGCTTATGAGAGATTGCTGAACCGAAATATATATAGATATATATATATAATATATATATATATATATATATATATATATATATATATATATAATATATATATATATATAATATATATATATATATATATATATATATATATATATATATATATATATATATATATATATATATATATATATATATATATATATATATATATATATATATATATATATATATATATATATATATATATATATATATATATATATATATATATATATATATATATATATATATATATATATATATATATATATATATATATATATATATATATATATATATATATATATTTCTTTGAACAACTAAACAACTATTGATATGTGAATACACCTCGCGTGAAAATGAAAAAATATTTCTAAGAAAGATTAGAAAAAAAAAATTTTAAAACTTTTAAATATTAGCACTTTTATTGTTAAAAATAGCTTTCAAATAATTAAACATTTACAAAGAATATTCTAATAGTGTCATTTAATTAAGCATTTAATTGTTTATGTTCTTTTCTTTCTTCAATGAGATATATGTCTTGCATTACAAATGATTATCATTATTTATTATAAATGATAACAAATATTTTTGTAAACAAATTATTTATATTTATTTCTTTATTTAATCATTATAAAATAAAAATATCTAACTAATTTTGATTGGACTAATTAAATACATTCATAGTATTAACTAACGTTATAGATATTCATAAAATACTTTTTCAGTAAACATAAACTGACTTAAAAAAAGAAATTTTGAATTTCTACATCGTAAATATTACATTAATTTTTTAAGGATTCAAAATATGTTTGTTTAATTACCATTCATTTTATGTACCTGAATTATTATTTTACTATCCTATAAAATATTATCTTATAATAGAAACATCTTTTTAAAACTTTAAATTCTGAACGTAACATCTTAAGATTATTTTTTAAAATTTTATTTAGAAAATTTATGTGATGCCAACAAAAAAAAGATTTTATTTTTTATTTAATGAATTTTTCATTAATGCCTAACCAGGTGATCATGGAAAGAACGGATACGTCTCATCCTGAATTAAAGGCTTTTGTGCCCTTGACAAGTGATTAAGTAGTATGAACAAGCTTTGCAATAAAGTGAGTGTGCGTACATAAGCACACACACTGATGTGTTTGTAAATAAATAAATAAATTTATTAATTCATAAATAAATATATATACATACATATAAATTTATATTACATACATACATATGTTCTTTTAACTTGTTCATTTTGTTCATGAGGATAACGTTTGCGGATGTACTTTCCTAAGATGAAAAATCGGTTTCCTGACGTATTCCCTACCACTCCACGAAATTGGTTAGATTTTATTTATGAAAGTTATTCTCAATAATGCTAATCAACAAATTGCTCAGTAAATATCGTAAAACCTATCTGTATCGGGTAATACGTTTTTATATAAATTTGAGAAAATATATACACTAATATTTTTATGTGTATGTAATAAAATTATTATTTTTTTTAAAGTCCTATCTGTATTATTTTAAAAACATAGAGAGATTTATTATAGCTGGCTTATGGTATGATGCGAAACACTGACACAAACTTGTTATAGGAATTTTTTGTATTAATTACTAATTTAAGAAAAATCATGCTAAAAATGAAAAGGTTTCAAAAATACTCTCATAATGTTTATTAAATGTATTTAAGTTAATTGAAACAGGTATCACCTAAAACATTTGTTTTTCTTCTTGAATGTTTTCTTTTCAAAAATGCATAAATATTTCCAATTTTTGTTGTTGATATAATGTCTTTCTTAATACTTTTTTTCTTGATCTTACCGATTAAATGAACTTTTCTAATATATTTAAAATCTCTTTATTTCAATTCAAAATCATTACAGGTATTTAAAACATTTCAAAAGTTTCCAGAAAAATTTGACTATTTTAAGAAAATAGTAAATACAATAATGTTTTAATAAACTTTTACTTGGATTCGAAAATTCAACTTTATTAAATGAAATCCAATGAAATTGAACGGTAATATGCATTTTAATATCTTTAAATAAAGAATGAACTCAATATTTATTTTATTAATGATAATTTCAAGCAGGATCCAAAAGATTTCAAAGGAATATCTTTACTAAAATATTTTCAATATCTTTTATTTAATTACACTTCTTGAAGGTAAATAAGGTAATTTATAATTTTTGAAAAATATAACACAGCTGTAGATGTAAATTATATACATATAAGAATGATTATACAATGCACATTGAAAATAATATTAGTATAATAATTGAGAATTATGAAATGACAATGGTATTAATGAGTTTCTAAATTAAGAATGTTTAAAATTATTACATTTTGTTTGATATATTTATCAGGCATTTCGAAATTTTTAAATCATTAACGAAAGTATTTCACACTGTTATATCTAAGCTCTTCCTCATAAATTTATTCTTCAGTGTAATGAAATTTAGATGTATATAAAACTAATAATAATTTCATATTTAATATAAATTTGCAAATATCTGAAATTTAAAGCCTGACAAATTAAATACATATGTTAAATATGGGCAAAATAATTATTCTGCAAATCTACTTTAATTAAAATATTTAAAAAAAGCAATAAGCTTCTTAACAGAGAAGTCAAATTAAAAAAAAACGAATTCTCAACATCTGAAGCATTCATTTATAATTTGATTACGAAAATGACGTAATATTTATTGAAAATTATATGAATATAAAATTCATAACTAGAAATAATTTCTTAACTAGAAATATTATTTTTTAACTATATAAGTATATGGTTAAAAATGAACAAAATTCTTAATTACCAACATAATTTTCACTTAATTACAATAGTATGCTATTTTCCTTTCTTAATTACTATGATCGTGACAAAATCTAATAACAGCCATTGTTTATTTAAATAAAAAATCTCTGAAGGCACACTGGATCTTAGAGGCAATAAACCAGACCAGTTGTTTATATATATTTAAAACTGATTCTAAGTGAAACGAATTATATATATATATATATATATATATATATATATATATATATATATATATATATATATATATATATATATTAAAATTGCTAAACTATAAGATGTATAAAAGCAATTTGTATATATATATATATATATATATATATATATTAAAATTGCTAAACAATAAGATATATAAAAGCAATTTAATGATCAGACACCCAGAGCTTAATAGTTTAAAATAATCTCAATTTCAAATATTTGATTTGAGAAAATGATACATAAGTATACTCTTCCAATTTATAATTATTGTTTATTAAGTTCCTTAAGTGTTATTTTACAGTAATCATATTCTTTTATCATTTCATAAAATATACTTTATAAACAAAAAATATTTTATCATATTAAACCCATGATAATTTTATAAAATGATATTTGCAACGATTTTATCGTTGTAAGTATTCCACGTAACAGTTTAAAATTTTAAATTATTATATACCTAATTTTTATTTTATAATAATTATTTTAAAATATGCTTTTGTGAATAGTTTTGAAAATATAACTCTAACGTAAATGAAAATGTGATATTAAAATCCTCTTCTGAAATTTCTGTCAATTAAATTTAAAAAAATCTATAGAAAAAAAAGCAATGCCAAATGATTTAAAATTTTTATTAAAAATTTTATTTCGTAAATGCAATAAGAGTCAACATTACGTTTTTAGCAATATTTAAATGGAATGAAGAAGTGTTTGTAATCATTTTGGAAATTTAAAACCAAGTATTTTGTAAAAATAGAAAAAAGTATTTAATCAAATTTTTATACATTTAAAGCATAAAATTTAAAGTATGATAAAGAATTAAAACTTAAATTGTTTTATATTAGTTTTTGTTCTTAAAAAATAGAATTAATTAAACACCTTTTATTTACTTTTTCAACTATTTAATTTAAGTAAAATGTTTAATTGTATTTTATTAAGATGAACGATAAAAAATAGATTACGTTAAGTTTGTTAAATAAACAATTTAAGGAAAAAAGTTTCTGCTTATATAATTGAAAATTTATTATGTCGTTTTATAAAAGAAAAATATTAATGGAATGACTGTGCCATAAAACTAAAATTAAACATTTCCTTCATGAGGAATTTTTTATTTTACAATTATACTGAAATTTAAAACGATGTTAATAATTTTTAGTAGATTCCATCCTAACATATTCAATTGCCATTTAAATTATTTTTTGTCTACATTTAGGTCTATCACTCTTTTATTTCACTTATCTAAACATGTTAGTTATCAAAAATATATTTTTATAAAATTAGTCACTTTCTTCGCTAAATATATTTGAATTTAACGTAAATGTGTTTTAATAACATTATTAAGAAAAAATATTTATAGCGCTTGAAAACCTAAAGACCTTTTTTTCAATCTCTAATTATTTTATTTCAGTTATATTGCGTATATATCCTTTTTATTTGACACACACATTTAGGCATATTATTTATCACCTTAATTTAGATAATTTTACTTAAAATTGCGAGTCATGTGCTACACCTGGATACCTTGTTAATACCTGGATTGTGTTTTTATTTCTGGTGTATCTCTAACAACATGTACACTTGTTATGGATATTACCTCATATACAACTTAACTGCGGGTCTGGTATGCTATTTTATACGTATTGCTTTCTATAACTGCTTTTAAATAGTTATTATTGCATACATAGTTCTGAAGCAAGTGTATCTACTCTCCATTCAATTAATATATAGAATCAATAAAAAGCTCCTTTTAAGAAACAAATGCATGAACCCGTATTGCAAATACTGTGTAGGCCATTTTTAATTCAGAAACTGTTTGATTAATTTCACATCAAGGATTTCTATAGATATTTCACCAAAATAAGAGGCCTCAAAATAGGTACTGGTTAGATGTCACGAACAACAGTTGAAAAATCGAGGCATTCTTTTGAAATTAAAGGGAAAACTGTATTCGTAGATAGCATCTAAATTTTGCTTGACTTAATGCTTATCTATATATCTACTGTTATTTTTATTTGAGATAGTTGCTTTTCTTACAGATTCCTGAAGCTCTTTATGTTTTCAAATTGAAGTTAATCACTTGTTGATTCCAATACCAAATGCTTGTGCAGTAAATATTATTTGTTTTTCGCATTTCCTCTTGATATAGCAGTTTAAATATCTAAAAGAGTTCTTTTCAATACAATATGTTTTGTATATTATACACTTATAATATGTTTATCATTTAATAATATTATAATTAATATTGTATATCACACACACACACACACACACACACACACACACACACACACACACACACACACACACACACACACACACACACACACACACACACACACACACACACACACACACTTATTTTTTATTTACTTCCTGTCTTATTTTCCATTTTCACTTCTAATCATTTGCTGGAATTGTCTGACTGATAATAATATCTTTACTTTGAATTAATTCCTTCGTTTTATACCAGATGTTTTTTTCCCTATTAGCAATCAAAATTTATTTGTAGTAATCCAAGTTTATCTGTGGTAATCTAAGTAAATATTATTAGAAACGCTAAAATTTGAAGTAAATTTCTGAATATAATTAATGTGCCAAGTATCCCATTTTGGGTGAAAAATTTATATAGAAAACTCATTTCTTATACTATTACCAATAATAAATTGTTAAAATTGTAGAAAATGTTGGACACATTCATTTAATGTATTATTACAATTTGCAGAAAAGTAAGGCAATGATATAAAAGTCGAAATTCCTACATACTTCATGAGAATTAAAGCTACATAATGGATTCTATTTTAAAATAATTATTCTGAAGTTGACTTAGTTTAAATTTTGCAGAAAAATATCTTATAAATTTAAAAATTTTGCGTTCTTGATGAGAAAAGTTTTTGAAATGTAATTGAAATAAGACATAAATATTTAAATTTCTAGAAGATGTAGAGAACAAAGAAAAACAATATGATACAATTAAGGACATATTTTTGCTTGAAATTAAATAAAATTCATTTTGTCTGTAATAATTATAATAAAGTTTATATTTGTCCAACATAATTATTTATTACATCAATATAAGAAAAATATGCTTAAGGTTTATCTTTAATCTCTATCAGAATTTTATATTAAAATATAATTAACCTAGATACTTTTATAAAATTTCATATATAAAATACAATCGAAATAATTTTGAGAAAATTATGAAAATTTTGAATTTTTTGTGCAAATATAATATTTTTAATTGTTAATCTTTTAATTCTAGATATCTTATATCAGTTTAGAACATAAAAGGTTTCATAATTACTTTTCTGATTGCAAAGTATAAATACAACTCCCACCAAATAAAACATATTTGCATATATTTGTGATCCTTATTAAACTTTACATTCTGATGGCATAAGCTCTTTTGATCGAAACCTGTCCACAAGTGAGGGACATAATCTAAGTAAATAAACTTTGCCATGATGCAAGTTATACCTTTTTATTACAAATGTGTGTGGGAAGAGGAAAATTATATTTGCTGTGTTTTGAATAAAATGTTTCTACTTGTATTCAGAATAAACAAAAAAATCAGCAATTTTAATCTCTAGGTTATATTATACTCTCTCTAGATAACCCTCTGTCTCAATAAAGCCATTAAACTGGACAAGAAAGGAAATTTTATTTATTTCCGATCATAGCCCCTTTTCTATGCACTTCCACCGAATGAATTTGGCAGTCTCATATAACTGCAGCCTCATATAATTGCAATCTCATATAGCTGCAATCTCCTATAACTGGAAATATTGGTGATCCTCTCCATTACATAACGGATGGCCTATGTACTGCTTCTTGGTATCTGACGTGTCCGGCCACCAGATGGATAGTGATCTGGAATAAATCAATCCTCAACAACATGATTTCCAGGAGAAAGAGGAATAAACGTGTGGATTTTCAAAATTTTCAGGAAGGTCTTTTTACTTGGTTCCATGACGAACCAGCTAATAAGCATTGTGTCATATGTATTCTCTAGCCTCACCCATTTACTTAAAATTCTGTCGTATTTTGCATAGTTTTTTTATATATTTTGCACCAATTTTGTTGTTTATTCCATATTTCTCACTTAGTTTGTAACCCAAGTACTATGTATAAATTTTCATGTAACTCATCAACCAATTTTTTCAGGTTTCTTTATTTTTACTAAGTATAATATTGTTTTATTATTCCAAAAATTATTATGCATACTTGTTTATTTTTCCTAATTATTTGAATTTTTTATAAGTTTAAATTAAATTGCATTGGTAGTGTTTGAGAGCTCGATCTCGCAAAATTGGAGTCCTCCCTGTAGCGGCTCTATTGTTTTATCCAATGGTTTTCATCATTCTGGTACAGCTTTTTTGAACTGGGTACAGAGAAACTCACTGGCGTAAACGTAAACCTTTCCACTTTACTGATGGATATTATATTCTCTGCAACAAATTAAACGCAAAAATGCTTCTTCATCTGGTCGAAATGGCTACAAAATAGTGTTTAGCAAGTTGTCAGCATAAAACATGTCTTTTAAACCATGGATTTTCGGTTTTATATTGATTTCAGTGGCAGTTTATCACAATTTGAGTTACACCTAGGTGGTTTGCTGCATTCACTTGGGATATTCCCATTTCTATCCACCCGTTTGCCCGATACATAAGCGAGTTGGACAAACAGGGTTCTTACAGATATATTTATATTACTATAATTAAAAAATATGCTAACAAAAAATGAAAAATAAAACTTACACAGACATTTAGGAAATCTTTGATTGTATATTTTTTCTCACTAATATATACCTGTTCTTTTCGATCAATAATGTGTTAGGTAGAGTTTTTCCGAAAATTCACATAAGTTCAATTTTATCATTTATATAATATATAAATTTTATTGTCAGTCTCATTTGTTATGGTGAGTTTCGAAAAAAAGGCTCTCCTTACCATTTGGATGCAAATTTTTGTTATAAACATTGAAAAGCACAAAGAAATTGAAAGAAAAAAAATCGCTTTATATATTTTATTCACAACTGTTAATGAGTTAGATTTGATTGGTAAGAATCTGTTTAACATTCATTAACAAATTAAAAAAAAACTTTTTACTTGGCAGAATTATTCCTTCTTTAATTGATATTTTTCAGTTAAAAAGAATAGTTGATATGATCACAGTTAATAATATATTTATATGTCTAACTAGAGAATAATGAATGAGAACTAGACTTGTTTTAAAGTGTAGTATATATGAAACACCTTATATTTTTATTACTGATCTATTAGAAAAGTGTAGAGAAACAATAGAATTAAATAAAAAATGAGGTAGATAGTTAAAAAACAAATTATTTATCTGTATATTGACAACATATTTCAATATATTTAATGAAATGTACTTTTATTAATTTATGAGAGTGAAGAATACAATTGCTTTACAAATGTTGTTGAGATTAGATCACCTAAGATTATATATGAATGAAGCAGTTATGATCAAAAAAGTTAGCTTTATTTTATAATAAATAAGTAGATTTATACATTTTTCAAGCAAT
>CM057816.1:36878052-37118052 GCA_030067965.1 Latrodectus elegans
ATTTATCTTAAATACATATGTAAGGTCACAAAGGCTCTTTAAAAGAGTGATATTTCATAATCCACTGTAGAAATTCAGAAGACTTTTAAAAACTGAAAACCTCATTAAGAAGTAAGGAGCTTCAAGTGGAGCCCATAAAAATTAATAAATAATTAAATATTATTAAGCCTTTTACAAAGCCTTTAAAAGACGGATTCGAAAACAGTCCCAGGAAATATGAAACGAAAGATTACTATACCAGATAACAACGTAATTCAAATGCATAATGTTATTATTGAAATTTATAAATGAAATTGCAATCTCGAAAATATCAAAACATCTACAATTAATTTGGTAAATGTGATACATGTATTTTGGATTTGTTATGAAATAAATTAATTTACAAGCATAAAAATGCCTAAGTTTCTTTAGTCCAAACCCTTCCTGTTATTTTTGTTCTCAAATCGAAAATGTGTAAAATCATTATTTAATTTCTTCAAATCCTTTATATTAACTGGCTTCAGCAACTCATTGAATATCATTATGAATAAAAATTCCGCAGATAATAATAAATCATCATATCTTCAATTAGGAATGAGTTTCAGTGAAGTCAGTTTTACGATGTTGCAGAAACCAACAGATTTCTTCTGGTTCTCTCTGTCACAATATCAATGTTTTTTTTACTACAAGAGATTCACCTCAATAAAAATTGCTTGAAATCCTTATTTCTTGGAACAACTGACTTAAGTAAAAAAGAAACAAGATGTTACCGCTGTTAATTACATTCTCATACTAATGATATTTGGCATCACAAGGTCTCTTATATTACCATGAATATTTTCTCCAATTAAAATAATTAAAGAAATTAAATAAACACTTTTTTCAACCTGCTACCTTCCTATGAATGCATGAATCCCAAGCTATAGCCGAAGTTAAATAAAGTTTCAATTCGCGAAATAATGTCCATTACATACACGTTGAGGGCTAAAATGTCGTAATATATAATGACATTAATGCATACTGTTTTGGAGGGGGAGACAACCATATTAATTTGCATGGTGGCTTTTACATGATTTCCCAATATGTAAGCAAATTATCCTTCGGAAGCAAACAGGACATTGATTCACTTTTACGTCAACAATAGCAAAAGGATGACCGAATATAACACTCAAGCCTAATCTTGCGTTGGTAGGAAAATGCAATTGGCCAGCCTTGATTAATATCTCATTCTAAAATCATAAGTATATTTATGTAAAACAGGTTGTCATTAAAAAGGTCCCAACATTAGTCATATTTAAGACTCTAATAGACATAGAAAGCTTTTAAGCTCTCATCCCTTTAATGCATTCCTATCCTCCGTAACGCCATAAGCAGAAGTAGCAATCAATGAGAGATACATTGCCTTAGAAATATTACAGCAAGCCTTTGTTAACTACTCTATATCATCTTACAAGTTGGAAAAAAATTACATTATTTTACAAACTTGGTGGAATTTGACTTCCAACATAAGAAGAGAGATAATTGGTGCAAAACACTGATTCAAAAGAAGATGATAATCTCAAGCATTTATATACTATATGAAAATTATATATCTTATTAAAGATGTGAGTAATGCAAAAAGAACGTGCTTGAGAACATTATGCAATATAAAAGATTTGTCATATGGTAATAATTCATATAATTTACCATATTTAGCTTTAATAACTTTATTATATGAAAATAAATAAGATTGCATTTATAAAATCAACTATTTAATACATGATCTTTGGCACAGTAATTCACCAAATTTGTAATTCATCACAATTGCTAGTAATATTTATGCAGAATATTATCTCGTGCGTTCGAAATATCATTGCTGCTATGATTTTAATATGCACATAATAATGATTCAGGTTTTAAGTGAGCAAAATATTCAATAGTTTTTATTTTTTTTTTTGCTAAATAAGAGCTTTACTTCCAAAAGTTAGTTTTAAATGAAATCCAAGATTTATGTCCTGTTTTATTTTTTTGTTTCTTCTAAACTGCGTGGCTCAACTGCATTTTCCCACGTGCTTAAACTGAGTAACACCCTAATATTTCCCAAAGAAGGAAGATTCAGTTAGTTTTTAATGCCTGAATACTCTTTCCAACCTTGAGAAAACTGTTTTAAAAACTTGTTACTTACCTATTACCTTGACGGTAATAACTTACATTACCTGTCTCAATTTGGTTTCACGTAATTTAGATACTTCTGAGATTTGTTTCTAAATTTATTTGACGTCATCGTCTCTACCAAATCAGGTGGAAAACAATGTTTAGATCTAACACTGTGTATGAAAGGTATCTTGGTTAATGTGCCACATGACTTTATAAAACTAAGCTAAATTCCGTAGAAAGACAGTTCACTTGGGCCAAGGCCTACGGCTCCCAATAGTTTTCCTGAACGCGAGACCCCGGGGTTCAAAACATATGTCCCAATTAGGTGGTATGCCTAATACAAAATCTTTAGTGCTTAATTCCCAAATATGCTTGGTACTCAGTTTACTAATCCACTGATGGGATGAGAGTCAAGATTTCCAGTCCGAGGATCGAACCTTGGATCCCAATAGTTTTCCTGAACGCGAGACCCCGGGGTTCAAAACATATGTCCCAATTAGGTGGTATGCCTAATACAAAATATTTAGTGTTTAATTCCCAAATATGCTTGGTACTCAGTTTACTAATCCACTGATGGGATGAGAGTCGAGATTTCCAGTCCGAGGATCGAACCTTGGATCTGTGTCTTGGGCGAGTGAAACGCTCCCACTTAGCTATCGGGCGAATTCAACTTTATAAAGCATTTTTAAAATACGTTTAATTTTCATAATTATGCAATATATATTAGTAGGAATTTCGTTAATAAAACTTTTAATTCATTCAAACAAACATTCGCTTAAAAACGTAAGCCCCTTGTTTATCAGTTTTTGCAGTGAACTCATCCATTGGAACCTTATAACCGATGAATCTCACTGTACAAATACAAAATGAATAATCATGATCATAATTTTAATTTAAACTGAAAATATATTCTCAGATATTTTGTCATTGATAAGCAATAATTTGTGTGGAAACTGTGCAAAGTCAATTTCTCTCTCTCTCTCGTTAAAAAGATTACGAATAGTTATTTCAGACCAAAGGAAAGTATATATTTTTAGAAGGTGTTTTTTCAGTGGTTTTAGTTGTAAGATCATAATAGATTGTTATAATTATTTTGTCAATGTAATGCATTTAATTGTTAATTTGACAGATGAAATTATTATTAAACTGTATATTTTATTTAAACACATAGCTTCAAATATTGCTAATGTGTGATAATAAGATATAAATTTCATTACGTAAAATATTTTATGTCAAAATATCTTGGATACAACCTTCAAAGTATGACAAATATCTCTGTCAGGTATTTACTATATTATAACTTTTTTATAATTTATAATATAATATATTTTATAATTTATAATGTATTATATTTTCTATACTTATAAAAGAGCATTATGCTTACAACATTTTTTAAAAGTTTTAATATATATTTCCTCAATGACAGACAGAACTGTTCAAAGAATGAGAGAAAATGGTGCAAAATAAAATTTGTAGATAACGGATAGAAAACTTCTGTTGAAATTTCTTGCACACATGTAGGATTTATTTTGTGTTATTAGTAGAAACATAAACTCTCTTAAGATTTGTTATTGAACATAATGTAATACAATATTACGTAAATTGAAAGGACACGAAGAAATACTGACAAACATAAATTGTTTAGTGATAGTTACAATATTTAATTGGTTAGCATTAAGGGTAAATTAATATATATATGATACAAATTGATGAACAAAAATAATTTTATTTAGTTTGAACTTCCCAGATAAATATCGTATATCTAAAAATAAATAAATAAAAATTTAAAAGCAATGAATTTTGTTCAATATTTTATCATTTAACTACTATTAAAATTAAAAATCAGAAGGAAAATTAGATCAAATTATTGAATAAATTAATGCATTGCAAAAAGTTGATTAAAATTAAATTTTAATGTAAAATATATACTTATAGTTCTGCTAAAAATCATTCGAATTTATATTTTATTTAAATTAAAATCAATGTATAGGATTACCAGCAAAATTATAAGATCTAAGTTTTGAATAATGTAATTCCACTATTATACACACACACACACATATATATAAATATATATATGTAATATATATATGTGTATATATATATATATATATATATATATATATATATATATATATATATATATATATATATATATATATATATATATATATATATATATATATATATATATATATATATATATATATATATATATATATATATATATATATATATATATATATATATATATATATATATATATATATATATATATATATATATATATATATATATATATATATATATATATATATATATATATATATATATATATATAATTAGTAGTTGCAGGTAACTGCTATAAAAATTTATTATGCTATTTTAAATATAATTGAATTTAATATGTCATATTCAATATGTTTCGACTACTTATATATTTCATCCCATTTGTTTTAGATAATTTTCAAATTTGTAACACTAACAATAAGTAATTTGGTCAATGTATGTATATACAATAACTGATCAATGAGAAAACTGAAACTCATTTTAATCGAATAATATAATGCAATTTCAATTAATGTGTAAATTAGATCATAAAGATTATTCAAAAGAAGAAAGAAAACTCTAACAAAATGTCGTGCTTACACCGGAATTTCCTTATCCGTACCCATTTATCACAGTTAGAGACAGGGCAATTACGTTGAACGATTAAGGACAGAGAATGACCAATTTTCCATGTGAATATTGAATTCTTTACCCTTAGAGACTTATAAAGGAAATAAAAGTGATGTTCTGTTTGTTCAGTTGTAACGAATGAATCACAGTATCTATTTATCTCTCACTCAGGAAGCACAGTTATTGTAACTATTGTAAAAGCTGATGAAATACTAATGCATAATATCTGCTGCCACAAAGTTTTAATTTCACGTACATAAATTATGTTAATTTGAGTTTCACACAAATCAAAATATTCTTTAAAAATATTTTATTATATAGATGTTAAAATATTTGAATTAAATTATCATATTTCTTAGTCTGGAAACTAAGAACGAAGTTTTCCATTTAAAATTTTATTTTTTATTTTACTCTAATTTAAATGCCATTTTTAAACACATTATGTAAAATTAAACACTTTAAAAAACATCTCAATATGTATTGCTATTCTTTGGAAACTATTAGATTAAGATTTCTTACAAATAAAATAATTTTTATTGCAATTAATTATATTTTTAGATGTTTAGTTGATATACGTAAATATTATATTGAAAACTCCTTTAAAATTATCCACACTGATATGCATTTCTATAAATATTAATAAAAACGAATCAATTTTATATTTAATTAAAAAGATGTTAGGAAAAATGCATTTGAATAATCTGTAAAAAGTTGTATTTATTTAAAAAACAAACTTTTTTGTTAAGGAAAGAAATAAATTAATGCCTAATGACTAGTTATATTCCTTTGACATTAATAAATTGAAGCTGCATATTCCTATTCTGATTATTAAAGAATGGTAGAAGGAATCAACGATGTGTATTGTAGCAAAAAATGTATTCTACATTTCATAAAACTATCTATGTTAAATAAATAGAGAGAACATAAAAATAGTATTTAACTATTCTTATTTAATGGTAATGACAAAACATCTTCTTTAATATCCGCAATTTCAAAATAGAAATTTAATTTTTCCAATTACACAGTAAATATTTAAAAAACACAAGTGTTTTTTTTTTTTAATTTGTATTAATAAATTGCGTTTTCCCAATCACTTCAGTTTCAGAAAAAATTCATTAAAATTAGTTTTTTCTTTCAAATACATTTCTTCTTAAAAATACATTAGAAGATAATCCTGGTTAAATTTAACTTTTGCTACAAATATTTGTCTTTTCTTTCTTTTGATGTTTATTATTATTTATTTTGTATTATAGATATATAAAATTCATTCACCAAAATAAAATATTGCATAAATGGTTTTGCTTTAAATGGACAACATTTCTATAGTTCATTTCAAATTGAAGTCATTTTATTGTTTAGGAAATATTATAATGATAAATTAAAAATAGTTTTGAATAAAATTGTTCTACTATTCCTCAGATCTGCATTTCTGTTTGTTAATTAATTAACATGGTGATGATAATACAACTGATTAATTAATTAAATGCTGCAAAGCAATATCTGGTACAAATCTTATTCACGTAAAATATTATTCCTATTGAAAATAGTATATAACTTATAAAGGAGGTATTAATATAACCTGTTGTAGAAAACATTACATGTGGAACTTATGAATTGGAATATTTTTATGAAATTAATTTGATAACTAAAATTAATTACCAATATTCTTATAAGGATGTTAAAATTTGTTTTAAGAAGAGATAACATAATTTACTTTTAGTTCTTAGAAAAAAACATTGTAAGTAATATTCTTCTTAAAATAAGTCTCATCACTAAGTTAAAGAAAGCATGGGAATATTTATTTCTAAATTTAGCTTTTCATTGTGTTTTAGAGGATAAATTTATTTATTTATAATTATAAGTAATTATTAAAATAATGGAATCACCTAAGCTTCATCAAAAACTCTTTGTTTGTATGGTGTGGTGTATGACTATATTTGGCATGTTAAGCAGTTTGAATTTACCTAGGAATCGACTCATACAACAATGAATAGCGTTTAGAGGAATAATGTAGGGTTCATAGTAAATAATTGTGAAACATTCTGGCACAAATGCCCGTGAAAAACATCGACTGCATCATAAATACTCTAAAACAGACCATAACAGTTATCGAGGTGGGTTGGTTGTATGTGTCCAAGTTGTTGTTTAAATAGTAGTAGTTGTTGTTTAAATTCTAATCCCTGTCTGAACATGTCCTAGTGCATTTAAATTCGCATTTTTACATGGTAAAATGCATTCTTCAGCAGGAAAAACTATTTTCATTATATGGACCTAGTCAGCTATTATTTCTTTATACCTTTCCTCAATGATCCTTTTCTTTCAGATTTACTATTGGTGTGGCAAGAAACCAAGAAATGGTTGCCCTTATTATGCTAAATCAATCTACGGTTAACAGTTTTAAAGAGACTATTATGCTCATAAGGTATGCACTTGTCCTCCAAACGTAAGCATGTTTTGTTGTCGGAAAATATGTTAAAGACTTTCTCAGATCCCATTGTTTTCATTTTCTTATTGATCAACAATGTCTGCATAATCTTCTGAGACAAGTAAATAAGGAAATGTTGCAATGCCATGTAGTTTCGATTTTTGATTTATATTTCATCTGTAATCATTGATATTCAAGTATCAATAAAATGATTATTCTTTGTGGTCTTTTTTGCTCTAAAAGATATACTTATCATGTGCTTCAATATCAAACTTGTTTTGTAGCTGTGTGTATGTTGCCATGTCTGTAGACATCGTACTACTAAAAAATGCTTAGATGTTGGGATCATTCGATCACAGTTACTCTAAATGGTCCGACGCATGCAATGTGGCATCTGTGGAAGTCTGAGAGGTTCCAAAATATATACTTTTGAAAAATTCAAGACTAATATTACTTACAACATTTAAATTCTGCATTTTAATTTAAAAATATTCCATATATCCATGATTTGTTTATTGTTTTAAATTTTAACATTTCTATTTTTAATTTCTTGTTGATAAAAATTATTCCGTTCACTTTTATTGCATTTTGCATTGTTTTTATAATATTATATATTTTGAGCTTAATGAAATATATCCAATTTATTTTAAGTTCCACAAACTATGAATTGTGGTATAGAATTTATGGTCAGTAAATTTACAGAATTTGAAGCAAAAGTTATATTTCATTTTTTATGAAATAATGTTTAAAAAATTGTCTATCTTTGTAAGCGTTTAAATGAATACTTTTGCTTCTTTTCATTAAATTAAAATTCTGAAAATGTACAATAATTTTTTTAAAACAAAATTGAATTTTTTAAAAGTTATTCTCGCACGCACTTACTTAATAGTTTAAGAATACATTAATAAAAAATATACATAATTAAAGACTAATAATTTTTAATTTGATTTTCTTAATATGAATATTATTTGAAATGAATTTTTTGAGTGGAAAACACATTTTTCTTCATTAAAGTAAAACTTAAGTAGTAGATAACTACTTAAAGTAGTAGATAAATACTGAAATATATATAGTTTTTCAACATTTACGTTCATATTCTTATTTTACATTTTTTATAAAAATGCTGCTTTCTGAAAAAACTGTAATGTATGTTTTTCAAATATGTTTTGTTAATTTGCATTCAAACAGATTCAGTCTCTTCATAGTTATAAAACTAAAATAATTTTGTTGGGTTTATTAAATAAACCTCAATTAAATATATGTATGCAAATG
Source organism: Latrodectus elegans (assembly GCA_030067965.1). NCBI lineage: Eukaryota > Metazoa > Arthropoda > Arachnida > Araneae > Theridiidae > Latrodectus > Latrodectus elegans. The sequence continues at coordinate 36,886,544 of CM057816.1, forward strand.
TTGATTACTGATGGTTTTGTTTGCGATGTAAATAATATTTCTTTTATTCATATATGAAACAATATATGAAGAACATGATAAATCGTTGCAATTTTTTCACTTCAAATATAATGTTTTGATGATGACGAAGTCCAGTAGAACATTTATGTAAACTTACATATCAAGTGCTTAAGAGCAATGAGTAATATGATATTTTAATGGTTAAGAGATATATTTTCACATTGAATAAGGAGCAAACTTTAAACATAAGACTGAAAATAATGTTACACGTTTAATGCTTATATTTGTCTTAATCAATTATTTTCACATTTTACACTGGAATTTGTATTTTACTCTAAATTATGCAACGGAGAATTTCTATTTTTAAATTTAATAATAACTAACGTAAAGGAAAAAAAAAACATGTGGATTCATAAAAACATGACTTTATAAAATATTTTAGAAGCTAATTTTTCGATTTCATGAGCACGAGAAAATGGTAGTTCATATTTTTAATATTTTTTATTGATTTTTATTTGTAATATCTCATCGCAAGATTTAAAGAATAAATGTGCAGTTGAGAAAAGTAACTATTTAATAATGCAATTATTTTATCTGTAAGACATTATTATCGTGTTTATTTAGCAAACAATTTTCCATTTGCATTGATGTATATTGATATTTTAAGCACATTATTTTATTTTCATGAAGCTACAATTTCTAAATAATTACGGCACAAGTGAGTGAGTGTAAACATTTATAAAAGATTAATAAATTTAATTAAAATAAAAATTCTGAGGGCAAAAAAATATTCAAGCGCTTGTAGCAATTCTTACCAATGCGAATAATTTATTATATTCCTTTTCTTTTATTTTAAACCATAACTTGTGGAATCTAAAAAAATCTATTATAAGAAATATTTCTAAAGTAAAAAAATAAAAATAAATAAATAGATAAATAAATAAAAAATAAATAAATAAAATTAGGAAAATAATATTTTCACCGATTTCGCAAGTAGTCAAATTAAATGTATATCTTTGTATTTTAACTAATATGAATCTGTCGCATTCATATTACTCTTACTATAAAATATTTAAAATTATATGCCGTTTTAAATCAGTATTTTAATTCCTTTGAAGGACAATTTAATGCTCAATATTTCTGGGATATCTTAATAATTTTAAGGCTCTATAGAAAAGTAATACTTAAAATTTCATTACTTTTTTGACATTTTTTATCATCATAATATACATTTTTGTTTACTGTTAGCTATATCTACCTACTTTTTAATTTCTTCTAACTTTTCTAATTATTCCCATGAAGAAAAATTTATATTAAATACAAAATTACCTATTGTTTTTCCTTAATGCTGCTTTCAAAATCTATTTTTCCGTAAAAAAGACTAATTAGAAAACATTAATTTTGTTGCTTATGATTTCTTTGCATTTGTTAACTGTGTTCTTTGTCTGTCTTCTAAATGTTCTTTGTCTGTCTTTTAAATGTTCTTTGTCTGTCTTCTAAATGTTCTTTGTCTGTCTTCTAAAAATTCTTTGTCTGTCTTCTAAATGTTCTTTGTCTGTCTTCTAAATATACTTTGTTAAATGTTTGTCTTTCGTTTCGTAACTAGGCATAATTCTTGAAATTTTGGGACATGTATATAAAGTTACATTGAAGTATGTTCTGCTATATGAAATTCTAAATTCGATCAATAAACTTCTAAGCAAAGTGTTTTATCGTGTTTTGTTCATCTGTAAATTTTTTTAAATTAACGAATAATTATTCTTTTGGGTGGTAAATCATTTTTGACATATTTTTCTGTTCATTCATGAATTTAAACGCATTATAATAAATTACTATTTATTGCAAACTTTGCTAAGAAAATTTACTCATTTCAGCAATTAAGAACTTTATTTATAAATTATTATAATGCGCGAGTCTGGTTGATGTTTTATGTTATTCTACTTAGAATTACTTTACATTGTTATTTCGCCTAGTACTTTTTTTACTACACCTACAATAATATTGTATTTTAAATAATTTTGAAGTTATTCTGAAAGTGTAATATTATATACTTTTGTTTAGGGTTGAAAGCAAATTTATAATGATTACATATTTAATGACGTATATGTATATTAAGTGCCATCTACTGAATTATTTCTTTTGCCAAAATTATCAAGAGGAATTTCCTTTAATTTACAAATGACTCAGCTCATTGTATTGATTAAGGTATGGATATTATTAAGTAAGTATTAATAAAGAAATATAGGACTCATTTAAAATAATTATTTGAAATTTTTCACAAAATTAAGTTTGATGTTTTCTTAAAGGATATATAAAAATTTTAGAACTGAGAGCTTTAAGAAATGTTAGTAATATCCGTTACCTTGAGCTGTTAATTTTTGTGAAACAAAATGTATCATGAACACAGCTATTAAATCAAGTAAATGTCTGCTGTGTTCTATCCAAATAAATAGCTTGTTCATGATATATTAGGAGATTATTAATAAACCCGAAACATGAGTTTTGGAAGCGCAAATTTCACATAGTTTGAAAATAACTAATGAGAGAGAGGTCTTGATATCATTCACCTTATGACCTCTTACTCTTTCTGAATCGTTCTCTTAACATTCAAACATTCTGTAACATACTATACTAATTAAATTGACATCATCTATAATACTAAGCGTTTTGCAATTTTTTATTTTGTCTGAATTATCTGAAATTTATGTTATACAGAAAATGTTATCTTTATTTCTTTGTAAGTATATTTGGAATCTAATTAACTTATTTTTATTATTTCTCGAGCTGATTTAATGAGATAGTTTATTCAAATTGTTTTATATCATATGTGCAAGTATAATTAGTTAAGATTACTTAGTTTTTATATGCGAGAAAAATTCACAGACATACCCTTTGTGGATTTTACACATTTTAAAACTATTTTTTCATGATATTTTCATATAAAAATGCTAGTTATTTTATTTTGCATCAATATGAACTTTACGCTACAAAGTTTTTCAAAATAGAAAACAATATACAAACAATATTTCAATTTTTCGTAAATTATGTAAATTAATTAAGCATAATTCTGAAAAGTTCCATCATTCTATTGGAAAGACCTTAATATTTATACCACTAAAAACTTCATCTTCCTCTTAATTAAATATAATCAGATTTAGTAACATAAGTATTTACGTAAAAATAAAGTAAGTAATACTACAGTATTTCATGAGCAATTGAATAAAGTGAAAATATTAACGCATTTGATGACATTAAAAATCACGTCATCAACTAACCATACTCGATCACGGGATAAGAATAGCGTAATGGGATTGAATGTAAAAATGAATTAGTGAAATATCTTACGTGTGATATATGTATAGTTACTATTCTAAAGAAAATTAAAGCAGTAATACTTTCAGGCTTACTATTTCATATATCATAATGTTAAATGAAAATGAATGTCCGTGTGAATATGGGATTTAAATAAAACATTTTTTTCATTCTGTTTTGAAGAACTGTAATAAATTATTTTCGGACATTCTGAAACATAATTCAAAATGTTTTAAATTATTTTCATATGAAAATAATAACCTATTAATTTCTTTACAAATTACATTTTTTCAAAAAATTGTATATAATTAATCAAAAAAAAAATATTCGTAATACCAGAAATAAAATCTGTTATCCATATGAAGGAAATTTAAGAATTATTTTGAACATCCTCAGAACTGGACATATTTCTTATAAAAAGTAATTCTATTTTAAGATTGGTGTAAAAATATTTCCCAGTTTATCTTAAGCAGACGAAGTATTTTTCTAATATAACAAGTGATAAAGACACAGATGTCCTATCTAATGAAACTTAACATAGAATAAATCTTTAAGTTTTTTGAAGCTCGACATTAAGAAGCTTTATGATTTAAGTTAATTGGCTTTAAACTTAGATGTAAATTGATTTTCTTAAAAATTTAAGTAAATATTTTTTGCCAAAAAGTATGTTGAAATTAATTATAATAAAAAGTATACCTAATAAAATATATTTATTGGTTTAAATATATGAAAAGTTAATGAAACAATGTATTTTGGAAGCTTACTCACTTATGTATAAATTTGTAAAAAATATTTTAAAAAATCTTTTCAGTACATATTCTAATTCTTGCTGCTTTTTTAATCATTTGCATCCATAACTGGTAGGGATTTCTTTAAAATAGACAAGTTTTTTTAAAATTTATACCCACTGAGGCACAAACATTTTGGTTCAAATATTGACCATTGATATATGTGTAAATTATTTGTGTGTAATAAAACGGATCGGGAGCCACACTACGCGTGAAATAATTTGTAAACTGATTATTAGTTAAAAACAATATAATAGCATGAATAAGAAAAAACAAATTCAGGAATTAAAATATTTATTAATACATTGAGCACCATTAAATAATAATCACAATACACAAAATTGTTTACTTTTCACTAAAATAAGATTGTATCGCATAATTCTTATGTATAATTGTTCACTTATATTACATTATAATTATTTGATATAATTAATAAGGAAAATTGTATCATATAGTGTAAGTAGTTACAAAAAATATATTTTAATATATTTTATAATCTTCAGAAAACTATATTGTAAGACATTTTAAAATAATGATTAATAACTTTTATTTAGAACTACATCATTATTCAGCAATTTATTTAGATCTTTAATAAAATCATTAATTATTGTATTTCTTTTGTTTATTGATGGATTTATTTAAAATCTAACATTTTAAATGAAATTTCTTTAAACTTGTAGGTAATATTTTGAATAATAGTAAAGTGAATTTTGAATAGATATTTTAAAAATCCGTTAATAATTAATAAATTTTTTATGAAAATAGCCTACAATATGAGAATACTATAATATGTAAAATGTATAAATATAAAAGAGTAATTTGCATTATTTGGGTGTAATTTAATATAATTTATTTATGTTATTCCAGATGGACATCTTTTAATTAAATATTTAACTTTTTTTTAAATAAAAGAATAGTACTACTGATTTAATTTTTTCTTAATTATAAAGAAATAAAGGGAAATAATTGTAATATATAGATTTCATTAGCGATATGCAGTAACTTTAATAAAGGAGTGTACAAACATTCCTATGTTTATGATAAAGAGCTACATTTCTCTTGTGTATAATAATAAAAAAAATAAATAACTACAGAAAAATTAAATAGTTCCATTACTAGTATTACGAATCAAACATCTACTCATCAGTAATGATAGTACCTACACAACACACACTCACAAAAATTGCATGACTAAACATTAAATTCTGATTTACTAAGATATATTTATCAGCATACATGTGTTTTCATTACAATCACATCTATTAGACGAATATCATCATACTTAATATTGTGTCAAAATTATTCAAATAAAAACACTTACATTTAAAAATACCACACACATAATTCTAAGTTACAAAATGTCACATCTATTACATAAGTTTTTCACAAACAATAGGACATTTTACTGTCAACGAAAATATTTATCAATTGTTGAATATTAAACTAAGTATAATGAGCCCCGAAATTAGTATACATTTAAGCAAGAATAATATATTCAACATACATTTGTCTTCACAAATAAAAATTGAATTGATATATTTGTATAAATAACATAAATATTTAATAAAATTGTCTCTCAATATGATAAAGAAAATAATCTTACAAGATATGACATTTCATATACATAAGAAATTATTTCAATAAATTGCACCAGCGTTAAGATCTCATGCCAAACTTAAGTTCCTCAAGGTCTCAGTTAAGTAAGCATGGCTATAACTTCACTCTTACTCATAAGTTTTATATAGTCACACCATCTTTTTCAAAGACTTTCTCCAATCCTATTTGCTAGAATAAACATTTCACAGGAACGTCTCTAGTCAAAAAATGTCTCTTGTGACTAATTACCTTGTGTGTACTGACTAATAGATTGAATGGTTTAAGTTTTGTGTATTATACTGTTTGAACAACACTCGTTGAAGATGATTTGAAGAAATATGGCAAAAATAGCTGTGTAAATGTTACTCTAAAGTCTTGGCTCATTGCGCAGTATATTATGAAATTGATTGCATTGTTTATTAAAGCAAGAGAGTCCATTACCTCTCCAAAGTTAAAGTACACATTCTGGTAAAATGAAGAACCTAAAATGCCTGTCAATAATGCTAATAACCCTGAAGGAAATTCTGTTAGTAAAAATAACAGAAGAACGACGAGTAACATGCGTGTGGTGTTATCATGGCTACTCTCATTGTTAGGTCTTCCCATTAGTCTTCGTCGGCGTTGATTTCTTTCATATAAAATCTTAATCAAGCCAAAACTGATCCCTGTAAGTAAAACGCAAGGAATGAGCTTCATTAAAACACTGTACGTCCAGAAGGTCAATTTCTGTAGCAACTTATTGTTCTTTTGAGACAACTGGCTGAAAATCACATGATATGTAATCAAATCACCTTCGTCATGATATGCCAGTATTTCAAAGTTAAAATACGCTGGAATCGCAAATAGGGAAACCATTACGTATATAGTAACAATAGTCCAGATAGCTCTGTTCATACTGCACCACAAAACAGCTTTGTGTGGTAAAGTTACTGCGATAAATCTCCAAATGGCAAGTGTCACTGTAAGCCAAGTAGAAATTGTATGGCATACAATTGTAAAATGCTGATGTAATAGGGTGAAGACAGCCCATTTATAAGCGAATTGGTGTTTGATTTGTAGTTCCTCCCTAAGATAATGATGATAGGTGAAGGGAATATATGAAAGCATAACAAACATATCAGACACTGCTAGTCCGATTAAAATAACATTAGTTGGCGATACCATATTCTTCCTAGTCAAAACGATAATATTTAATACATTAGCAGTAATTCCGAATATGCAACATATTAGGCTTATATATCCATGAACTGATGCATAAGCAGTTCTAAATTCTCCTAATATTTCACCATAATATGGCAACGTTAAGTCATCTTTTATGACAGATTCGGACAGAGAAAAATTCCAACCAGATATATTGTAGTAATTTGACATATTTCATTTGATTTTTAAATCATCATTCATTATGACAAAATATTTATATCTAGTTCAGTCACTATTTATACTAAGATTAGGTCAGCATGAAAATCAATCCAATGAACTTGAGGATACTTGCATGTATATAAGGGATTTATATTAAACTAATTTACATGAAAATCCTGTATTTTAGTTTGAGTTGTAAATCAGATGGCTGACATAATTCCAAAGATATCTTTAGCTTCTTCACATGGAAGTTCTACCTAGAAAAAAAAATTAAATTTGAGATTCAAGGTTGAAATAGTTTAATTGGTAAAAAAAACATATTTCTTACATACATTAATATTAATTGCCAATATTTCCCTAAAATGAGATAATTTAGAAACATACCGAGTCATTATGTAAAATATAGTAATCAAATATAGTATTCAACATATTATCATATGTATTTTACAAATTTATAAAGCGCACTGTCATAAGAGTTTTAATTATTCTTCAATGGTATCAAAACTTAAGCAACAATAAAAATTTTAAAATGGATATAAAATTACAAAAAGAAATGATTACGATCAGCACAGTGAATACGTAATTTAGTAGAAATAGCTTGTAAAAACAAAAGGTCATATGGAATAGGAGGACATAGAAATTGTTTGCATTTGGCAGTAGGTGCTTAAGATAACATGTGAAGGTAGGACGATGGCTCACTAAAAACATTCACATAAATATAACTGGGTTTTTTGTTAAATTTCGTAAGAATAAATTACTAAAACGACATCTATATTACAAAATGATGATATCTAGACAAGAGTGTCTGAAAAGTTCGCTGCACACAAAAGTATTATTTCGCAGGCTTAAAAAGTCATTAAAACCATAGGTACAGCTTTTTAATATGTTGGTAGTGCCTTTCTTACAAAAATACTACAGCGGATTAATTATATATTATCCTGCAGACTAAAAAGCTAGAAATGTTTGAAAATGAGCTATTGCTAAGCAACTATACATAGCAACGTCACATCAATGGTAATGTGTTCAACCATATTAGAAAATGGCTGCCTATTTTCCCACCATTCTGAACATTGAATCACTTCTAATGTTGGATATCGGCACAACACTTTAGAATGGTACATGAAGCATAAAATTAGTGATTTCATTATTGCAAATGTGTATTCTTTACAGATGAAAATCTTTTTAGTGCCACAAAGGATTATCAATGCCCGTTGATTTAGATAAAGATCAAGATTTTTAGGGGAGAGTTCTTTGAGGCATCGTTATATTCTCCTGTAACACCAAAAAATTTAATTAAATATTAAATAAGAAATAGAAAATCTTACCCCAAGTCTTGTTGGGCAACCTAGCCCTAACAATAGGAAAATGTCGCGATGCCTTCATTGCAATAACGGAAAGGGATGTCATATAGCATAGAATATTTGCATTTGTTTTTTCTCATGTTGAGACAATCGTGCGTAATGGACACCATCTCATTCTATGAGCTCAATAAACAACTTTTTGCTTGATACTATACTGTATTCATTGCATTCCTTATAGAGCAACAATGATTTTTTCATCATTTGAATACAAAATAATAACTCTTATTTTTGAATTTTATTATTTCAGATGATTTCTGATCGAGTTGTGGCAAAAAGATGTATGTTGCTTAAATTTTGCACATTAAAAAATTTCTTGGAGTTAAAAAAAAAGAATGAACTTTGAATATAAATGCAATAAAATACTAAAATGAAAAGTTCCTGAAACTAAATATTTCTAGCCCTATTTCATAATAATTTATTAACTATGTATAATTATATCTTAGCATAAGTATTTGTTATTAAATGTGCAATTGTATTTAATAAATGTACTTGGGATTGCTTAATTTAAGTGGATAATCATACCCGCTTCATTATTAGGGCTGTAAACTATTTAATAATATTACAATGACTGGAGATAAAATAATTATAAATGGTATAAAAACATTTTGTATGAGTAATTCCAGCAATAAATAATTTCTGATATTCCCCATTTACTCAACTATAGCAAATTGTAGTCAAAGTGATAGATATTTTTAAATTGTTTTTACAACATTCATTATTTATTTATTTTATTCTCATTTTACTTTCAAAGATGAATCCATTTAGTTAATTTGTGAATGTTTCTAAATTAGCATTCAAATTGCACATAATATCAGAAAATAAATTTGTTTTGTAAATGTTAGACTTTTTTGCAATTGCGCATGATCATATGTATAAAATCGATAGATTTCAATTTATTTCATTTAAAAAAATATTAAGACTAGTATGTTTACCCATGAATTTTTTTAATTGTAAACCACCTGAGTAATTTTTTTATAATAAACTGTGCACACATTTGGTTATGTTAAATACAGAAAAGTGAGTGGATGAGTTTACAAGAGGTAAAGGACTATCAATTTAGATTTTTTTTAAAAAAAATATCACTTGATTTTTATTTACTTTAATTTCAATTCGAATTTGGATTGAAAACATTCATTCCCAAAAATAACGGAATTTATAACTTACACCTTTTCATTGCATTATTTATTGAACCATTAAACGAATGTGAATTTATGTATTCACAGATCTGTGAATATATAAATTCACATTAAGAGTCAACAGGTAAAAAAATACCTGTTGACTCTTAAATTTATTTAGAGAATTTTTTTCATATTTTGCATTTATCTCTTTTTTAAAAACAGTTATTTTATTCTTGCAACTAGTCTACTTATTTATGTTTCAATAGTAAGTGCTTATACAAAATCAAAATTAAAATTGAAAGCCTCAAATTTAGTATTAGTATAATTTTAGTATTAGTATAATTTAATACTTTAGATAATTTTAAAATTACGTTTTCCTGCGTAAAATCATAATATAATTTTACTATTTTTATTTTGAAAGAATCTTAACTTATAGTAATATTGTACATAAATTTTTAAAAATTTATGACCTCCTATTTTTTATAAATGATATATATTGGATAAAATGAGAAAAATAAAACAAAAATTCATCATTTATATACATATTTTTTTAAAAAGTAGAAAATAACTTTTTTTTCACTTATTGATTTACTATATATATATATATATATATATATATATATATATATATATATATATATATATATATATATAATTATATATATATATATATATATATATATATATATAATTATATATATATATATATATATATATATACATATATATATATATATATATATATATATATATATATATATATATATATATACATATATATATATATATATATATATATATATATATATATATATATATATATATATATATATATATATATATATATATATATATATATATATATATATATATATATATATATACTAACGTATCGATATATACATATATATATATATATATATATAGTATATATATATATATATATATATATATATATATATATATATATATATATATATATATATATATATATATATATATATATATATATATATATATATATATATATATATATATATATATATATATATATATATATATATATATATATATATATATATATATATATATATATATATATATATATATATGTATGTATATATGTATATAAATATATATATATGTATGTATATATGTATATATATATATATAATAAGTGAAAAAGTTATTTTACTTTTTCAAAAACCTGTGATATTTGTATTTATTCCTAAGTTGTAGTTCCTATGATTAAAAATCATAAGCATTTATTTTAATGAAATTACATAATTTCATAGTACACATGATTTCCAAAGAGAAAATATATGTAATGATTTTCAATTCTAAAAAGTAAATTCTGATTTTATTAAATATTAAATTAATTTAGAATTTTGAACAACTATCATCTTATTGTAATTTGATATTTTTACTGCAAATTTCTTAGGAAAAAATTGCAACAGGATTTGTGATCAAAACATGTGATCGACTTAGAAGAAATAAATGGCATACCCTTTATTCACTTTGTTTAAAAATAATTAATTATATCACACTTCTATTTGAAAATATTTAATATATTATTCATGCATTATTTTTTTCACAAAATTATCATATATTTAATAATTTAAGAATAATCGATACGTTAGTAAATAGAAAATTAGTAATATATATTTATATAAATATTTCTTGATTTAGCGTTACACGTAATTTTAGTAATGCTTATTTATTTACAATTAAATTAATTTATGTATATTTATCAAAATTAGGATATTCATTTTAATAAATGTGTTTAGTATAGAAATAATTATCTTACTTCAAAGAGATTGCATGCATGTTACAAAATCGCTAAATCAATTTGGCAATTCAATTTCAAAGCAGTTTCATGATTAATTGACTGATTTAAAAAATAGTTTGCAAATAATTGGTATTTATTACCAGGAATTATATTGTTCCAAAAACGAATGAAATAAAATTTATTACTTTTAATGCAGAATTTTGGAAAGTAATAGTTTTATAATAAAATGATTCATAATTTTATTTATAATATATTATATTTAGACCTCTTGAGTGAAATTTACACATACGTAGATAAATAAAAATTCACATTTTAATAAATGAAAAAAATTTTTTTTTCTGTTCTTCTCTAATAAGATATATTGGTAATTTGAAAAATAAAATTAATATTTGTTAGAGTATATTTCATTCCATAAAACATATTTTAAATGACAAATAATTAATTCATCAGAAAATAGTTTATGACAAACATGACAATTAATAAAATCTGTAAAAACATTACAAAAGAAAAAAATTGCTTCAAGTGAAAGTTTTTATAAATCACGATATTTAAAGACTAAATTTGAATAACCATGAACATTTTATTGTTTTTATTTAATATTGTCCATTTTTCTCCTTTTTTGAATTTCATTTTTTGAATCAGACATGTGAAATACAGTTAATGCTTTTTATTTACAAAGCTTGCGAAATTGATTTTAGGTAACTATTTTTTATCATAAAATATTTTCAATTATGGGAAATTTGACAGACAAAAAAAGAAGAAAACTGATTTATCATTTATTATCATAGTACCATTGTTTATTTTAAATATTATTTACTAAGTTTATTTTATATGAAGTTGATAATTCCTTCATGGCTAATAAGAATTATGAACTAATTTTGTATATAAGTCTTAACTTTCGAATTTATGTATTTTAAGAAACTTAAGTTCGATCAGTCAGGATTTTATTAATTCATCTATATCACTTTTAAATTCATCTATATATATGAAGACAAGATTTATTTTAGTTCCTTAAATCAATCAATTTTAAAATTCCCGACTTAAAAAAATGTACAACTTGAAAATATTTAAGGCAGAGAATATTAATTGAAAATAATATTTATTAAAGATAAAAATATTATGCAATAAGTCATTTTTAATAATAAAACTTTCTTGAAAATAATAAATTGGAGTAATTTCAGTACCTTTTACACAGATGTTGCAGTACCGTTTGTGGTATTCTTGATACAATTTGGAAAGAATAAATTAGCGAAAGTGTTCCGAAATTGTTGACTCATTGTGCAGTAAATAATGAAGTTGATAGCACTGTTTATTAATGCAAGGGCATCCATGATGTCCCCAAAATTAACATATACATTATCAAAAAATTCAGCACCTAGAATGCCACTTAACAAGGCTAAAAGCCCTGATGGAAATTCAGTTAAGAGGAACAACAGTAGGACAGCAAGGAGCATTCTGGTTGTTCTGTCATGGTTTCTATCAGCATCTGTTGTGCGTTTAAGCCTTTGTCTTCTTTTATTTCTCTCGTACAATACTTTGATTAGCCCAAGACTAAGTCCAGTCAATGCTATACATGGTACGAGTTTGGTAATGACGCTAAATATCCAAAAGTTCATATTTTTAAGAAGGTTGTTATGACGTTGAGCAATTTCACTGAAATTTACAAGGTATGTTATATAACCGTCTTTTTCCTTAAATCTAGATACAGTGAAAGTTAAATAAGCAGGAATGCAAAATACAGCTGACAAGCAATAGGTAGATACAATTGCACATTTAGCTCTGTACATGCTGCACCATACAGTTGTATTTTGAGGAAAACTTACAGCTAAAAATCGCCAAATAGCGACTGTTACTGTCAGCCATGTAGATATTGTATGAAGAACGACTGTGAAATGCGCGTGAAAAAGAGTGAACATTGTCCATTCGTATGTAAATTTAGCTTTTTCTTCAATATCAGTACGGATATAGTTATGGTACGTGAATGGCAAGTAGGAGAACATAACCAACATATCAGCTAATGCAAGACCAGTAAGTATTGCATTTGTTGGTGACAGCATATTTTTGCGAGTTAATACAATAACATTAAGAACATTAGCTGTGATTCCAAACAAACAGAAAGCAAAACTGAGGTATCCGTGTACTGATCCATAACTACTCCTTAATTTAGCCAAGTAATCACCAAAATAAGGTGATGGTATATCTTGAGATCGGAGAATGAATCGTTCTGTATCATTATTATCACTTACATTTGCCAAGAATCCATCATTCATAGAAGCATTAATGAAAAGTTGCAGATCCATATTTTTCGTACTTTAATATTGTATGATTGCAGTTTCAAGCATATGCTATGGATTATTTTGTAATTTTTAAAAATAAAATTTATCAAAGACAAATAAGGTGCCTAAATCATATTTTAAAATATTTTGCCATACATATCATAGTAAAAAATAATTCATCTTCAACGTACAAGGTAACATGAAGCGGAAAAAAGGGAAACTCATTTTGACTTCCTGAAGTTGTAGTTGGTTATCGTTCATAGTTTGCTCCGATGTGGCCTGCTCATTCCGTATATGTCAACACCAAGCATCAAAGTGATGAAAATAGAATCTGTAGAAAAGAAAATGTCGAAAATAAACATAAATTTTAGATATTTAGGATATTTATTACGTTTTTAAGCACAGAGAGATAAACAATACATATTTAATAGAGTTGTAAAATTATTTGGCGAAAAATTATTTTAATCACTAAACAAAGACTCAGTTCAGCACTTAAAAACATTTGAATTATGTACACTAAAACAATTTTAATATTCATTATTTGTAATTTTAAACAATAATTTGGAACAGAAATCAAGTTTCAATTTTGATCATATTTCTCTAGAACTTCGTGTTTTCTTACGTTGATTTTATTAAAAAAGAGTCAGTTAAATTTCATTATTTTAAATATATAATCGATCCATATTTAAGCTTTTTTTCTCTTAATATTATTATTAATAAATAAATATTTTAAGGTATTTGGTAAAAATTATTTTATAAATCAATATATACATATATATGTATATTTCAAATGTTTTGATATAGTTGATAAAAAATAATAATTTTCAGATGAACTACATAGGCCAAAATTTTATCCGACTTCATTTTCATTGCATTATGTTTTTAAAATCATGTCGTTGATCTGTATAGAAATGCATATTTATATTGAAGTAAGAGATTTTATATGAAGCTAGAAATAAAGTTTCCAGACGGTCTTGAAAAAGTATTAATGTTAAATAACATTGAAACATGTGTTTATATATATAAATTTGAAGAGAACATCAATATAAAGCGATAAATTACAATACTCTTATTTGAAAAAAGCGGTTTAAATTTTTTCATTCTAAGATATTATTATAACGTATTGGTATATACATCTTATGAATTCTAAATATGTTGTCTATCAATATATAAACGCTTATCAAACGAAAATGGTGCAAAAAAATTACAAATTTCAAAAATTTAAATTGCATATAGGCAGTTCATTCAAAGATGTTTGCATTAGAATGATAATAGAAATTAAATGAGCTTATTTTCATTTTTTTATATTTAAGAATTTTATTTTTCGTTTAGAATATATGTGAAATAAAAGTTTTACTTCTATATTTGGCAAAACAAATTTTTATGAAAGTTGAACGTTTTACTTATATATTCTAGGGATATCTTAGTCTAAACATGAAATATATATTTAAATAGTATATTTAATAAATAATACTTCAAAATTTGCAATATTTTTATTAATGAATATAATCATAATCAATAAATATGAATTTAAGAAAACACTAGACTTTATAACCTGTAAAGAACTTTTATATTTGATTTCACATAGTATGTTTATCTTCGATGCCATTAATAAAATATTATTAAAACACTGCATAATAGATTTTCTGTAAACAGGCTTATATAATTTGTATACAACAGTTATTAATAAAGATTTTCGATTACAGAGATTCTATATAATCTATTCGAAATATTTATGAATCTTCATTGCATTAATGCGTATACAAATTTGATTTTAAATATTTTTGGAGAAACAAAATATGAACTTTTTTTATAATTTTCAATAACTATATTTTCATATTTTTGTTTGTGGAATATACAAAATTATTGTTAATTTTAAATTTGCATTTATTTATTGAATAACTTTATTTGAATTAGTCTATTGTACATAATTTGTTTTCAGTTTTAAATTAAACCTGTAAAAGTAATAGATTTTGATGAGCAAGTATACCATGAATAAATTGATTTCTTAGAATCTGAAATAAGAATAGTATTTGTGTATATAAGCATTATTTGTGAGAATCCCAAATTCTGTAGTTAAAAAAATAGTTGAATAACTGAAGCTACAAAATAAGAAATGAAAGCTAATAATAATGAAATTTTGACAAAAATACATACTGAGATTTGTAAATTATTGTAAATTTTCTTTTATTTATGATATTTTTATTTATTTAGTTATTTATTTTGCATTTTTAGAAACCATTTTTATAAATATAATTTTTTTTTCTTTTAAGCATGTTTCACTCTTCTTATTAGAGACATTTAAATTCATTATTAATTTAACGAGATTTGTTTTTCATAAATGGAACATTAATTGTTAAAATTCTCTATTCTAGTTCATCTTGAAACACTAGTTAATTTTTCGCTCAAGCGCTACTATTCTGACCAGTATATTACACAAATTTACGAAAAAAATGTGTCCCACATTCATATCATATAAACATAGCTGATTTAATTTTTAACATATAAATTTTAAAATTATTTAATATATGAATAGTTAGTAATATTTATATTTCTAAAATATTTCAAAGTACATTTTTTAATTTCCAAATGTTGTAATATGTATATCAGGTTTTTTCTTACAGAAAAATAGTAAATAACTTGCTTGCTGATTTTTTAACATATTTCTCAGTAAATTGTAATTTAAAAGGAGAAAAAAGTGCCTATTTAGAAAAAAAGGATATAAAATTACAATGTTTTGAACATTTAAAATTGTGATACATGTAAATTTAAGATATACATAAATTAAACAAACATTAAATATTATTATTTTTAAATACTAATTATGTAAATATTTTATTGATTGATTATTAATATAAATTCACAGTAAATTTATAAGTTTTTTTGTTTAAGGTTATTAAAGAGAACTTTTCGACAAAAATTTATTTCTCATATTGTAATGAAAAAATATTGGCAAATTATTTTACATGACTGTATGTACTTAATGTAGTTTTCTCTTGTACACAATTATACTTATCACATTCAAATCTTAAATATTTTTTATTACTTTTATAAATATCAGTTTATATATTTCAATACATGTGCGATAATATATAAATTAGAAATTTAGCACATGAAAATATTAGTTTTTGTGGAAAAAAAATTATGACCTAATGTTTTTGATTGCATCTTCCTTAATTCAAATCTAATATGAAAATAAATATATAGAATAAATTATTATCAAAATTATAAATTGTTGCCTAAAAATAAATTCTTCATCAAAATATCTTAACAATGTTTCGACTTTAAGAGATCATGGGATAAAATATAGAAATAGGAAAAGAAACATTACTGCTGTGAGAATGAGAAACAATATTTGCAGCTGTTCATTATTGATTCCAAACTTCGGATGAATTCAAATTTTCTGGGATAAATCTTGAATGTAGTCATAATAATTTATTCAATTCAAACTAGTTTTGTGTGAATAATTTTGAAAGAACTTAAGTTAGAAAACAACTAAACATGAAGAATTCTTGCAAGACTTTTTAAAATGAATTAATAAATTTAAATTGTTTATAGGATTTTTTAATTTTAGTTACAAAATTAATTTTAAATTCAAATTATATCTTTGCTCAAAATGAATTATTTCGGAGAAATATTGTGAAACTTCTGATTAATTAATATCTAATAAATTACATTTAAATTAAAAACAGTAACATTGAAAGTATAAAAATTATTTTCATTGTTATTAATACAAATTAGTATGATAATCGTTAGTTGTGACATAATTATAAAATTAAATCAATTTAAAGAAACTAAACAGTTTGAATCTAAGCAATTTTAGATTTTATACTGTTAAATCATTTAATAAAAAGTCAAAAACCCTGTTGATTAAAGAAAATTTAATTTGGTACTAAGATGTACGAACTAGCAAAATTGTTTCAAAGACTTTCGTCAAACTTAAAGGCCCAAAATTATGTATGATAGCATACTTTTATTTTTAAACTATCTATTTACAATTTATCACTAACTTTACGAATAAGTTAATGAAATACAGAGAGCTACATAGCTATCAAAGATTTTAACATTTAATTACAAAAATGTTCATTGACTTCTTCAGTGAAATTAAAAATAAAATCATATTTTTCAATCTTACAATAATATTATTTCAATTATGTTAATTTAAAAATAATCTGTTAGAATAAACATAAACTTTCGGGACATGCAAATTTAATTCATTCCGAAATTAAGTACATTACTTTTAAGAAAACATATAAATTTTGACAAACTTTTGTACAGTATTATCGAATCTACATTTTTTTCTTAAATTATTACATTTGTAACACAATTTAATAAACATTTTAATGAAATAAAAGTATTATTTTTATTCCTCACAGAATTAATCATGAAACACAAGTTTAATTTAAAATAATTTGTAAGAGATCCATTAATTTAAAAAAGGTTAATTTAATAAAATTATGTTAATAAAATTTAAAATGTATTAAAATGACCCAAAATAATTAAAAAAATTTAAAATGTTATTTGTAATCAATTAACAATAAGAGAGTGATCAAATTACTATAATTAAAAACACATTTCGATTAATATTTCTGAATATCATTCACTTTCCTTGCAAATTCAAACTTTTATATAAATTTTCTGTTTCAAAAAATATCTTAAGTAAGTATTGTTATAAAAATAAAATAGAACCCATAGGATTAGTTTTCTATCAAAAAATATATAATCTTCCTGTATATTTCCTTGCAAGAATCTTGAAAAACTTCTTTGAACAACAGGATTACATTTCAATTTCATGATCGGATTAAAAACCTAGAAATATGTTTTTTGTGTTAAATCAGAGAAAGTCAAAAGGCGCGTTTATAGATAAAGTTTATTTCTATGCGGTATAAAACAAAAATATGTGAGATTTTTTATAAAATATATAAGCTATGATAGACATTTTTATATATTGTGATTTAGTATATAGTGTGTTTTCGAGACTTTCTTGAAATCTTAAATCTATAAGTTTTTTTTTTTTTTAAATGATTGAGATATGTACCTAAATGAAAGTTTTAAACAAAGTTTTATTTTATTATTTGTATTATTATAATATTTTAGAATGTATTTTTATAAAGATGCACAACAGGTGCTAAATATGAATTCTTGAAAAAATATAAATATATAATTGCAAAAAAAAAAAAACAAATATGGCAAAATATTCTCTTACATATTTATCATATAAAATTTTTACATTTTAGAAATATTTGAAGAAAGTCATTTTTTCTTTTAAAAATATTTTTACACCTCTTGCAGATATTTTTAAAAGATATCTTAAAATGATTCACTTGAAGAAAAAACACCTGAAGCATCTTTTCAGAATTTAATTTTAAAATGTATTTAAAAGTGTATAAATGTGGATTGGTTTTAATTTTCTTTTATCTACTATGACTGAATTCATAACTATCTTTCTTTATTATATATATATATATATATATATATATATATATATATATCTATATATATATATATATATATATATATATATATATATATATATATATATATATGTATATATATATATATATATATATATATATATATATATATATATATATATATATATATATATATATATATATATATATATATATATATATATATATATATATATATACAACGGTTTTATTTGACTGTGTCAGAACACAAACCGAAGATTATTTCTGAATGTGTAACACAACATATAACATTAGTGTAAATTATATGTCATTAAAAAGCATGAAGAGAATATTCATACTACAAATATATTAATTATTAGAAGATATCTCTATTTCAAATAATATACAAAATTGATATATAAATTGAAAATTCATTAACGTACAATTATTATTATTAAATAACAAAATAAAAACATTAAGTAGTATACCAATATATTTTCTAACTTTTTTAAATGATATCATTATTTTGTGAACTACTTAACTTCATCGTTCTTTCAAGTTAATCGTTTTTAAGTGTAATTTGTGATCACAAAATTGAAACATTTTATGCCGGAAAATATAATACACAAATAAAGAAAATTTTATTTTCGATAATTTATTAATCAGAATGTTAAAGTAAATTCGACAAGTTTATAAATCACTTTCTCCAGAATCAAGCAAGTTTAATTTTGAGAAATTAACAAGCAGTTTTAAATAAGACCAAAGAACAAAATCAACAATCAAATCCTGTGTTAACATAATAATTGATTTTTTTCAAGTCAAAAACACAAAAAGAATCCGCAAAACTTCTAATTGAAAACATGCCATGAATACATGGTGCATCAAGTTAATAAAATAATCATATTTCCATGTTGCTAACAAAAAATTTGCAATTCAGGCATGGTGAAGGGAAATCATCTCCTTATATTTCCAGAGCTAGATAAGGATTGTCAAATTCAAAAGAGGAAAAATTCAAATGCTGAAAAGATTTCTCTTTTTCATTTCTTCATATATTTTGAGTATTTTTTTTTAGTTTTATATAATAGTATACATATCTAATTAATCACTACTGAAACACATAAAATAAATAGGAATTTCCTAAACTCTTAATGCAACTATGCTAACTTACATTGAAATAATACAATCATAAAATGTCAGTTTTTATAGCATCTTGAAATTTAGCTTAAAATATTACAAAAACTATTTTTATAAATTTGTGTTTGATTTTTAAATGTAATTCCTTTTACAGTTTAATTTTTAGATGTAAAAATACATGTTTAAATTTTTTTCAAATGAAATTTGGCATTTCATTTTTATTTATTTCATGTTTTAAGATGAGAATATCTTAAATCATCTTGTGAGCACACCATTTCTTATATTTCAGTCCTTGGCAAAATACATATTTATTTAATGCATTTTAGATATATTACTTATATTATTTGCCAAAAATGGGCACCATTTGTAATAATAGTTGAATCTTAATATCTACATTTATACAACCATTGAAATGCTTTCCAAGATAAATCATTTTATGCTAAAACGTTTTTATGTAATGTTCTGTGAAAATAATCATGATGCATTGAAAATTTTACTTGAGAGGTGTTTGTATTTATTTATTTTCATAAAAGTTTGTCAAAAGCTCGATAAATAATGTGAATAACTTGCCTTAATGTCGCAAATAATATTTACCATGTCACGTAAATTTGAATAGATAAATTAAAATTTTTTGCAAGTTTTACATTAGTTGAATTCCAAATTACTTCACTTCATATATTCATATATATTAGATTCTTAATTATTTTACTTTTAATAAGTAACTCATGAAATTATGCATTGGTTTAAAACATTAAATTTCTGTGCTGATATTTTAAAATGGATGAGAGATAAACTTAATAAAATAAATATTTTTTCATGAGAATATTAATTTGTATTTCGAACATATTGTACTATTTTTATTTATCTTAACGTGGCATTTACACTCTTATAATAGTTTTAATGTTTATATAGTTAATAGGAGATATTAGGCTTACATTTGACGAGTAAAAATATTAGAAAATGAAATCACTTTATTTGCCGAGATTACACTGACATAAGTTTAGTGTACATTAGTGTAATTTTAAATACAAAATTGAACATATTTTCATTAATAATTCTTAGAAGTAATGAAGAGCTAATGTTTTCTGTAAAATTTCAGTAGGCACGCTCTTGACACTACAGTTAAACTTCCCATTGGATGATTGTTTCAAACTAATAATATATGAACCAACAATTTAGTTCTAGGATATCCGCAATTCTGGTATTCATTTCTCAGATAATCAATGTGAAATTTAGCAAATATCGGCCATCTGTTGGATATTTGAGTTGTATTTGCAGAACATGAAAGATATTTTATTTACTGTAGCTACATTTCCTTTTTGAATTGTTAAGCTGATTTTCTCTTGTTTTCATCAATATTTAATATTTAAAGACTTTGAGTATTATTTATTTGATTTTTATTTTAAGATATTTTTAAGCGAAAGACAAAAAATTGTTTTATTTTTGAGTTCTATCAATTTAGTTTGGTTTGTACTTAAAAACATGTTTTTTTTTTAAAAACTCAACTACTTGTTACTTTTATTGTGTGTGTTTGTGCTCATATAAAATCCACTATCACTATGATGAGAAACGACTATTTCTTCAACAGATTTGATCAATATCTTCTGCAAAAGATGAAATTTACTTTAATGAAGTTCTCAAACTTTCCTTCTTAATTTCACGCTCTGTTGATTTACGTTTGTACAATATAATTTTCAAGTATATCTATGAAAACACATCTCAACACGAAATCTAACTGTTTATCGAAGAAATTTTAAAACAATATTGTGGTGATATGGATATGCAGTCATTCACAATAATATATAAATTCAAAGAAGAAAAAAACCACAATTGTTTTAAAAGTAGACTGGAATAGCAAATAAAAAATAAACAATGCTCCTTCCAAGGGATTGTCAAACAAGGGGATAATGGTACAGTGATTGATTGAAGAAAATTAGTTTTCCAAGACTTGTCGATTTCTGAAGAATGTGGTAACTCTGTGCCTATCGTTTCGTTTTATATTTTCATTAAAAATGCATCACAAAAACATAAATTTAATGGATTAAATATACGAAATCGTGATGAGAGCCAGAATGTGTCCCGCGCTTAATTTAACTCATGTGAGCCAGACAGAGAAAATTTGGAGTATACCATATTGAAACATGTTCTAAAATTTCTTTGATGTACTATTTAGTAAATTTATCGTTCTAAATTTACACACTTTTATTAAATATCAATATCAAAAACGGACTCACATAAGAAACATATTTGAAATATTTCAACAATATTGTTCCATAGGTTAGGATATAAAAAAATAAAATTGTATTGCCTTATGCATCACAAGCAAAACAATGCCTGTGTTGACACAAAGCAGAAATTTCACATCTGTTTCATAATATATAATTTTTGGGTCATGAAATAAGATACGCATTGTTTCAAAAAGAGAGCTGGTCTCAAACGAGAAAACATGAAATCGTTCCCTTTTCTCAATATTTTTTTACACTAGGATTATTTTTGTTAACGGACGTGCATAGCGAAACAGTTGTTGAAAAAACTTAGGAAATTGTGATTTTTCAGACTTGAGTTTTTAGTTTTTCTATTTGCTTAATTAATTGACAACGAATGCATGTCAGTTAATAACAAAGGAACTAAATAGTTAACCTAGAAAAATAAAAATATATAAAGAAATTTAAATTCATATTTAGTGATTTAACTGTCTTCTTTAAATGCTCTATCACAAAACTAGTTCTAAAGCCAACCGCCCTGTTTAGTGGTCAGAGTGCCTGACTGCGGATAGAGAGTTCCTGGGTTCGAGTCCCGGTTCGAGCATGGATGTACTTTCTCTCTCTATCTATCCTGTCTATGTCCTTTCTGTGTATGAATGAGGTGTGAATGGTTGCCTACCGGGTCAAATAAATGGGTCCCTATGACGTGTAACGGGTCTACCATATAAACGGATCCCTATGGCATGCGTGTACTGAAGTAGTCGGACTCCACACCAAATATGGTTCAGCATGAAAAAGTGGAGCAGCGCACTCCATATTGTCAGCCTAGCTAAAACAAGACAAAAAAAGTAGATCTAAATAATAATTATTGAGAAACATTTTCTGTAACAATTTTTTCTGGTGCATATATATTATATCAATGATCAGGCAGCCTCTAATAAGGCATTTCACCTAGAGGATGAATAAATAGTATATACGGACATATATATACTAGTATTCAAGTTCCATGTGGCAGACATGTATGATGCCGGAATAAAAAACATATATCATTGTGTGTGACAAGTGCTACTATTTCTGTATCTAGTAGGTTGACAATTAGTTGAAATACTGTTGTATAATTTACAATAAATGTTTCTCAATAATTATATTTTACTTATTATTTTTATGAGCCATGGAAAACTTACTTTCTATGTATATACTTATGTTTATATATATATATATATATATATATATATATATATATATATATATATATATATATATATATATATATATATATATATATATATATATATATATATCTATATATATATATACATAAATATAAGTATATATATATAATATATATATATATTTTATATATAAATATATACAAAATTTTATTAAAATTTTGTCTCTAAATGCTTAAACTGTGGATCAAAAATCAAAATAACAAAAATTGCTTTTTTTTTGTTCATTTTGCATCTATGTATTATAGAAAAAATTCTTATATCCAATTAATGTTTCATAAAATATTTTATATAGATATTTACCAGGAGAAATTAAATTGTCAGAAAAACTAACTTCATATGTTATCACAATAATAATTTTTTAATATATTTGAAATGAAATGCTGGTACTTTCACTTTGTTTCATAATAAAGAGAAGAAAAATGTAGGAAATTTAATAGAATATTGGGGAAAACATATCATTATTACAAATATTCTATTAAACACAACATTATGGAACAACATTATTGAAAATATTTATAAAATAACTTTTAGAATCCAATAAATTATCGGGAATGTATGATCCGTAAATCACCCTCCAATTGTTTTCTAATTTCTAATTAGTTTTATTAACTAGAGGACATTTTTAAATAGAGATAGCTTGCAAGCAATGCACTTAAAGTAGTAAATTCGAAGTGCTTAAGTGCTAAAATTTATTGGGCAAATAGCAACATCTTTTGGTCATCAACCGAGGATCCTTAATTAAGCATCTAATGCATATATTATTTTTTCACTGGATAAACCGAGGAGAAGACTCTTCAATAAAGGAAGAAAAACACATGCCCATAGAAATCATAGAAGAAACAGACAAAGAGTTATTTTTCAAATGAAAGTTTTTCAATTAATTGGAATAATATTGATTATTTCTTAAATGATATTTTGGATTTGTACATTGACTCATCACATAATATATTTGTGCACATACTTCATGAAAAAGTGTACCATCTTGACATATTTATGCTTCATTAAATTATTCGGTTTGAAATCGACTGTTTCGGCAATCCACTTATACGACTTATCTATATTGTATCTTATTTATAGGAAAAAATTAACACTGCAAATTATTGCCTGAAAATATTTTTCAAAAGAACTATTTTAAAATATACTTTTATAACTTTTTCTATATTAAGTAAAATTTTCATACATTATTTCTCCAATCTTCATGATGAAACAAGGAAAATATATGCGTTCTTTATACATATTCCAATTATTTAACTTTTCTTATGAGATATTTCCGTAGAAACAATTATGTAATCAAACTAATGTATCTAAATATTGAATGATTCTTGGATAAATGGTGATTTGTTTCAAATATAAATTGTCCTCGTATTTCAAAACCTTTGACAAATTTTGTGCAATAAAGTAATATTAGTTGACTTAACTAATTGTCCTCTGAAGTTTAAATTGCAATTTATCAACTCCACTAAAAGGCAGCCTCATTTACGTAAGCAATTTCATTATCTTGTCAATCACAGATTCTGCTGAATTTTGAGAATCATTTGAATTATTATATATTTCTATAATATTTCTCACAAATTTATCTCCGCGCAACTAATCATTTAATCTTAAATAAATTTATTATATAAATTAATTCTGTTCAATTGTAGAGATTTCTAGCGAGGATTAGAAATTTCTAAGGAATTGTATATTTTAATCTCTTGTAATGATTCACACACACACACACACACACACACACACACAGCTTAATCATTAAATTCTATTCATGAAAACTTGTAGCATTTATTAGAACTATTCAACACAGGAAACTAAACACCACATGAACATTAAGTGTTTTTTTGATAGAACTACTTTATTAAGTCTGAAGGAAATAAACTTACGTTAATATTATAATCGATACTTGCATCAATATATTAAGTATTTACACAGTTTTTATAAGGTATTTGTATTTTTTATGATGGCATTTCGTTGTTAAACATCATTTTGAATTCTGTATTTTCTCAATTTCAAACCAAAGCTTAAAAATTGTAAAATAATATATTTAATATCAATAAAATAAAAGATTTTAGAAAGAGTAAAGTATTAAATTTCAAATGAATACTTTCATAAAAAAAATGTTTTGATTTCTTTTTTGAAAAAATGAATTAAAAGACTTTGTGAACTTCGAAAAAAGCATCGCAAAAGAGATTTGCATTTTGCATGAATAGATACAATGTGGTTAACGAAGAGATTCAATGGAAAGACTTTTTTCCTTCCTAGAGAGTTCATTATACTATACTCATCTCTCACTTAAAATAATAGGTGTTACTGTTTCTGCATTCAGTTATTGAATTTCAATTCGAATGTATTTAGGTCAAGAAGGCATGCTGACCACATAATATACACTACTGGCCATTAAAATTGCTACACCAGGAAGAAATGCAAGATATGATATTTATTGGACAAATATATTATACTAGAAATAACAAGTGATTAAATTTTCAAAAAATTTGGCTGGATATAGATCCTGAGAAATCAGTACCCAGAACAACCACCTCTGGCAGTAATAACAGCAGTTATACGCCTGGGCATTGAGTCAAACCGAGATTGGATTGCATGTACAGGTACAGATGCCCATGCAGCTTCAACACGATGCCACACTTCATCAACCGAAGTGACTGGCGTTTGGTGACGAGCCAGTCGCTCGGCAACCATTGACCAGACATTTTCCATTGGTGAAAGATCTGGAGAACGTGCTGGCCAGGGCAACAGCCGAACATGTTCCGTATCAAGGAAGGTCCATGCAATACCGGCAACATGCGGTCGGGCATTATCCTGCTGAAACGTAGGGTTTCGCAGGGCTCGAATAAAGGGTAGAGACACGGGTTGTAACTCCAGAAATGTAACGTGCACTGTTCAAAGCACCGTCAATGCGAACAAGAGCTCACCGAGACGTGTATCCAAAGGCACCCCATTCCATCACGCCAGATGATTAGCCAGTGTGACCTTGACGAATGCACGGTGCCAGTGTGCGTTCACCACGACTCCGCCAAACACGGGTGCTACCATCATGATGCTGTACACAGAACCTGGATTCATCCGAAAAGATGACGTCTCCCCATTCGTGCGCTCAGGTTAGTCGTTGATCACACCATTGAAGATGCTCTTGTCTTTGACGCAGCGGCAAGTGAACCCGCAGCCATGGTCTCCGAGCTGAGAGTCCATGCTGCTGAAAACGTCGTCGAATTGTTCGTGCAGACACTTGTTGTCTTCCAAACGACCCTGTTTCTCGACTCACGGCTCCTGACGTGGTTGCACGATCCATTACGGCCATGCGGATATTATGCCAGTCTTCTCGGCTGCTAGTGATAGGTGGCCGTTGAGATCCCGCATGGCGTTCCGTATTACCGTCCTGAACCCATCGATTCGATATTCTGCTAACAGTCATTGGATCTCGACCGTCGCGAGCAGCAAAACTGCGATAAGATAAACCGCAATCCCGGTACGTTACAATTCGACCTTTATCAAAGTCAGAAACGTGCTGGTACGCATTTCTCCTTCTTACACGAGGCATCACAACAGCTTTTCACCAGGCAACAACGTTCAAATGCAATTTGTGTTTGTGGAACCGGCTGAAGAATTTCCTCATTTAAACACAATATAGGTGTCGCTACTGATGTCTGCTTTGTCTGAATGCGCTGAAAAGTTAATCATATGCATATCACAGCACCTTTTTCCTTTCGTATAAATTTCACGTCTGTTGCATGTCGCCTTCTTTGTGTAGCAATTTGTGTAGTGTATGTTTTGTTTCATCTTTGAATTGACTTTGAATGTGCTTTGAAATTTCCATCATGTTGAATTAAATATTTGATGCATTATACTGTATTAAAATTCTTAAAAATAATATTATCATTATATAATATTATTTTTGCATCAAAAATGCATTTACAGTAAAATACGGTGGGAGTGTTCTATGGCGTAACTTTATACTTCAGGTCATCTTTTATTCAAAATAATATGAATGATCACGTTAGAATATTTTTGCAGATTCAAAATCTGTGTGTTTTTATGGTTTTATATTAATTTAATTATTTCTGAAGCATTTCTCTTGAATATAACTCCAAATACGGCAATGGTGCTGCAGTTCTATATGTGTTTAATCTGTTCTCAAAACTAGCAATATGCTTGATACCTCTTTGTGAATTCATTCAAATTTTGATGGATATTTAAGAACTTTTAGTGATAATTATGTGTTTAATATTATTCTTTAAAAACTTTTTTTTTCATATTCAATATTTAAGAATATTTATACAAGTTTTTTGTAGGAATATTACGTGTTTAAACAACCCAGAATATTATATAATAATATTTTGAGAATGAGAATTAGGAGAGAATTATGAGAATTAGGAGAGAAATATGTCTATAAATTTTACAAAGCTTATGCTTTAATTTGATTAATATAATAACTTTTCTATAGTAAACATTGCTAATTAATTTTATCTATGTATGAGGATAGAAGAATTTTAAATTGATTCAATTTCCTAAATTTCTTCCTCTTTCCCTGTAGATTTAGGTACCTTTATTAAAGTGAATGTTTCAATAAAGTATTTGCTTCTAATAAACGCCATTATCAAAACTCAGTTTGAATGTTTCAGGAAATAAATAACTTACAAATTACAAACAATAAACTTAAGATTAGAAATTTCTATTGGGAATAGAGCATTTGTAAGAACAATTTAATTGGAGGAGAAATGTTGCATAGAATGAATGATCATGTATCTTAATAAATAGTTAGCAAACCATCAACGACAATTTTATGGTTCATAAATATAATCGAAATACATTACAAAGCTAAAACCTAAGAATAGTAAACTAAACTGCTCAGTTGAGAGCAATATCAAGAGAATATTATGCCCTTTTCCTTTTACAGATTATTTGATTATATTTTGTTTTAATATCGTTAAATGTATAAACTCTTAACTACAAACATAAGATCATTTTACTTATCGTCTTATACTCGAATCACAAATATAAGCTTTTAAACAAAGAATATTATCAAAAAGAAATTAATTAACATTATACTTATAACTATTATAACAGTCTTTTTTTTCATTAGAGTATTTTAGTGTGTTTATCAAAACGTAGATACATAATGAAAATAATTATTTCGTAAAATTAAATAATTTTAAAATTAATATTATTTTTCTTTTGGTTGAAAATTTAGTTAGAGTGTATTGATAATATTTTATTATATTTAATATTTAATTGCCATTTTCATTTAAGAACATTTTTAACTTTTTTAACTCTGAATAAATACCATGTGACATTTTGAATGAAACATATATGTTTATAAATAACATGTCAAGTGGAAAATATTATAAATAAAATTTTTTGTGTGATAAGTGTTTCCAGTATGAAGAAAGTAAAAAGCCGTGCGTATCTTCCAAAAGCTTATGCAAAATATCTTCTTCCCTTGTAATACATTCTGAAACATCGGCTTTGGAGAGTAAATTTCAATTTTGAGTTTCGTTACGAGACACGAAAGAAATTTCAGAAAACATTATTCTCCAGTGTTTTTCAAATAAATCACTTTTTTGATTTTGAAGAGCTTTTAAAGTAAGGCATCTCATCTGGATGGAAGTAGGTTGAGCAATTTTATTTTGTCTAACATATTAAATTTATATAGAAAACTGTTTATTACTATAAATTATAGTTTATTTAAAAAAAGAATAAAAAAGATATTTGATTGAATTAAGTTTTATTTCTGATTAAAATTCTATGAGATATTCATTACAACATGCTAATAAAAAACTGCTGTAAATTACTTTAAAAATTTAAAATAATTTTTAATCACAATTTGAGTTTAAAGAAGAATGTAAAAAAAAATACCTTTTGTAACTGTTAATGCTATACTAATCAATTCTGAACGAAAATCTCTTAAATATATATATATACTCTTAAATATATATATATATATATATATATATATATATATATATATATATATATATATATATATATATATATATATATATATATATATATATATATATATATATATATATATATATATATATATATATATATATATATATATATATATATATATATATATATATATATATATATATATATATATATATATATATATATATATATATATATATATATATATATATATATATATATATATATATATATATATATATATATTTATTTATTTATATATATATATATATACATTACATTTAAAATAATTTCAATGATTGAAGTTTACATTAATGATGGAATTACTATTACGACAAATTTATACATATATAAATGCATATTGGAAAGTAGTTTAGTTTTAATTTACGTCATTTATGTAACAATTAGTTTGAAGTTTCCTATAAAATTGCCTACAATGCATATACTTCAAATTAGAATATAATGGTCCCTGAAAATATTTATCATTATGTATTTATTAAACAATATATTAAATAATTTGCATTTAATCTTAAAATTTGATTGCTTCAAATACCAAAACAATTAAACGATAATCAATATTATGAATAGATGATGCTGCAGTACTAAATATACATATTACGTTTAAAGTAATCATTTTCAACTGTTTGTGTTCGGAGAAAATCATTATTCACTGATGTACTTCTAAACAAGATAAATGCGTATTAATCGTAATATTCTTTTTACCAGGAAGTGAACATTGGTTTGATAGAACTCAAAATTTTCTGTGGTTTAAAATATAACAAGTTAACAAATGTTCATAAATGTCCTAAAATATATGAATTAATGTATATTACCCTTAAATATATGTTTGGAATAGCTGTTTGAGAGGAAAATCTCTAGGAAGAGTTCAACATGAGATATGTTTTTAACATTGTAAATATATATGGTGATCCTACAAATGTAGGGTTACTAACTGTGTATTATTCTGAAATCTTTACTGTGCCACAAGTGATTTTTCTACGTATAGCAATTAGAGATAAACTATTTTATTAAAAACGAATAAATATCTTAATGTACATATTATTATTCCTGAATATGTTTAAAAATTCAAAAGCCTAAATCGAAGGATTTTTGTTTTAGACAATTCTGGAAAAAATTACATGGCTATAAAGACATTTTACAAAATACAATCCTTTATATTAATATAAAATTCATAAATAACATAAGTCAAAAATATAGTTTATTTAATGAATTGTTTATTTATGATCCTAGCGATTATCAACCAATTTTTAAAAAAATTATATACAGTACACAATTTTATTTTTAATATTTTTCATATGCATATGTTATTAATATCTATATTATATGTAATTATATGCAAAATATGCAACTGTATTTTGTTAATTTATAGTTGTGCATTTTTACATTAACGTGGAAACACTTTATCTAGTGATTATATGCATATAATTGTGCAAACAGCTTATGGATTGCAATGATGTATCTTTATCAAATTTAAAGTTACAAAAAACTGTTAAAAAGATACATAAATTTAAATATTTCAACAGAAACTTCACACCAATTTGATAATTAAAATAAAACTTTCCAATTATGAAAGTATATCGTGCATTTTTTTTTAAAAAAGGCAAGTCATTAAACATTGAAAAGAACATGCTTTTTTCGTTTATGTTAGTATAAATTTTCATTTGAAAAGGTATTATCCTAGAAATAAAGGGAATATTGATTTGCAGAACAAAATTATTTAATTTATCTAAGAATAAAAATGTATTTAATAAATTTCAAACTAGTACTAGAGTTATAATTGTGCACATTCAAAATACTAAAAATACAGTAAGTTACCATATAGATTTTACTGTAAATAGAATATAGATTTACTGCCATATAGATTTTACTGCAACTATAATATAAATTTACTGCCATATAGCTTTTACTGCAAATAGAAACACATATCTAACAACGTGAAAACAATAACTTCTTTATTTCCACCTGAATATGGCAATATAAAACTGAAATTTAACGTGTGCTTTGTTTGTACAGCTTTCTCGTTTTGTAATTTTGAACTTAGCATAACTATATACAGATACATTACTTAATCCAAATTAATTGGTCTCACACAAGAAATTATATGATTACTGCAACAATAAGATTCCAATTTTAATATCTATGAAACTACAAGTGAAAACTTAATATTTTATTCAGTATTGAAAAATCATCAAGTTTCATAATTTGCTTTACATCAGAACTATTTTTATCAATTATAAACATCTCTGTATCTCGCTGACCTATATGATATAAAGGTCCATATCATTAGCAATTGTAAAAATATCTCATGGAATATCAATACAGAAAACTATATTAACCCTTTTCTTAGCTTTAAAAAAGCAAATAGAAAAACAGCTGTTTTATGACCACTTTTTTCGCTTATCGAGATCAGTATTCTTCGAACACTCACTCTTGCTTTTATAAATGGTTCCGAAAAAGTTGATTGTGTTGGATGTGGTATATACTTTGAAAACATCTCATACAGTTACGTCCTTAAATTGTTTGTTCAATATATACCGCGGAAGCTACACAATTTATTATGCAAAGCTTTTATGTGATCACGAACATAAATTTTGCATTTTTATGAAAACGTAAGCGTCTTGGAAGCATTAAAAAATATTAAAATACATTATCTTCCTTTAATTTCTAAAACTTATACCATCTTAGAAACTTTATGAAACCGAGATTATGAAATAATTTCTTGCTGGATACATGCACAAATAGGTATAGATGGGAATGATAAAAAACAGATGAAGCGGCAAAAATTAAGTGTCCGTACTGACATCAATGTATACCTCTGTCCCAAATAAGAAAATTACTTTAAGAAATCAATCCCCTCCCAATGACAAGAGCTATGTAATTTAAAAACTATAAACAAATTACATTCTATTACTCCAGATATAAATACATTTTTAGTTTTACTAAGACGTATATCTGATGTAAATCTCACTCGTTAGCGTATTGGTCACACTTAATTTACTCTTAAGCAGTTGTTTTAAGTGATCCTAAGCCCTATTGTGATCCACGTAATGAATCGTAAACTGTTCTTCATATTTTAATTCACTGCTCTAAATTTATTTTCTACCATATTGCATGCTTTAATTATACATCTTAAATAATACAATAGCTTATTGAAAAAACTCTTTACCGCAACCTCTTCACCTTGTTCCTACTTTGTATATAGTCACTTTACTTCTATCATTATTTATTTTATAAGATCAATACTTTTTTAATATTATAACATATGCTTGGCCCACTTTGTCCTAAGTAGAAACTTCAGCCATTAAACTTCAAACAAACAATCAATCAAGCAATCAAATACAAACATAGTGTTTCTGACACCAATAAATAATACCATAAAACACATATCAAAAAATAAATCGAATTGCAGAGGCCAAAAATTCTCATCTCTTTCTACAGAATAATTTTATTTTCTTAAAACTCTTACTGTAAATCTAATATTTAAGTCCTCATTTTGAGGTATCATTGCTTTTAGAGGAAAATCATTTTATTCACATCATTACAGCTGCAATCAACGTATTAACTTGTTGCTCCATTTTTTTAAATTTATAAATGCAGTTAGACAGTTTAGAATTTTTACGAAAACTTAGGTATATATATATATATATATATATATATATATATATATATATATATATATATATATATATATATATATATATATATATATATATATATATATATATATATATATATATATTAGATTATAAAGAAATGTTAATTATTTTCAGTATATTCAGTCAAGTTCATACATTTTATTATGTACATTTTGCAAGCTATTTCTTCCTAATTTAAGAAGTGTATTTAAATTTTAAAAATATCATTTGCATCTAATGATTACAATCATTTTAATATTTACGACAGTTAAAAATAATAATGCTGATTTGAAGGAAGGAAATGACGCATTATTTATCATTATATTTAGGAAATATATATATATATATATATATATATATATATATATATATATATATGTATATATAAGGATTTTAAGTTACTTTTTTCTATTTAGAAACTGTGCTTTTAATATGCAAATAAATTGAATTTATTTGTAATATAAATTTTCAAGTAAGGTAAATTTAAATATTGCGTTTATTGATAGTTAGATACGCTTGTAAATATAGTAATATATCATGACGAATATTGAAAAGGACACTTTGTATTATTGGTAAGATAACAATCCTATAAAACTTATTGTTATTTTATTCTTACAGTATTATTAACGAAATTACAGATAAATATGGGGAGAGAGAGAGAAGAAATTAATTAAGATTAATATAATTTATTCTTGAAGCATTTAATAGCATTAAAAGAGCTCATAATCGAATATATGGAATAATAAGTGTAGTTAAACTGTAGCAATTTAGAAATTTGACTTGATGGGGTGATTTGTTTTTAATAATAATGCAGTTTATTTAATTAAAATAAAGACTTTTGACTATTAATTAAAAATTTTACTTTTTCTTTGACCAAAGATTTGCATATTAAGATTATCTCTTTGTTCATATACTTTTATGGTATTAAAGTAAGTTCGAAAGAAGATTTTATTATGTAATTTTGCTTTTAACTTAGCATGGTTTAAACATGTAATTAGAATAAATTTAAATGCTTGTCCTAACACTTTATTTAAAACTATCTTACTACAGACTTAATTAAATTTCGTATAATAATTAAAATATTTATTAATATACTTCCCGATAATAAGTTGATTGATTACATGTTTCATTTAACATAAAAGAACAAAACCTCGAAAATAAATTATTCTCAGAATTTTATCAAAGTATGATTTCTTGAATTACTTCTTAGAAATTCATTAAACTAACCGAATAAATAGCTTGATACAATCAAAGGAAACTGCCAGTCTTAAATTTATATAAAAATATTGGCAGCATTAACAAATGTCAAATGATTTCTGAAGAATCACCTTCACACAAACAGCAAGATAAAAGCAAATAATCCTAATATTATTTGTTGAAGTACAAATAATTTTAATGATCCAAACGTGATTATTGGCCTATAATGCAGGAATTAAAATAAGTATCTTTTATCACTAATTTAATGTGTATCACACAACATGTGACTAACTTCTAATTACCAATTTTACGCGAAAATCATCTTTAATTTTTCTAATGGGATCCAGTTTCCAGTTTGTAAAATGTGTTACTCCTCCTATTTTTAGTTAAATTATAATACAAGTTTTAATTAACCCAAATAAAGTCATACACATTGCTTCGTAAGTTAGAAACTTAAATTGAAAACTTCATTAAGGATTAAAATATAAATATAGATCACATTATTTCATGTATTAATTCTGTTGCTTGCCTACCCCACCAATTTTTAATTTCTACACAGTTCTTAACTTTAAGTAAGTTTATAAATTGTTTTGTGCAACACAAAGCAATTAAATATATGAAATCCCATTTTAAATGAAAATATATTTTGACTGCCTTTTCATTTCTTTATTATATAAATTTACGTGATACACATTTATATATATATATATATATATATATATATATATATATATATATATATATATATATATATATATATATATATATATATATATATATATATATATATATATATATATATATATATATATAAACTGGCATGGGAGACATTGTTAATCCTCCACGAGAGAGTAGTGTCTTGAGTGTAAGTTAAATACATTATTGACACATGTTTGTTTTATGGATATCAATACCATCAACAATAATTATGATACATGGATACATTGATGTGAGGCTGTCATAAAAAAGATATCCTATAAAAATTTAAATAATTCATTTTTTGTCCAAATGCTTCTAGTTTAGCAGATCATTGATTTTCACCACCAATGCAGAAAATAAGATCAATGTGAGATGCTTAAATGTTCAAACTAATTTACTATTTCTGTTAATTAAAAAGAAAAAATCATTATAAAGCTTGTAGATTTTCCCCGATATTTTCAATTTACCCTTCTCGTATTGTAACTAAATAATTTTTTATTTCCATTCGAGTTAAATGTTTTCTGTGTATGTCACCTGACAAAAACCCGTGATGTTACTAATTGGTTTCTTTGGTACAGTATCTCCAAAATAAAAGATAAAACTTATTTTTAATGATAAAATGAAATTACTCAACAAATACAAACCATTTTTCTGACCTGGAAATAATTCAATCTTATTAGAACATGTGATGCATAATAAAGTTTCAGTGTTAATAGTTTCGTGTTGGAGAACTATGTTCTATTTTACCAAACCAAACTAACAGTTTCAATTATGTGATATTGGTTCTGTTTGTTCTTCACGAATTGAATGCAATTGGCCAGTTGATTCTTTTAATCTAATGATGTTATATCCTGACTAGGGTATATGTCACTTTCATTCTCCCATTCGAGAGAAATTTGAATAAATCTCTACACCACAATAGATTAATCTGTTTATTTAAATTATGTTACCTTCCTAATTACCAAGGTTTTTACTTTGAAATTTTATGTGGGGCAATATATTTTCTAATATGAATTTGGTTAGATTGCTAAATTAAGTGATTCTCAACCTGTGAGGAGCGTCTACTTAGGAGGGCGCGAGCATAACAAAGAAAAAATAGTATTTAAAAAAATTTATTAAGTGACTGAAAGAAAAAAAAACACACGTTCAAAACAAAATACATTTCGACATATTTACTAATTAACTTATTAAATTAAAACAACTTAATAAAATTGCAAATTTAATAATTATTAGTGACTTTCATGGGCCTGTATTTCAGAGCAAAGTTTTTCGAAGGAGGGTTGAATATTAGATATAGACACTCTCAATTCTTATTCTATATTTAGCTGAGATCTATATTTTATCTTCAAAGAAGCCATCTCAGAAAATCCAGTTTCCCAAAGGTAAGATGTTGAAAATGGTAGTAGAATATGAAATGCCCTTGTTTTTAGTGCAGACAACTCATCTTCCACTCCTTCCCAAAATTCAGAATGATTTATTACTCAATTGTCTTTTGATTTCGCCACTTGCCGTGAAGTCTATGATGGTTTCTTCCTCTTCAATTGAGGTTCCTCCGGGAGTATTTAGAAATGGATCCCTCACCCACTTGTAACTTGATATCAGTTTGTCGTCAGCAAGAAAGTACTTTTTAAAAATCTTTGCTAGCATTGCTAAATGATTTCCAATAGTTACAAAAACAACTTTTACATGTTGTTTTTCAGCCTTGTTAGTTTTAATATAATCATTCAAATTTGCAAACATTGTTAAGTTTTCTTGATTTAAATTTCTGCTCCGCAATTCCAATTTCCTACAAAAAGCATTAACTTTATCTTTAATTTCTATAATCTCAATTGCGGCTGGCAAAATAAAGTCTTTACAAATGGTGTGAGGCTTTTTACATCTGGCTATTTTATATGAAACTTTGTAAGAGGCAATTAAAGCTTTTTTTTTTACAGATAAAATTTTTAAAAAATGAATTTTGCTTTTCATATGATTTTAATTTTAATTCGAAGAAATCTCTGGGTTTGTTTATGTACTCACTCTGAAGCGTCTCCAAATGTCGTTTAAGTTTATTATGTTTCATGCTGTCTGCCGCCAACATTTTTGAGCAAATGATGCACAGGGACTTTTCTTCTTCATTTACTTCAGTACTAGTGAACCCAAAATTTAAGTTTTATTGAGAATATTTTCTTGGTTTTATTTTCGGAAGCACGCTCGTCTGTGAACTTGTTGATGCTTGTCTTTCGTCTAATGATCGCTTACGCCCGCTTAAAATTATCCATGATTCTATATAAGTCTGCTGCCTTGAATATTTAATACGGTGAATTGCAATTACACGAAAATATATCTAACATACACATCCAGAATAGATTCAATAGCAATAGTAGCATCGACTCGAATGAGGTGGTCTGGAATTGAAATTGGCATCATAGAACTTTCTCCTTCTCCCTATGAGCTGTCATATCTGCGTTCACACCCATATTTGTTCACATCTGCGCAAGCACCTAACTTATCTTTTAAGCTGACAGACAAATTCCAGATAAATCGAAACTTCTCATGAAACCGTGAGAATGCCCGACATGGTGGTACGCAAGAGCAATAAAAGGTATACGATTTTTCTTTCTTCAATGCTGAGGATCAGTGTGGCAAAATTTCAATAAATTTCCGTATTCTTGGTAATTTGCAAAGTTTAAAATTAAGTTTGTAGTGTAGTTTCAGCGCCAAAATACTCAAAACACATTATTATTGTATATATTTTATTATACGCTGTAGGGATGAAAATTACGACTGTAAATTGGGTCATGAATGCTAAAAAGTTGAGAAACACTGGCTCAATTTATATATCTGTCTCCCTTCCTTTTACGCTAGCTATCGTATACATCAACCTATGTATGTATGTGTCTGTATATATATATATATATATATATATATATATATATACATACATCAAAAATTAGAACTCATTCTCTTTCTCTCGTGAAATTGTTATAACTTTTGGAAATTTAACAATGTTAAATATAGTAAATGTACAAGAAACAGAATTAATTTTAAAAAAATTAAGATTCGATAAAATTATTTAACGTCTATACATTTAGACTCATTTTTAATCACACCTAAATTTGGAAATGAAAGTCAATTGAATTGGTTAATTATATTATTTCGTGCAATATTATTTAAAAAAAGTATCTCGGAAACAAACGTTTACATTAAATAATCATATTTTCATTTCAATCATTCATGTTTGCAAAAGGTAATAAGTTACATTTATAATGTCATTAAATTCTTAATTTTATTTCAAATTATTTGTTGTTGAAAGTATTTAATTTTCTTAAGTGATACTTCATAATTCGTCAAGTGTATCTAACCATAATATTAATATTTACAAACATAATACTTAACATTTTAACCATAATACATAAATATTAAATAATTCATACTTTAATTCTTCAAGTGCACCCTTTCCAGCAAAATTATAATTACCCTTATTCAGCTTTTCTTAAATATCAATCAAACGTTTATGGATTCGGTCTCTACTTCCTTTTTATATTTTTGTATTTTAATATTTAAATTTTTTTAGAAGTAGAATTTAATCTCTCTGTGTATATATTTACTATTTTGTTGCTTATTAACAAGGATATGAGTGAATATTTTGTATATCTTTGTTTGCTTGATCTCATTTCAGTTGGAGCGGAGAGATTTCTTAAATTTTATACTGGGTAAATGTGGTGGGAGCCTGTTCTGTTGGTACATTAGTAATCACAATGACACAGATGTTGGGAATATCATTAAACACCTAATAGGTGGCTGCTAACAACAATAAAGGTAAAAAACATCTGTGAAATAGAATTGTGATAAAAATACTAAAATATTTTCAGAGATAATCAGACAAAAATGAATGTTTCTATCATCAGAATAAGATAACATTGAAAGAAGTGACTCAGTATCCACAAAAACAGTTCAAAGAGATTTTCAAATTCCTCAACAATCACTTTCTTCTTGAAACTTTATGGTAGATAGAGTAGTTAACCATTGGAAAATGGTACATCATTCTATTAAGAGCCATCTGTAATTTTATACGTCTTTTTGAGCAATGGATTGCATTATTTCAATAGTTGAAGATTCTTTCAATCTTAATAGATACAAAACACTTCTTTTTGAATACATTTTGTATTATTTTGAGCATATTCTTTAAACGCGTACTTACACATTGTTTGATAACTGATAAACCTAACATCTATATGATAGATCTTGTGAAACATATGAAAGAAATATTTTTAGTTGGATGCACATTTGCAACACATCCCCCACGCTTTCTTTTTGTAAAAATGCAAGCTATACTCGGGCAAAGAAATAGTCAGATTCAAGATACTCTGCAAACCACTTTTGGAATCAACTGCCACGACACTAAATACGATTTTCGTCCAGCAAATAACCATAGCTATAAAATTCAAAATTAAGGGTGTAACTGATCTGCCTCTATGTTTATCTCATATGTATTTTGGGTGCTCAAGATGCACTAAGAACATTACTTCTTTTCGAGTGAAACATACTCTGCAACACTATACTTGAACCAAATACATGTATAGTGGGGACGTTATAATATAAACATTGATGATTTCATGAGTTCTTATCAAACTGACGTATTTTTGTCAGTTTGTATATTACTTATGTTACCCATTTTTGATCCTCAGATGTCCAAATGTCTTCTTTCTTTGTTTTCTTTTTTGTGAGCAAAAAGATTGACTTTCTCATAAGTAATCGGAAATTCCATATTCTGCCTAATTGCGCGGAATCCATTTTCTGCGGAAATTTTATTACTGCATTCAAATCTTATGCAATATTCTGTGGTTGGTTTGAGCAAAGTTCTGTTTGGAAATAATTGCTTCAAGATGTTTATTTTTAAAGAATAGTCGTTCTCTAGTTGAAATCAAAATTTATTGATGTTGATCAAGTTTTTTTTAGAAAACTGTGAGCAAACCACAGTTAGGTCTTACAGTTAAAGTTTGTGGGCTCTGACTCAAACTTATGAAAATTTTTCATAAGGCTAAAGACTACATTTGAAAACATGCTTATAGTCTTTAAAATGGAATATCCACCTTAATAAATACCAGAAATAGGCATTGATCAAGTTTTTTTAGAAAACTGTGCGCAAACCACAGTAAGGTCTTACAGTTAAAGTTTGTGGGCTCTGACTCAAACTTATGAAAATCCTTCATAAGGCTAATACTACATTTGAGAACAAGCATATAGTCTTTAAAGTGGAATATCCGCCTTAATAAATACCAGAAATAGGCATTTTCGCAAAAGATGAAAGTTCAGTTACTTTAACTTAATTTGCAACATTCATCATCAATTAATTTCTTACACCTTACTTATGCTAATGTTCTAACAATGTTTAAATTGCATCACAAAAGGCTTCTGTAAAGAGAATTTCAGTGTGCTTCTATTTTCTCAGCTCTTTTTAAATCCTCCTTTTTTTTACAACTACTTTAAAAAAAATTCGATTTATTTGCTGTGCCACATTTCAGTGTTAAAATTGAGTTAAAAATATCCTAAAAGTAAAGTAAAAATTCACTTTTTTTTTTGAAAATATATTATTATTTTAAAATACTGCATATAACATTAGCATTAAACGTATGAAAAGATCTGGGAATGCTTATAAATTTTTAATATTAGTGTAAAAAATAATTATTTAAAGTATAGTTTGTTTAGTATGAATATTAATAACACAATTCTTAATAGTAAAGTGTATTTAAAAAACCTTATATATATTTCACGAGAAAATTGAAAAATATATATTTTTTAATTTCCAGGTTAGTGGAAAATATTTATATGAATATTAACTTATTAAGGTTGCAAAGATAAAAAATATAGCATTAATATAAAAATAAATTATCGTATAAAACTTCCATAATTTAAAAAAAAAGGTTACAGTAAATGTTTTATTCGTGTATCTGAAAATACAGTTTTATTCTCATATTAGATTTAACAATTTCAATAAGTGTAAATAATTAATGAGATGACACGCATACGTGTAAATAATATAAGAAAAACTTAATTATTTTTCTTCATTTTGCGAAGGATAGCTTTATAAGTCTTGGATGACTTTCTGAATGTTTTTGTCTTTAAAAAAAAAAAAAAAAAAAAAAAAAAAAAAAATTCATATTATAGTACAGTATAAATAGCTGCTCATTAATGAAAATTATTGATTACATATTTCTAATACTTAACCATGTTTTATTTTTGTGCTGTAAAAATGTTATGCAGAATGAGTAGAAAGTGTATATCTCCATATATATATATGTATATATATATATATATATATATATATATATATATATATATATATAATATATAATATATATATATATATTATTTAAAAATGTAATATAACTGAAGAGCTTCAAAGAAGGAAAAAATAAGCAAAATTTGTATTCCAACTAATTTAGAAATTACCTTATTGTTAATTATGTATTTAATTTATAACATTTTAAATAATAAATTTTTTTTTATTTTGTAGGATTCATTTAATTCAATAACAGAAGGAAAATGTTTTTTGAAGTCATATTGGAATTAAAGAGGATTATTCATTATAACCTTTAAAATACTTTTAAAACCAAAATTATTTGCTTTAAAGTTTCTTTCAACATAGCAAAGGTATAATTTTAAATTATAACGATAGACACAATTAAAATAAAATTAAAATTTAAACGATAAACATAATTAAAAATTTAATGTTGAAATATTTGATAATATTTAATGCACTCTAGTTTGATTAAAATAATTATTTATTGACTGTACAATTTTTATTAATTATGTTGATAAACACTGAGCAAGTAATGGCGTCACAACTGTACAATATATATTTAGTCTATAAACAATAGTATTTAGACATGTTCTCGCAAAATATTGTACACAAAAATAATTTCGTAAAATATATTTTCTGACTAAGTAATATACATTATTTAAATAATTTTAAGCATTTTATCTTTCCTCGTGTTATTATAAGTAATGCAATATGCATTTAACTTCCTACATAAAACTTTTGAATTGAATTATGCACATATTTGAATTGTAATAATATAAAACTTGAAGAAGATAAAATGGGCAATATTATAAGACAAAACAATAACCAATGTTTGAACCAAAAGCAATTTCAGGAAATTACTGAAATTCTTTAACGATCTCTAGATAATACTTCTAATCACTGTAAGAGCGTACTTTGTTTTTCTTTTACTAAATTTATAATAATTGCTTTTATTGATTTAGAGCAAATGCTGGACATAATATCATTACAATGTAAGTAATTGTTTTGAATTATTCACTTAAAATATTATAATTACGTATCAAAAATAAATTAGTATAATTAAAAACAATAATATATTTACGCATCACATTATTTGTTACTCGTTCCTCTCACTCATAGTACTAAATATTAACATTTACAAGCATAAAATGTGTTATATAATAGAAAAAATATACTTCTACGATGCATTTGAAAATACAATTCGACTTATATTATTATATTTCACTCAAATCTAAATAAATATAAAATATACAAGTATAATTTCAGTTGCTTTTTACTTTATGAAATAATTTTAACACTAGATATACCTATTTTAATTCATGTTTTTAATTTCTTTTTAATATATTATAATTATCATTGACAGTTTTATGAAGAAATTACAATGGAACTTTGAATGATTTTTTTATTTAAAATGAATTTTTTATGAATTAATATATATATAATAACTTTATTATTAGTTTTATATTTCATAACATTACCTCAATTTTACA
This sequence comes from Latrodectus elegans, assembly GCA_030067965.1. NCBI lineage: Eukaryota > Metazoa > Arthropoda > Arachnida > Araneae > Theridiidae > Latrodectus > Latrodectus elegans. The sequence continues at coordinate 36,929,395 of CM057816.1, forward strand.
CATTTTACATGTATTTTTCTGAATATACCTTCATAAATATTACTTCTATGTAAATTAAACTACGTATATGTATTTTATATTAAATATAGCTATAGTAATTTTGCAACAGTGTAATACATGTTTTAAACATATTATAAATTATTTTAAATTAATTCTATGCTGTAATGTTTCTTTAATCTTAAAGTAAATATAACTCACATATTTTTAAATTTAATTGTAAATTAGGCTTATACTTGTATAAGATATTTTATATTAAAATCGTATGAATATAGATAGATGTTTTGTGAGAATATTCAATATAATATTGCATATTTATCATATCATAAAAACTGAGAATAAAAGTAACTGCTTTCAACTTTTAATAAAATGATTAATTTAGGAACAGAGGGTTATTTTGAATAAATTAAAGAAAGTTACGTGATCCATACTTACATTTATTTGCTGTAAATATTATGTCTGTTGCTGTCTTAGGTCCACTAAGCCCAAATTTCTAATTTTTTTAAATATTCATAATTTAAAATTTTTCAAACTAAATGCAACTTTATTATATTTTATGTATAAATGAATTTTAAAATCTATATGTGTAAGTTAACAAATTAATTCATTGCAAATATTTTTATTTAACATGCGTCATATACGCTTATTTTGAAACAATGGGACCAAATCTGAAACAGTCTACTTGGCTTCGAAGGTCGACGAAAAATGAGCGCCTGTTGAAGGTTTATCCCGCTAGACTCTTCCATCATCTCTTATTTTTGCTTTCATTCATCCCAGTAAAACACTAAGAGATGGCGCTCGCATCAGGAAGTCTACCAATCAGGAAGCGATGCGCTTAAAGCAGACACTATGTCAAAATGAGTCCGAAGAGAATTTCCTGAGAACTGAAGGTATCGCTACTAAGAACGCATTTATTTCCGAGTAAAGTGTTGAAAATTAATGTTTTATTTTAAGAATGATGCAATAAAACATTTATTTTAATTCAATGTAATTTTTATAAAACAAATGTATCCCTATCAAGAAGGTGACTTTTTATATTCTCAGTCAAATTTTTTGCCGAAAATAATATCATTATTGTTACAATTATGTAAAAACAGTTCAATTAGAAATGAAGAGGAAATACACATTTTTGAAAAGAAATACAGTTTCATGTTATATTAATTTAAAAGCATACGTATATAAAATTATCATTAATCAAAAACAATATTTTAAACATTAATAATAGAAAAGCTAAAATTTATATTTAAATAAAAATTCTCAATGCTTTGCTACAAAGTTTTCTTCAAATAAGCAACATAGATAATACTGATTTATAGAATCTTCTCTCTAAATGTAAGAAAAGTATTGGAGTATAAAGAATAAAATCATTGTTTCTATTTACTTTGATTTTTAAGTATCCATTTACAATATCATGCTCCCAATTTTCTTGTTATAGTTATACATACATAAGCTTTCTTTTATCTAAAAGATTTAGTTCAAAAATATTCTATTTAATAACTACAAAAAACAGTAATTTTTAAAGCAAAAATCTCTAAAAGTATTTCATTACAAGTAAAATAAATGAATCAAGCATTAGAACTTTTTGATCATGTTAAAATGGTAACGCATTTTAGAAGTCATTTGTTGTTTCTAAGTAAGCAATGCTTTATTCTGAATAGATTATTTTACGCATAAATTTGTTTAAGAATATGTTTCATTAAAAACTTATATTCTTTCAAAATACAAAAAATATCCTTGAATTTAATACATTATTATTCGTTATTCCTGATTCATTTAAATTGCTTTGATATATAATTACTGAATTAATAGTACAGTAATATTACATAATTAGAACTAAATTGGATCGGAACCCATAATGGAAATAGGATTTTTTTCGAGAAAATTATCTATTTTAATTTCTTGTACATTTAAAATGGGAGAATATAAACTACGCATTTTTAAAGAAAAAGAACTTTTAATTTATTGAAAATCAAGATTTTTACATGTTAAGGTGTTTAGAAGTGTTGTACGTTAATACAGTATATATGTACAGCAATGTAAATTAAAGGCATTGTTTGTTGAACATATTGGTAAGAGTAAGCTGTTTCTCTGACTTCATTGGTTTTCTGGCAGACAAATAGCTTATACACTTGAGAGTGAGGATTTGTGCATGTGGTCGCACTCGGGCTGATATTCGTTCTAAATGTAAAACAGTTTCAAATCCAGCAAATGGATTACTAGCTGATGGTGTTCCTGACTGTTTCAACTTGTACATTAAGGTTATTTTCTTAATAAACACTTTAATTGATTAAATCTAATTTGAAATTTATCAGGATGAATTTTAGAGAATGGATTATACGTGGATATTTAGATTTCCACTCAATTCTGCAATATCTGCACCGCTAATTTCTGAATAGTCAGGAATTTTAAAAAGAATGTTTTTGGATTCCTCAAGTGACGCGTCATTCCAATCTTTTCCTTTCTATTAAATCTCATTTTCTTCATATTTTTGTTTTTTCTCATGTTTCTTCTTTCTTCAGTCCAAATTATATTTCTGAAAATCTGAGAGAGATTTGGATAACCAGCTATTCTTATAAGTGGAATTATCTTGTATACTTAAAACATTTACTATCGCTATATAAATTTAATTTAAGTGCATAGTAAATACTTTCAACGTTTTTATACAACCAAAATTATGATTACTTTTTCAAAAAAATTTGACAAGGAAAATTAAACAGCATTTAATAACATTGCAAAACACACAAAGTTTTCCTCGTTGAATTTAGAATAGCTGATTTTAAAAACATTCTTAAATTTCATAATGTCAATCAAACAAGTTTTTAATTTTTTTCGGTAACTATAATCACATTCGTTTACGCATTTTTAAAATGTTTAGGAAAATATTGTCGACGGACTGGAGATATTAATTACAATATATTTAATGACTTTCAGATATACCCTTGCATAATTTAAGAACATTTTTAATTTAAACTAAATATTAAAAAACTATATTTACATCTCCATTCAGTAATAAGATATAAAAAATTGTCTTATGAAAAGATCCAAATTTAAAATATTGAAATATTAAATTAAACATTTAATTGCCCTAATAGAATCACTGTAGTAATCTTACAACTATTTTGATATAATAAGGTATTTTAACAAATTTGAGAAATATAACAGAAATAAAATATTTATGATATTTTCTCTGAATGAATTTAAGAGGAGTTTAATTAAGTTAATTATTTTACTAAAACGTTTAACGTATATTTTCTTATTGTTTATAATTGAGACGGAAATTCATTTGTATCCTTTTATATAAGAACATATAAGTAAATATATTCACTTAGATGTTGCACACACACATACACAAACACACACACGCATACACAAACACACTAACAGTCTTTATATAATTTTATTTATAACAATCTATTTATTTTAATCAATTATTAATGTTTTTATTTCTTTTACGTTCTTTTTTCTCAACATTAATTGCATAACTCTTTTAAGTAATGTGTATTTAATATTAAGAATAAAACTTTTGCTGTACATACCTAAATATTGAATTCATTTTCCAATAAATCTTAAACTTTTCCTTATTAAAATATATATTATGTAGAATAAAAGTCGTTATTTTTAGAAAAAAGGATAAATATTTTTTGTATGATTTGTAAATATCAAGTAATTTTATTACATCAAATGCATCACTTTATCTATAATTATTTAGTTAAAGTAGTGTTTCTCAATGGATGGTCCGCAGGCCGGCACCGGCATGCGATATATCAATTTATTTGTCAAAAATTAAAAGTTCCATCGGTCGGTAAGCGCTTGATGTTTTCAAGAAGAAATTGAAATTCTGATCAAATGTACAGAAAACATTTTTGGTACATCTGATTCTTTCTTTAATTACACTAATGTTAATAAAATGGATCAGAAGAGATTTACTAGCATTATTATGGAGCATTTAAATGAATTTTCAATGGCTTTTGATCAGTATTATCCCCCAGAAAAATGTTTCATTCAGTGATTCTAGGGATAAACCATTTATTGATGATTACAATAACAATCTTATCAACAGTCAAGGAAACATAGTTTATTGAATTATCTTCAAATCTAGAACTTAAATCACAGTTCAGTTTAGTAACTATGTATCAGTTCTGTATAAGAACAACAAAAAATTCGATTTTCATGTAAAAATGTTGAATAGTTTATTGCCTTTTTCTTTTATTTATTTTCGTGAAACTAAATTTTTAGCTATAGTTATTATTAAGAAAAAAAATTGAAATCGCCTTGCTCTTGCACCTAATTCACTTATTGCTGTAACTGATTTAACGCCTAACATGAAATTTTATTTCCCAATAGAAACCAGCAGCAGTTAAACTGATTTTAATATTTATTTGCGATAATTTGGTAAATTATTTTTTGCTTATTTTTAATTATACCTACACTGCTTATATTTTGATTTATTCATGTTTTTACAGATTATTAATTAAAATATATGTATATATATTCTTCGTTTTTGGATATTCTTGCAGTTTTAGTCAAATTTAAGTAGTTTCATTCTCGATAAAATATTTTAAATTGAATATGGATACTTGAATTATAATAAATAAAATGATTTAAAAATTATAATTTTGTTTTCATAATTTATTTATGTGAAACAATTGTGCCGATGGGTTTAATTAGTAAACATATCGATTTGCGGTTACATGTTGTCATAATTTAACGGTCTTTGTTGTAAATCTAGTTAAAAAAAACTCAGAATTAAAGATATCTATTTGAAATGTTAATGTATAACATGAAACAAGTGTGAAAGATGAAATGAAAATATTTTATTTAAAAAAAATATCTCTTAAACATCTGTTTAAGAGATATTTTAATTGATGTTTATTGTTTAAGAGATGTTTTTCCGTTAACTTTTAGATCGAAATGAAATCAGAAATCTTAGTTTTATTATTAAAAATATATGGAATATGTATCTAGAAGTTTTCTTGCTAATGAACAGAAATTTCTTTCTGTCATATGCTGAATTTTACTGTGACATTTTCTTATAAATCATTTCATGTTTTATGCACCTTTTTTCTAAAATATCATAAATGAAGTATATTCGTTTCTAAAAAATTAATTTCGTTAATTTAAATAACATCTACATACGCGTTAACATTTTTCTACTTTATTTATGTTTTAATTTGCATCCAGAAATTCAGTATGTTTTTTTTAATGTGCATGCTTTTAAAATAAGGATTTGAACCTTTATATACTTTGCAAATATAAATACACACTATTTTATCATCATGATAGTTTCACCTGAATTCATAAATATTTTATATTATTTAAATCAAGTGAATTAAATTTAATTTCCTAATATAACAATAATGATGTCTTACTAATTTCATTTTCGTTTACATATTCATTTTACTTTATCTCCATAAAAATAATTAAAAAATAATTTATTTTTGTTATAACAAAAAATAGATGTTAAGGCTATTTTCCAATACAAATCATTATATCATTTTTCTTACTCTGTGAATAGAGATTGAATATGTTTCGAGATGTGTGTAAAATTTTAACTGACATGCAAAAATATTGCAGTCGCAAAGAAGGAAATGAAATGCCATCATGTTTTATATGTTTTTCTTCATATGAAAGATTTTTTGACACTAAAAGCATAAATTTATAGGTGGGATATGGATCCATAAAATCTCTCGAGAAATATAAATGCTGAAAATATTTTACTTTATTTATGCTAACGCACATTCTTATATTAAAAAAATACCTTTTATTTTCCTGATAAAGCTATTTAGAGTACTTATTTAAGTAAAATTTAATATAAATACATCAATTTAAATTTTGTGTATCGCATTGTGATTTACTGCAAATAAATCATGTATTCTGTTTCTGAGAATAATGTTGATTTTGGGGACTGGTGTGTTTACAATAATAAGTGTATAACTGAACAAATAGATGTGTTTTAGTATTATAAATATTTTTGATGAATTGCAATCAGAATTGGGCAAAGTGAATGAGAGCAAATTAATCTATAATTCAAAAGAAACGTTATAAATTTCACTTCATTTTTATTACATTTGCTTAAAATATTCGTTTATTCCCTATCTAAATCTGAAAGAACCACATCCTTTAAAAGGGTATTTTAAGTATTTTAACAAACTCTTTATGGAAATATTATTCTGATTATTAGATATTTTGTAGCTACAAAAATAATTCTTTATTTTAATGATTTAATCAAAGCTGTATTTCTTTATTTATATCACAGAAAATTTTCAACACATTTATGGAAGAATTTCGCTAATAAGTTTGAAGATGGAATTTTAAATAATCATGATTAAACTGATTTTTGATAAAAATTTTCAACAGTAAAATCATTTTTCAGTTAAAACTTTAATTTAATAGAATACTTATATATACAAATATTAATCTATTGTTGAATACCAATGACTAAATATTTAACGACTATCAATTCATCTTCCATTTCATTCAAATGCAAACCTAAGCAGTTTCCAAGCAGAAGCTAAATGATCCAAACAAACAAAGTAATTTCAAAAGTGAGTGCAAATTATTTAATCATGCTGACTATCAAAACTAAGCTATTGTCTTTATAAAAAAGAAAGTTTAAAATGTGTGTGTTTGTCATACAAAAAATGAAAGGTTAAAGCAAAAGAAATTAATTAGACAGCGTAGTTGAAAAGTCATTTTCAGAATCAATTCGTACCAGTTTCATTAGAATAAAATTTTATTAGCCTTGTTAGAAAAAAATCATTGATTAGCTGGAGTCTCGTGGTGGACAAAGTCACATTGTTTTTAATGATGCTACATAATTAGTAAACTACACTGATGCACTTAAATATTTTCAAAATCTAAAATCATTTCATCTTAAGTGTTTTTTCATGGTTTGAACTACAGTAATAATCGAAAGAAAATTACCTTAATTATTTTTAAGTAAAGAGATTAAAATTATACTGAATATTATAATCATAAATGAATGCCTTGTTAAAGCTAGTAAATTGCATTCCAAAAATAATCTTATATTTCTGCATGTTTCTTTACCACTACGATTAACAAAAGCAATATGAGTTTGGTTCTGTGTTAAATACCTTAGTGTATCAATCAAGAAATTTGGGCAATACCTTCCCTGGATGTGTCATTTTTAATTACATTTAGGTGAAATCAAAATAATCAACCTAATCACTTATTATATTGCTTGGTAGATTTCAATGTATATGAAAAAAATATTTAAAATCTATCTAAATTTCAGTATTACTGGATGACAAGGAACCAAGTCCATTTGCGAGCTCTTAAATAATTTCATTTACAGTCAAACAATTTAGCAAAAAATATTATTATTTCTAATGCTTGACTGTTACTAGGATTCCAACCTCCTCTAAACTCTACAAGGGGAGGAACTGAGAGTGATTTATTATAGTGGGGCATCCAATGCCTGTGTCGCTGTTACTCTGAAATGGGGTGTGTTTTCATAATTTAGTTGCAGTGGCCTAGCAAAAGACATCCAGAACCCATTTGTCTCTCCCACTAGAATCATTTCACGTGGAGGTCAATGCGAATCATATATATTTAACGTGCCGCAAACACCATTAGAGAATATGTTGGATCTTCGGTTGAATAGTGATTCAAACGTACTACATACAGACCAAAAGATAATGCGATAACGGTGATGGATGATTTGGGCATTCATTTCCGTTATCAAATGATAACAAAAGTGATTGTCCTAACCAACCAGGCCGCCATGACCTCCAAATGTTCGCTAAAATAAAGAAATGACTTTCATTTAACAAACGTATTTTTAAGTCAGTTTTGTTTTTTAGCACTATTATTTATTTCAATAAAAATACTGAAACAGTTATTTTTTAGGAAACTTATTGAGTAACTAATTTTTTTAATATTTATGTTAATCTCCCATGAAGATTACTACTGACTAATAAACTGAAAAATAAATAAAATTTTAAATGTAGAAAAAACGTCTTATTTATGACACGAATTAGATACATTTTTTTATAAATTTTAACTACGTTTTGATTTTTGCGTTAGTAATATTTTCCATGAAATTATTTTATAAGTATTATATATATATATAAATTAATTCTTCATGCCTCGCTAATCTGTTATGTTTTTCAGCATTTAATTTTTATATACCTATAACATACATGAAAAAAGTGCAAATTTTTAACTTATTTCTATTTCATAATCCTTGCGAAATATATTTTACACCACTTAAAATAATAAATAATGTAAGTGAATTTAAATTCCACTTCATATTACATAATAGAAAATATTTTTGAACATGTGCAGAAATATTTTCATTGCAAACAGCTTTTCTTCCATCAAGTTAACCTGCAATAAAAAATAAAAATGAAAACCACGTAATGAAAAATATTAAAGAAAAAGTTATTATATATATATATATATTAATATTAAACGTATTATATAAAATATGAGTTTAAAATAGAAAACGTAGCAATACTTCGTCACTCAAAATTGCCTTAACAAAATATTTTCTAGATCTTTCGAAATTAATTTGCAGTATACTCTCAGAGTTCGTTATATACTTTTCCCCGAGGAAAAGATATCTATTTAAGAGGATGAGTAATTATAAGAATCTGCTGAGATTTTCTAAGAAATTATTTTTCACTCAGAAACTAATGAGATTTTCAAAATCCTCTTTTATGTTTAATTCGACTTTAATATAAAGCTTTATTCATGATGGATATTTGAAAAATAATATGTATTTTTTATTAAAATATCTGTTTTTTATTATAAGATATACTTCTTATTTTATATTTGAATATTTATTAATTCAGGTAGAGTTATGAGAAAAATGTTTTCTAAGCAAATTTAAAAAGAGGAAATTTTTAATAATCAAAGTATGAATAAAATTAATGTCATTATACTGTTTTCGTGGCATGTATAAATGAAAAAAAAATATTTTCTTGTCCATATGTCTTAGTAAATCTGCATAAACTACAAAGTCTTATGATGAACTATTCTACTTTTACATGTTCATTACAATTGAGAAAAGATAGAACTTAATTGCAAAATAAATCTAAAATTAAATTTAAAAATTCTTAATATATGACTAAAAATTTGGTAATACAAAAATATTTTATAATGTTTGTATTGTACTCATTATTTTACTAAAAAAGATTATAGGTGAACTATTTTGAAATATTAAAATTATATTTCAGAATTTTGCTTTGATAATTTTTAATTAAATTTTATTTTTATTGTCTATTGTAATTTAATTTGAAACAATTTACAAATTGTGATTGAAGGAAATATATTGACAAATCATCTTTATTGCTATAAAATAAGGAAAAAATCATTTTTCGTTAAATACAATAATTTAAGGAAAATATCAATTTTCCCTAAATACAATAATTTAAATTACTGAAGCTATATCAGAAATTAGAATATATGCACTAAAAACAAGGAAGTTTCGAAATATTTAAAGTCAATTATAATTAATTTTGATTCCTCTGTTAAACAGTGTACGTATTCAACTTTGAGAATACAGTACCAATGAAAGCACCTTGTGTAAATTGATTAGAATGTGGAATATTGAAAATTATTAGTGGGTTTCTTTAAAAGTGAAATTAAAATACAGATAAATAAGAATTCTTGAAAATCTAAATTATCTGTTTCTTTTAAGGTACTTAGTTTGATTTTAAAAGAATTCGCAAAATTTCACTAAGTATTAAACTATAATTTTTTCATATATTATGAGTTTCTTAAACAAAATTATATAAATTTTAATATTATTTGCATAATACAATAAATATTTACTGTAGTGTAGTGAAAGTTAGGTAAATTTTGTATTGATAAGTTATAATTTGAACATTTGTAAATCATAAATCTCAGTATAAATGAGACATGAACTATTGACCCATGATTTATTTAAAAAATTATATTACTATTAATACAAATTGTGCAATCGATTCTCAGTAATAAAAAGTAAGATAAATTACAAATTATGAAAATAATAATTATGTTAATGATGACAGTTAAAGGTACAAGGTTTCCTTGATAACTGCTTGACATTATTTTCCAACATTTATACATAACAATTTATGTGTTCTTGCTCTCTTTATTTATTATTTAAATCCAATGCAAATCTTTGAATATGTGATGTATATATTAAGCATTAATTAACAAATGTCCACAATTTTCTAATGATGATCCGTGTTTCTTTATATAATCGTAAAAAAAAGTATAAAAGCATACAAAAACATTGTTAAAAATATTTAAAGTCTTAAGTACTTTAAAATTTTAATATACCCAGTAAAAACAATTTTAATGAAATGACATGTTAAAGAAATATCAATGAAAAAAAGGACACACAGATTTGATAAAGAATATCAGTATTTTGTTATCTAAATATCATGTTAATTATAATCACATTAATAAGAAGATTAAAAAGTGCTATTTAAATAGAGGGAATGCAAAAATTTAAGGAATTAAGGTACATTAATACCAATTATGTTAATAGTATTGACAAATGTTAGGCAGAATTCACAGATAAATTAATTATTTCTTGTGATATATATATATGTATATATATATATATATATATATATATATATATATATATATATATATGTATATATATATATATATATATATATATATATCAGAAATTAATAAGAAATATGTAGGTATATTACATCATTTAACAAGACACAAGTACATTTCAAGTTGATCAAGTTGAGAAGATATTTATGCAAATAGAAAAGTTATTTTTGTAGCTCTAATCAATATTATTTTTATAGTGTTTTTTCTTTTTTTTGGAATATTTTAACTATTAAAGAATTGATATAAATTATGAGTTATTTTTTCTAAGAATTTGTCGATAAATTAAAAGAGTATAACACATGGAATTTATCGAAAAAAAGCACCTTATTTTTTACAAACTATGCGATTTACATTTAACTTAAATCAGCATTATTTATATTAAATATATTCAATGTTTCAAAATAAGTTTTATTAAAACCTGACAATGATAGATGAATGAGCTATTTTGTCCAAAATTAATCTATAAGAAATGGAAATTAAATTTGAAAGTTATTGTTAAGATATAAACATCTTTCACAAATTATTCCTGGATAAAAATAAAGTTTATTTTTATTTTAAAAGCAAGTATTTTTGAGAGAATTTAATTTCCCGAATTAAAATTCTTCAGCTGTGTCGTTATATAAGTGTCGTTTTGGAAATGAAATGTTAGTTATTTGTAAATAAATCTTTTCAGAAAATTCAGTTTCAAGAAATTGTAAACTAAATCGAGAGACATGATTTGAATATAAATGAATTATGAAAAAATATGGTTATATAGGAATTCTAATTTCATTTTCACTTAGTTACATTTTAAAACTGAGGAAATTGGTCTCATGCAAATTTTTCATGACATATTAATTTCCTATATGAAGTGACTGAAAATAAATGAAAAATCATCTTAATTAATAAAAATCAATTAATCTGACTTTTTTTTAATCATATGCTATCAATGGTGTGTATACTAATGAAGCTATTTTTTATACTTCTATGATTTTTACAAAAATGAAGTTGTGTAGATAAGGTGTTTAAAATACAGGTGGTTATCAGAATAAGGGAAACACCTGTATTTTGAAAGAAACCTTTATGTATTCCTCTATGTATCCTTTATGTAGAACCACATTTGATATTACATACAGCTTGGATTCACATGGGAATCGAATCGTACAAATTCTGAATAGTTTTTAGAGAATCATTGTACCATTCTTCATGGAGATATTGTGAAAGTTTCATGAGAGATGCCACTGGAGGATGTCGATTCGGTATTGAAAGCTATAAAATGGACCACAATGATTCGATTATATTGAGGTCAGAGGACTGTGAGAGCCAAGGTAGACGTTTCACTTCATCTTCATGTTCATCAATCCATAATTGGACAAATCTGGCTGCATAAATGGGGACATTATCATCTTGTAAAATTCCATCTCATGTAGAAAACAAAGTTTGCATCATAGAATGGACCTGGTCATCTAAAACGTCTCTATACATGTTCCCAGTGATCCTTCTTTTCAGAGTTATGATTGAACCAGCAGAAAACTATGATAAGGTGGTCTATACCATGACTGATCCACCTCCAAGCTTGAAATTGGATGGAAGCAATCAGGATCATACGCTTGTGCAGTTGTTCTCCAACATGTATCAGTCATGTTGTGGGGAAAAGTGTAAAACACCATTCGGTTGACATAACATATAACAGCATTCCACTTATCAATCGACAAGAGTTTGTGGTTATGGCACCACTCTACACGACGTTTGGTATTAGCATCTGTGACAAGAATTGTTGTTTTGTTGTAGATGTTCTCCTTATGAAGGTATCTCTTAACTATAATTAATGACACTGCAGAATCCAGATGCTGTAATTAATGACACTGCAGAATCCAGATGCTGTTTGAGCTCTGCAGTCATATTGGCAGCAGTTTTCTTTCTAGACATTACAATCATTTAATAACCGTCGGTCTCTCTCACTCAGCTTCTCCTGCCGTCCACTATTTTTCTTTTCTGAGCTTGTGTTTCCGCACTCTGTGTATGCTGCCATGACTTTAGACACCCCGCACCTCTAAAAAAGACTAAAAGCTGGAATACCTCTGCAGGAGTAGTAGCTATTAGGGGTCCTACAATTTGGCCTGTCTGAAAATTTGTGAGATCTGACGATTTACGCTTCTGACAGAAATTCAAAACGTTGAAAATTCTCTCGCATAGTACCTAATATATGTAAGTTTTACATTAAAAAAACCTGGTAGTTAAGGTTATATTTTAATGCTTACGAAACGATTTCTTAAATGTCGCTTTCATACACAGGTGTTTACATTATTTTGATAATATCCAGCACACACATTCCTGTTATTATCAAGACATTATAGAAAAATGGTTGCATTTTAATTTCTTTGTTTTTTATCAATCTAGCATATTAATGTGCTGGGTCGTGCACATAAAATTATTATACAAAAAGTGAAAAGTCTGTTCCATGGCTAAAATTTCTTTAATTTTGATTACACACATATATATATATATATATATATATATATATATATATATATATATATATATATATATATATATATATATATATATTAAATCTTTTCACTTTAACATCAAAATCTAATGAAACTTTATAACAATTTAAATTACCTTGCTGTCGATTGCGTTCATTAGGCTGAAAAATTTCATTTTTCTAGGGAGATAGTTACAATGGGGAACACAGGAAAGGAAGGTAACTAATATTGGAAAAATGTATTTATTATACTTAGTGTAGCGAAACTGCTTAAACTCTTCGGCTGTTGTAAATTAAATCACGATATGTTATTGGAGACAGAAAATCTAAAGTACTCATGGTAATTTAGTTGTTTTAGCAAGAGAAATGAAGCTGCCTTACATTCTACATTGGTAATTGTGAGAAAATTTTTTATCCGTGAATATTTAGTCTCCTCATTTTTTATTTTTTGTACTAAGGACAATGAACACTATTTCTCATTTTATTGTCACTATTATTGATGTTATTTGATGTCGTCGTTGTAGCATTAGGATAGCATTGCATTTCTACCTAACATTTCTATTTGATTTAACATGTCACCTAGGTGGATTGTAAATTTCATGAAATTTTATAACTGCTATGCTGAGACTCTTAAAATCCATACTTTTATAAGTGTGTTAATTTCAATTTTTCCTCTTCTACGAAATAAAAAAAGCAACGAAAACTCTTAAAGTAAATTTCAAAATGTAAATGATATTTCATAGACACAAAGAACATTTTATTTTCAGGAAACTCCATCACACTACTGACTTCTTTTGATATTTTGAAATCTTATACAATGATAAATAGCTATGTTATGGAAGAAATTGAAGGAGCTGAACAACAACATTTTTTGTTTTAGCTAAGGCATATAAGCTATGCATGCCCAAGAATATTGATTTTTCATTTTCATATTATTAATTCCGATAAGGTAACTTTTTCTTCGAAATTTAGTTTAAGTGCCTTAAAATTATATTTATTAAGCTTCAAAGTGTGAAAAATAAAAGCATATATTTTATTGTGATAAACAAATTAAATAAACATACTTATTTAAAAAATGCAGTTATATTCTAGAATAAAGATGAATGTTCTTTTATTAAACGAGTTCTTGTTTTTCGTTTTTGAAAATTAAGTTAAATGTATCCCTCTTAATCATATAAAAATGTAACAAAACATATTTTTTGAAAAAAAAGAGAAACAAATCTTAGAATTTTTTTTCTGATGTCTATATTCATTATTGTTATCCTGAATAATCTTACATGTCGACACATCTATGAACTTGGCAAGGTAAACTATCATTTGCTTTCATGAGATATTTGGTAACATGACCATCACAATTGCATCAATTTAGATTGCCTTAGAAAAATATCGCTTTTCTGAAAATGATTAATTTTCGAAACATTTTATTTTTACTAAAATCAATTTGATTAAATTATTAAAAAATTAAATAAAAATATATTAATTAGAAGCACTGTTTTAAATATATTTAAAAAAATCCAAAACCACTTGATTAATACAAATATTACTTATTTATGATTTATTAAAGCATTACTTTTATGTTATGTTTTAATTTATTGTTGAATTTAATGGGTTTATTAGAAAAAAGATTTATGAAAAGAGAGTTACTATCTAAAAATTTAACTTTTTAAAAAGGAATCTATTTCAATACATTTATACCTAATATAATATTTATGAGATTTAGAAATTTTTCTCTCTATTAAGAAAAATAAAGTAATATAAACCGAAGAAGAATACTATTCTTTTATAATAAGTTTGTCTCTTTTAAAACACAAAATTGTTATTATGTTCGAAAAGCCTGTGATGAAAAGAATGAAAATATATGTTTTCTCACTATTATAACTGCCTCTAGGGCATATTTTTTCCATACTGGAAAATTAATTTTGAAGAAGCTTTTACAACTTAAAAACTTTGGTTTGAATATCTTCCCTTTAAAAAATATAAAATACCTTTTAGTAGGAACAAAATATATGTGCACAAAACTTACCTCTTGCAATTAATATAAAAATACTTAATTCACCGTAAATTTGAAAGTAAAATAACTACTCAAACAAAGTATATTTGTTCTTACAATAAAATTATCAGAATTTTGCATTTTAAGTGAATAAGCATTCTTTTTTCAAACTATAAAGTTCATATGAGTATTTTTTAAATGGATATTTTTAAATGAATTTTGATAACAATTTTTACTTACTTAAATTCAATGTGTATATAAAAATGAAACTTATATATAATTATCAATTATACCGTAAAAAATTTAAGCTTCAATTTAATGATTGAGAAATCTTCTTCAATATACTCTTTAATTAAATAATATTAGGAAATATTAATTAAATCTAAGTCCTTGATTATATCATTTTTAAATATTGTTTTCATTAGCAAAAATAGATTAGTTTAAAATGTGAAACAGAAATATAACTATTAGAAAACTGAACTATGAAAATAAATTACAATAATCAATATGATCTAGGATAATATACATAAATTTATTTTAATACCGCTATTATTAATTATTTTAATAAATGCTAATTTTTTATTATTATCTCATGAATATAAAATTTACCAGAAAATTTTGAATGAAAAAATTGTTTTTTATAATGAGTTTGAAATTTTTTACACGATGAAAAAATTCCGTACCTAATATATTATGTCTAATTTTCATTATTATCTACATACCCTTTCACCTATTTCTTTGAATTTAAATTGTTTGGTAATAAATGTCAAATTTTGAGTCTCACAATGCATTTAAAAACAATTCAATATTTAATATCAGAAACAGTAAGAAAAATGTTTATGATAAAGATATATGAAATAAACTTCTATTTTATTTATTATATCAATTTTCTACCAGATATTGTGAATAAAAGTTGTTTTTGTTGAGCCCTATGTTTTACAGCACATATATAAGCATATGTGAACAAGTCGAAAAAATCAAAACAAGATAATTCATGAGTTGCTGAATTCAAAATAGAGCTCTAACATTGTAATTATAAATTCAGCTACAAAATCTTAGAAATTAAGTATGAAATTTTTTAAATCATGTTTCCTTATGATGTGGGTTTTCACTTGCAAGGATTATCACTTTGAACTAACGTGGACAAAATACTTCAATAATAATCTATTTTGCAAATTCAAAGTTAACAAAAAACTTACTTTCCGTTTTTAATGACCTAAAAGAGCATGGCATGCAGAAATTATAATTAATAATTACCATTGGCATCCAGCTCCTATTGCAAACGTGTTTTCTGTTCTGCAATCTTTGTGTGATAAATCACTAGAGGTTTGGACGCAAAGAAGTTCGTGTATTCATTTCTTAAATATGCTTCATTGGTGAAGAGTTTTCTATGAAAGACGATTGTAAATTGAATGGAAGATGAAGTAATCTGATGTAGGAAGATAAGAGGAGTTAGGAAGGTGACACAAAATCTCCTAGTCTGGGTGTACAGATGCGCAGAGACTATTATGTCCGTTGGTAGCAGCTAATATTTACCAATTTGTTGATTAGTCCACCATACATCAGCTTCCTCATAGAGGGGAAAATCTAACAACCTATATCTTCTAAAGCAGTGCTTTGCCTCCTGTTCATTAACAGCACTGTCACCAAATGCCTGCTGTATTCCATGATTTGAGGCAGCCGTGATATTTCCACTATGAAGTTGTAAAGCAAACAACACCGAATCGTATACTTCAATAGGTCCATTTCTTTTGGCTACTGTACGAATTACTACCATTAATGTGCTCGTTGGACCTGCTTTTATAACGATTGATACCCTTACTCTCCGTAACTTGTGTCGCAACCATGTCATACACTAATTTGCATATTCATACAGGCAAAGTGATGATGGCAAGGACTTTCTTGACTACATTACATTTTGATAAAGCTCTTTATTTGTTTGTGTTTTCCATATGTGTGTAAAGCTTATTTATAAGTTAGAATAAAAAGAATGATATAAATAGCGATAGAAAATACAGTAATTAAATTGGTTTTACATAAAAAATGTTGCTAATAAAAATGGTATAAATATGTATAGCCTATAGTTTTGTAACTAACAAAAAAATTAAACGCAGTAGTTTAGGAACATCCTTGTGGTATCCGGATTTCAAAGATTGGTCCCCATGTATTTCATGCATATCATACGAGGAGACTGAAATTTGTACTTAGAGCCCAAGGGTATAGCTGGGCTCCCTGCACGTGGGTATAATATGAGGGAAATTGCTTTTCCGGTTGGGGATAGACCTAAGGTCAACTGCTTTACAATATAAAAAAGTCAATCCAGAAACATACCCAGTGTGGTAAAATCGATTGGATTCTATTCAGACCGCAGAAAGAAAATGATTGGAAAATTGATACTTGGAATATCCCTTCCATGTTTAAATCAGATGCACTAAAAAAACAAATTAATGTAATTGTCAGTTAAGATGGCTCACTAATGTATGAAGATGCCGAGATCATAATCTCAACAAAACCTTAACATTTAAAAAACCTCAAGTATACCGGCATAAAGTAAAACCACCTACCAGATGGTTGAATGATACTGAAAGAGACCTAAATACTTTAACAATTAAGATTCAGCGAGGAATCGCCAAACACAGAAGGAATTAAAAATTAAAATTTTAGTGAAGGTAAATGATGTAAAAATAAAAAATTTAGTGATTTAAATATAATAATATGATGAATTCAAAGTAAAATAATTATATTTCGAATATTTATCTCTACATACTGAAACAGATTAAATTTCTCTGATAATTTATTTTAATTACAAAATACAGTATTGAAAACATGTCAAATTTTAAAGCAATATTTTACAAACTGATATTTATGAGTGTTTTTTTTTTAATTTACCTATTTTACACAGAAAATATTCATATATTCTAATATATTGATAATTATCATTGCATCTAGCCTTCTAAGCAATATCCTGGGAAAAGTAAGTTATGACAATGTCACAGTTATAATGAGGAAAATGGAATTCTGTAAAATATTTCGTATGGTTTTTTAATAAATTCTAACAACGTGAACTGATAATATACATTTCATACAGAAATGTTTCGTGAGTATTAGCTCCATAACATTTATTTGAAATATATAAATTTTAAACAGGAATACTTGAAGTTAAAGTTAAGTCATCAACTCTTATGTAAACGTCTAGTAACATATATCGATTACAAGTTAAACATCATATCAAACTGTTTGAGACACTAACATTTTATCTGCTTTTAAAGTTTCCTATAATTTTATGAGAATTTAGATACTTCTGACTTTTCTGTTTTAGTATAAATATATACATACATACATACATACATACATACATACATATATATATATATATATATATATATATATATATATATATATATATATATATATATATATATTATATATATATTATATATATATATATATATATATATTATATATATATATATATATATATATATATATATATATATATATATATATATATATATATATATATATATATATATATATATATATATAATATATATATATATATATATATATACAAAAGGAGAAGAGAATATGAACTAACTACAATATGCATTAAAGTAATCTAATTTTATAATAAATTATAATATAAATTATTCTAAATTTATAATAGATATAATTTTAAATGCATACACTTTTAATAGTGTTGTTTTTATAAATCAAATCAAAACAAACATCCTTTAATTTTTTTCTTTCAAAAAATTTCTTGTAATTCATAACTGTATTATAAGCATATCCATATTGAAAATTTCACAGATGTAGTCAATAAATAAATCCTGTGTTTCATAATGCATGATTTTATTTCTAATACTATATTTAAATTTATGTATAGATCTAAATTTATGACAATATTTTTGTATAGTTATTCATAGTCATGTATTTTGTTACATATTTAGGAATTATTGTTTTATAAATTAGTCAGTATTATAGTAAATTAAATGATTATTTTACGTTGCAAAATATTTTCTTGCATCACTATTCACGAGATATACTATTTTATATTCCAGATTGTTGCTGAAGCAATAGTATAGATTTTTGAGAAATGGATTCATGCAACTTAAAAAGAAAACTCAATAAATTGTTGTCACCGAAACTACAAGAAACACTTATGCAATAATATTATTTTTTCTTTATTTAGGCAAAAGTTAACTACGAAAAGTAAAAGCCAGATGCATTTTTTATTTGTTTTCAGAGTAAAGGAAATTTTGTTAATGAGGATGAATATGTGATTATTCTCAACATTGTCTGAGGAAATAAACCTTACTAAATTAAGTGGAGTAGCATGATTTAATTATATAATTTAGAAGAAACTACATTCAGGAATATAATGAAGTAATGAAAAATGAATGTGTATATTTAATATCATTTTCATTTTACAACTTGAGGAAATAGCAAAATAAACTATATATTAATTATGTAATAAAATGATTTTTAAGTCTAAAATAAACTTAACCACAAATATAAAGATGTTTATGTATAGTTAACAAATAACTGCTTAAAATAAATTATATATTTTCAAACCTTCATCTCACTTAGGTAAGAAAAAAACATGATTCTGCACTAATAACAATTATTAACACTATTAACAAGAACACTAGTTGTGCGCTATAAAACAAGTATAATCAGTTCATTACAATCTTATTTTTTACTAAACAGTTTTTTTTCCTAAAAAATTCGAATGAACATTTAGATACATTTTAGTTGTTATCCTATCTAAATGAATTCCAACTTAAACTAACTACATTAATTTAAATGGCATATTATTAATTAAAATAAATAGTTTCATAATTTTTTGTTGAAAATGACATCGTTTCTAGTAAGTTTCCGCGCACCAGGTTTTCTTGTTATTATTCAAATACATAAATCTATGTAATTTATGAAGCAACGAAACTTTTATAAAAAATTTTAATTTATTGCTCTATACTAAAACGCATGCTTAAGATCATGAAATTTAGATTAGTGTTTCAATGTTAAGTGAAACTGATATTTCATTTGAATTATTTTATGTATAAACAATTAAAAATATTTAAACCCAATAAATTAAAGTTATCATACATGATTTATTTCTCATTAAATGTATAATTATACATAGTACATTTAACACACACCGTATATTTATTATACATATTCATTGTTTGCTTTATAATCAAGCAAATTTTTAAAAAATATTTCAAATTAAAAAGTTTTTTATGTTTATCCATCAAAATAAAATCTCATGAAACTTTTTTTTCAGTTATTTTGTTAAATAAAATGAAATTACACTGATATCGAAAAAATATTAGACATTGTAAGAAATGTATTATAAGAATTTTTATACTTTATGATTTTAAATCATGCTTTCATAATTTTGAATGATTATTTAACCAAATGAAATAATTGTGTAGAAGTTAAAGTAAAAGAAAGTTCAGAATAAAATATTATTATTTAAAAAAAAAAGATATTGAATACGACTTTCTTTTAGATTCAGTTTTATTCCTCAGTATTACATTACAATAACCTCATGTATTAGTGTTCATTGTTAACTTTTTTTATAATTTAAACTTCAACAAATTTGTATGGTTATTAATAAGTTAAGGAATAATAAATAAAATGAATTATTAAATTACACAATTTTAAGTTTTTAGGTTTAATTTCTTTGTGATTTTCCTGGTAAATTTCATATTTTTATATTTGTCTATTTCTGTGGTAAGAAGCTGCAAGCCAAGAATTTGTAACTACAACAAGTAATGAAGTAGAAACAACAACAAGTAGAACAAGTAGAAACAACAAGTAATGTAACAAGTACAACAAGTAGAAACAACAAGTAATGAACTTCACTTTATAACACTTGGTAATTGAACTAAAATACAGATTGTTTAACAGTTATATTCATAACTAGTTATCAAAAATATAACTGTTAATATAAATATTCATGTTCATAATTTCATAAACTTATTGGTGAGAAGATACTGCAGATTTTACTTTAAACTTTTATTATATGAGATATTAAAACATTTTCAAGTGCAATTTTGAGTTCATCAAAATATTACCATTTCTGCATTAAATATTAAATCATTCGGAGCGTTTTTAATGAAATGAGACTCTCTAATGAGACTAATGAGAAAAGTTAATAATGTTACAGTTTAATCCTGTAATGTACAGTTCGAATCTTATATATTGAAATGAAAATGTAATTTCTTTTTCCAGAAATATTGTTTTTTTGTGTGTTTAACATAAAAATTTATTAATTTATTTTACTGCTTGGAAAATGATTCCAGATGTATTTAATATGATTTTTCTGCCAATTAATATTCTTATTTAAACATATTATTTTTTTTTATTCCTGAGCTTATATATATATATATATGTTATTTTTATACGCATATAAAAATCCTTTAAATATTTGTTTAATTCTAATTTACCTTTAATATCAGGAAAATATTAAATATATGATGAAACTATTCTTCTTCATAATGTTATCTCAATACAAGTCGTCTTAGTATGAAAATGTATACAGTAGCTTAAAATTTGCGAAATTTAAATATAAACCTAAACGACTGATTGATTATTAAAATATGATGTAAAATTTTGTATTTTTATTTTAAATAATACAACAATCTTTATTAATACTCTTTTCCAGTCAGTTAAATCGATGTGAGTAGAGAAGAAATTAAAAAAAATTGCATTATAAATAAACACAAAATGTTTCTTGTATGTCTATGAAAAAAACATTCTTGAATTATAGGAATTTATAAAACAGTAGATGAACTCAAGCATAAATAAACGTAGTGTAAATTTTCTCGTCTCAGCAAGAAAGCAAGAGCTGCATGCAAAACATATCAATGAGAGAAAAACATTCTGAATTATCTTTGAAACAAAGAAGAAAATGCTCAATTCAGGTGGTTACGCCCTGCATAATAAATACAATATTATATTTTATCATCACGAGTTAAATATGTATGCAGAAATTTTTCTCACCTGAATTAGTTTCCATTTCATTAGGTAAAATCAATGCATTTTCCAAAAAAAAAAAAAAAAAAAAAAAAAAAAAAGAAAAACATGACATGTTTGACAGTTGGAATATAAGTTCCTTTAGGAAAAAAAATTATTCTTTTAGAATTAAGTTTCCTTTAGAAAAAAAATTATAATTTTTCTGTATGGTAAAGACAATAACTTAATCTTGTATTTATGATTGGTGTTAAATAATGTTCCTACAATTTTACTTTTTGACTACTGCATATTTTAACAATATAAACTGTTAAAATTCTAAGCAAAATTCTTAATGTTAAAAATGTAAATAAATAAATCTCTCTATATATAAATATATATTATATATATATATATATATATATATATATATATATATATATATATATATATATATATATATATATATATATATATATATATATATATATATATATATATATATATATATATATATATATATATATATATATATATATATATTATATATATATTTACTTATATATATGTATATATATATATATATATATATATTATATATATATATATTTACTTGGAAAAATTAAATCTCTAATTTATGGATTTGGGCTTTTATTTGCAATGTAAAATTAAAATTGTAAATTACAAGCATTTTCATTTATTTTAGTTCCAAATATGTCTATCAAAACATATATATTTTTTCAGTCATTGCTTTATTACCAGTTTCTCACAAAATAAGATTAACTTACGTATAATTTTGTTACACATCCTAATAAAAAAAATTCAAACTTTATACATAGTTAAATTATTTTTACATTGTAATTTAAAGAAAACGAAAACTAACTTTTTTATTTTATATCTGTGAGATAAAAGAAGATGGGGAATAATGATTTTTATAATTTTTATTGAATATTTACTTTGAAAATTTAAGAAAATAATTTGTTTCACATGCATATTGTCCTTTGTTACTTTTAGACTGACTATTCATTGAATACTGATTTTCAATGAATAGTCAGTCTAAAAGTAACAAAGTAATTGTCAATATATCATTGATTTTATATGCTAGCTTTTTTTATTTGAAATGCTAGCATATAAAATTACAGATATATTTATTATGTAAGATTTAAATATGTAATAAATTTCAGAAATATAGTTAAAAATTCATGAAAATAGACCTTGAAATAAATATATTATATTTTAGCCATTATGAAGAAGCTTGCAATTCGTATGACAAGGAAAGTGGAAAAAATTTTAATAAAAATAAATTCAGAAATGCTCTTAAAATATACACTTTGGCTTAGAATATATTTCAAAATAAAAAAAATTCTATCTACTTATATATTTTAAGAACAAAAATTAATCTATAAATCTTGAAATGTGATTATATCGTATATGATAATGCTGTTAATTGTCATTAGTAATCATTTGGAATAATCTATGAGAGTTCGAATCCTCTAAACTCTTGGATACTTAACACGACACAAAAATATTGATAATATTAAATGCATTAATTTCAGTTAGATATTTTTTCCCCTCAAAATTAAAGAGTACTAACATCTTACATGAACAAAATTATTTATTTATTTTCGACATTAAAATTGGCATTTTGGAAAAAAATTTCATTTATTGTAGCACTGAAAATAAAATTTTCGAAATTTCAATTTTGCTATAAAACTGACATTGTACATTGAAGGGTTATAGCATTAAAAATATACTATTAAAATGACAACATATATTAATATAATTTTTTTACTTATCAATCTAAAATAAATTGGCATAGAATTGGAAACAAATAAAATAAGTCGAGATTCTAAATTATTAAATAGATTGTAATATTTAGTAATCAGTATTTACACATTAAACGATAGTTTACGGGACTGAATTAACTGTAATAAAATACTTATCTTTAGATGCACACTAAATATACATCATAATTTCAAAAACACTATACTAAATATTCAATGAGTTTATTTTATATTTCACTATCATATCCTTTAACTATAATGCATCTTTTTCTTTCAGTCAATTTGACTATGTCGATGCATTGTTTCCAGGAGTATCTCTATTGTATCTGCGTTATATTTTCAATGTTATCAAACGCTTCTTAATGTTTTAAAATTTCTTATTTATTTACATTTATCATTCATAAGTGTAAATTTTCATAATCTAAATCATAATCTCTTTTGATAATCTAAATCTTTTCTTTCACAATGTTTAGTAAAAAACTATTCTTTTCATCAGTTTCTCTAAATTTCTAACTTTATTTTATAACTTTAATATTTCTTTCACTCAGTTAAAAAAGATCAATCAATTAAAATTTGCACACATAAAATTGATTTGCTGAAAGTCATATCATTTTTAGTTAATTTTCCTTTCGGAGTAAAATCAATATTTTCTATCGACAAATTTAATAATTGTAAAAACTACCTTTCATTTTCTTTCCTGGTATGTTTTAATTAAATTGGATTTTTAAATTTGTCTTTCGCTTGCTATATATATATATATATATATATATATATATATATATATATATATATATATATATATATATATATATATATATATATATATATATATATATATATATATATATATATATATATATATATATATATATATATATATATATATATATATATATATATATATATATATATATATATATATATATATATATATATATATATATATATATATATATATATATATATATATATATATATATATATATATATATATATAAATTATACAAAAATCCCGAAAATTAAGTGCACTTTGAAACAAGCATTTTTTTTTTCTCGAATTTATTTCTAATCTTAATTCTGTCTTTAATCAAAAACTGGTTTTTAGATAATTTCTGTAGTATAACTATGGATTGAATTTTGTAATTTTATTATGTTTTGTAAAATATTGTACGGTTGATTCTACTTTTTTTAGATGAAAACATGCATTAAAAAGTTCGTATAAAATGAAGTCTCAGAACCACAAACAAATCTTAACAAACAAGACATTAAAAACACGTCAGTACAATAAAAATAAATAAATGGATGAAGATAGTTCTTAAATATTATAAATACATTCATTTAAAGAGTTGATGTATGCCATATTAGTTATATGAAAAGCTTAAACTATAAAATTTTATTGCAATTTTCTGCTTTAGTTATTGATATTATGTATCGATAACGTTACACACATGCATTTCGGATAAAAAATAAATTGACCAAATGTATTTTTAATATTATTTTGAAAACCCATTTTAGTTTGTGATAGTTAGAAATTCCAGTAATATTACATTTGTCATTGAAAGGTAATGAAATTTCACTTTAAATTTGCTGACATTTAAATAAAGTAGATTCTTAGACCTTTCATGATTATTTATTTTTGACAAAAAGTTTTATTTATGAATTCTTTGCATTAAATACATTGTTGATTATGATAATATGTATAAATTTCCCTATAATCACACTTACCCTATAATCACCCTATAATCACACCTCTTAGAATAGTTAAACTTCACAGAGAATGCATTTTACACTCAGTGAATTTTATACTTAAATGAACAATATTCTCCGAAATGTCTCTAAAACACTGCAAATATTGAATTTACTAAGTTAACAATTTTGTATTATTACAATAAAAATTAAAATTCAATTTTATTTTTATTGTTATTGTTAAAATATAAATAATTAACATGAAACAAAATGCTTATAAAGTTAAAAGTGCGATGAACAGCGTATTAGTTTACAAGCAATAGGAAAATTTTCTCGAAAAAGTTTTCCATTCTATACTTTTATGTTACAAATGCTTTTACAAATGTAAAGTTCTCTTTGTGTATTTTTAACATTATATAATATAAAATAAATTAACGCATATATTAATATTTCTATTTAAAATGTTATATTTATATTTGGGAAACTGAACCACATGTATATGAAGGCTTAGTTTAATCATAAGTACTTTTATGGTAATTCATAAACAACAGTGTTAAACTAACTAAATTTTTAAAAATTGAAATCTGATAAGATATTGTTCATAAATATAAAAATTTCATTTTAAATCTTTGATAAAATAAAATAGGTATCCTCATTAAGAAAATAATGAGATTAAAATACAATTACCAAAAAAAACATTAATGTTTTTGTTGGTGTCTATAATGACATCATCATTAATATTTTATTACCATTTATTATTTTAAAGAAAATGGTGAAGTGTAATTATACTTTTAATGAGAATAATAAACTGATGAGGAAATTATTTTCATTACCAAGTTAAAACATTTAATCAGCTTAGAAAATAGGATATTAAAAACGAAGATTCTAAAGAAAAAGTGGCATTAAGATGCTCATAACGCGAGATCAAGGAAAAAAATAATTACATTATGCATAATTGTTGTGCTTCGCATAAAGCCTTCAGATTCTTAAGTAGTGTTGAAAAGTCATAAAAATAACGGTTTAATACCCTTGATAAAAATACATCTCTGAAAATAAAATGAAGCGAGAACCTAATATACAAAAGAGATGTTTTCTTATTTTAAATACAATTACTTATCTGGAAATATCTCACACTGGATATATATATATATATATATATATATATATATATATATATATATATATATATATATATATATATATATATATATATATATATATATATATATATATATATATATATATATATATTACTCTTAAAATTTGGAATATATTTTTAAAATAAAGAAAATTTTTAAGTTTTCTTCAATTCACGTAGTTGTACTGTTATACACGTGGAAAATAAATCTGGTTTTGAAGAACGCCCATTTATTAAAATAAAAGTTTGTAATAAGATACTTCATAAAATTACATTATTTGCTAAAATTATCCGAGTATTTATTTAACAGATAAATTTATCCGAAACTAAAGTAACATGTTTCTTGAATTTGAAACAACTCTTAGACAGATAAAAACAGACATTCACCGTGTAAGCCAAGTTTTTCTATTAAAAGTTTATTAAGTAAAATAAAGAAAAAGCAAGATGATTTAAAGACTTTATATATATATATATATATATATATATATATATATATATATATATATATATATATATATATATATATATATATATATATATATATATATATATATATATATATATATATATATATATATATATATATATATATATATATATATATATATATATATATATATAATATATATATATATATATTATATATATATATATATATATATATATATACATATATATATATATATATGTATATATATATATATATATATGTTATATATATATATATATATGTATATATATACATAAATTTTATAATTTTGAGTTATTAATTAAGAAATTCATAAGTTAATATGAGTTCATGACTACATGACATACATTTCTTAAATAAAATTAAATGTTTGCGCATGAAAAATTGTTAAAGAAAATGTATTCACCTTTTTATGTCAAATTGTGTTAAAATAAATTTATACTATTGAAAACATAATGAATGAAATAATGAAGTTTAATAATATTAAAGATAAGTATTTTGTTAATATGTTAATATCAGAACGAAAAATAAAAATAGTTGTAAATATAATTCTTTTATTTTCTTAACATAAGAAATTTGCTTTTTTATGATACTTGAATTGCATTTTTGTGATAAAATATAATTTTATTAAAAATTGTTTGAGTATAAACTGCTGTTATTTTAAGTTAATATACATTTCTTTAAAATAATGTTTAAATATTCGTTGATATTTAACAAAACATTTAATTTGTTTTAATGATCAAATGTTTTATATTGTTTTAAAAAATATATTCATTATAACAGTCATTAATAATAAATACAATATAGGCAATATACATCAACCTATGTACATACCCAAACATCTCCTCTTATGTGAAAATATATTCTGCTATAAAATTAATTTTTTTGTGAAAGAAGATAGATTTTGTATTTTCAGCTGATATTTTTCAAAACCTGATACTGAGTTAAATCAATCTTTAAGCGTTAGTACAAATATAATACTGATACTTCAAACTTATAGAATTTAATTATATCATCTTTATCGACATATATTAACACTAATGAGCATTCGCATTATTTGTATTTTAACACAATTACCATTGTTTAATGTATAAATTTAACTATCATTATTTTGTATCAAAGAAAACTTTTAAATTTGTGAGGTATTTTTCTGAATCTTAAAACTCACTTGTTATAAATAGCATAAATAAATGTTAACATATAGAAATTTTGATAAAATAAAATGATAAGAATTCTAAGATACTTTGCAACATAAAGGAAAAAGTAAATTTTTCAAAACATGTATTATTGTAACATTATATTACGCATGCTTTGTAATTTACCTTTTCAAAATTAATTTAACTTGAAAACTTTAATATCTAAGAAACGATTTGCCAATTTATTTGTGTAATTTATTATTCATACAGAAATCACATATTTTTATTAAGTTTTTAATCAAACACTTATTACAATTTTTATAATTTAAACAGTAGTTAATTAACTACATAATTATTTTATTTTAACTTATTTAAATCTTAAATTTTCAAATACGATTTCTACCATGGTTTTATTTACAAGTTTACTTAGCCAGGTATATAAAATACAGAAAAATATTGTAGGTGTAAAATGAAATATTGATTTTTTATCATAATATATATTAGTTATAACCTTTTTTATCAGCAGTATTGCTTTTAGAAAGGTATAACAAACAAATAAAAAAGTTGAATAATTATTAGAGTAAAATGATTTTGTAGAACTGTTATAATTAATATAATACTTAAAAAATGAAAGTTTAAGAAAATAGAAGCAATGTTATTTAAGTTCTACTTTATTATAATCACCCACGTGATGTACTGATAATTCCGATCACCAAGAAAATAACAATCAACAAGAAAAGAGCATTAGAAATTGCACCTTAAATACCACATCACTTAAAGAAAAACTTATATTAGAATTATATTTTCCAAAATGATTTATTTTTCTTTGCTTATACTTTGATAGCATTTAATACCTTCGAATACATTTTATTTCTAACTTTATATAAAATATTTCTACAATAATGGCTATCATGCAAATTTCAAAAATTTTGAACAACATCTTATGAAAATGCTTCACACAGGAAGAATGTAATCTAAATTAAATATTTTTGTAATGAAAATATTATGGGTGATACTTCAAAAATTACAACTGGTAGATATTCAGATGAAACAACTAATAGTAAATAATCAAAGTTTAAAATATGTCTCAAACTATATCTTGGATCGTAGAAAATATAGTCCATCATTTTTTATTTAAATTGCTTAGTTTCCATGTGCCTTTAAGTGTTGTTTATTATATGCAATATATTAAATTATATTTATTATGAAATGATGTTGAAATTTTAATTTACAATTGGAAATGAAATAAATGTATAGTAACTGAATTATAATAAAAAAAAACAAAAATATTTGATAAATTGATATGAAATGTAATCGGAATTTCATTAATTACTTAAAATGTACTTTATTAAAATATTCATAAATATAGACAATGTATGTTTTATTTTATGATCATTATTACACTTGTCTTCATTATCTAAGAAATATATCAAATTTTATACAGGTCAACTTCTCTTCTTTTTACACAACAATTGCATTCACAATTAATTTTTATGTAGTTTATACTTGTGTATTCCATTTAAATTCCAATATTACGCGTAATAATTTGTTTAAATAGAATACGTTTTAAAAATATTTAAATTATAATATTTTTTCACAAAAATTGTATTATGTGTTGTTTCGGAAAAAATTATATATATATATATATATATATATATATATATATATATATATATATATATATATATATATATATATATATATATATATATATATATATATATATATATATATATATATATATATATATATATATATAAAGATTTGTCTGCAGGTAAAAAAATGAAATATAGGATTTTAATTTTATTTGAATGCATTGTATGTACTTATTTTACTTCAAACGGCATTCTTGGAATTTCAGAAATTCCTTCACTATATACACATAAAATCAGAAAAAGCTTTTTCTCAAAATTCCAGACACCACTACGTTTCAAGAGCTAAAACGAAAATCATTTTGAAGGGCATTTGTATAATAAAGAAATTTTTTTATTTATATTTTCTATAAATTTTTAGATATATATTACATTGGAATCTGGTATGGGTCGGAAAAAGATTAATGTTTCTGAAGTTGAAAAATCTTAATACCTACTCACTGCTTCAATAACTATTCAATTTTGTTATCCACATAATATAAATAGTAATGCTAGGTAGATGCAATTTTTAAAATAATGTCTAAATTTTTTTTTATACGAAAAATTCGAATTGTTCGGTTTGTTCCTAGATTTGTATCTATGTTTAGAACTCAAGGTTTCATTTTTATTTATATTCAATACATATTACACACACACACACACACACACACACACACACACACACATATATATATATATATATATATATATATATATATACTTCAAAATTCCCTACTGTACTGACTAATGTCATTTTTAATATAGCATTCTATATAAATTAACACCACCACATAAAATTTAGGACTATGAAGACTATAGGTTTATTAAATAAAATTTTAATGCAGTTTTTTCTTCCACAATTTGTATTTGAAAGCATGCTTATTTGCGCATTGAATATCACATTAATTGCTACCTAGCAATCAACAAAATAATGCTGATTTTCTTATGGGTTAAAAAAGTCAATATCATTTGCAGTTTGGCTTGTGACTGTACTTTGTTGAAGCATAAAGAAAGGTTATAATACGTTTCATAAGAATAAATTACAAGAGCACGTTACAAGCAAACATTAAATGTTTCTTGAAACAGAAATGTTAAAATTTTTTCTTGGCTTGCACGTTCATCACAATTGTTATTGCTAAAACAATTCTTAGATAGACTTTAAATAGCTAACGAGTCATTATGTGACAGAAACTATTGTTATTTTCTTGGGGTATTGTGTTGAATTTGTAGAAATCCGCAACCAAATTGTAAATTATTTCTTTAATTCTTGGGATCACTTGTTGAAACCGATTTTATTATATCTTTCCTCAAAACATCCTATTCTATTACTTTAATTTGGTGTGATTGTGCACAAAATTTGTACATCAGATGCACATATGGAAGCTGGACTTGTTTTGCTTCTTTGCAACATCACTAGTGGAGTGAAGGTTGGACAGATACATCTGGCTAATGGTAACACATATCCGATGTGTAACAGAAAGGTAACACATATCCAATGTGTTAGGTACCCTCCCGTTGGATGAATAACATTAGAGTATGGTGTCGTAAATTTGCTCTTCAAAGTTGAATGATTAAAATTATTGTTTGTTTGCCTTTATCTGAATAGAGAAGCTGTGCAGATGATAGTAACTAGACTTCCAATACTCAGGTAAATTTATGGGTGATACAAAAACAAGGACAGTAATAAAGGTTTGGTTGTACTTTCTGGCTACAATCAATTAGTCAGTAAAACGGTTGAAATAAGCAAATACCAGACTCAGATTAGCACACTGACAAACTTGTAGGGAGTAGTTTAATTGATCCAAAGCAGCACACAGAGACCATATTGGAAACCAGTTTTTCTCAGGAAAACTCAAAGTTGTAGATTAAGACACTATAAAAAACAAAATAAGTGATTTTAAATTGTATGGAAGACAAGAGAAATTAAATTAAATAGGTCTGCGATTTCAACCCATTGTTCTTCACATCATCTTCTCAAAGGTGTAGATTAAGACACTATAAAAAACAAAAGGAGTTATTTTAAATTGTATAGAAGAAGGGAGAAATTAAATGAAATAGGTCTGAGATTTCAAACCATTATTCTTGTAGCACTGCTTCAAAAAAAATCTTGGCATGACATCTACCTGAAACCTTCGCTTAGTTGTTAAATGTTTTGTTGTTGTCTTGTGCTAGCTAGGCTGGCATTATTAGGTGTGTTGCCCTACTTTTCTAACTGAATCATATTTTGATATAGAATCCAACTTCCTCAGTACAAGCGTGTCATAAGTGCCTGTTTATATCGTAGGCAACCATTCACAACCCATTCATGCAAAGAAAGGTGAAAGACAGTATTGTCAAATAGATTAAGTATATCCTTGCCTAAACTGGGATTTGAACCTAGGACTTCCCTGTCCGCAGTCAGGCACTTGAACCACTAAACAGAATGGGAGTCGTTAAAAGTTTTAAGAATCATTATATAGGATGGATTTCATCCATAAAATTTACGAAGGAGTATGTGATATCCGTGCAACAGGAAATTCTAACTGAAGCGAATGACACCTCTTGTAAATCAAATGCCTAAAGTTCGTGGCTTCAGTTAGTATGTGAAACACTGAGCCTCCTATATGAAGACCTTGAAACCATGGAAACCATGAAATGAAATAAAAAGTCTCCCATGGTAACAAACATGTATTTGAAAGTGTGAGACAAAGATTTCTGAATCCCAGTAAACCAGAAAAAGGACCAATTAGACAAGCTACACTCATGGCAGGAATTCTGCCGTTCTTCTGAAATGACTTAATAGACATAACTCAGAGGTGAAGCTCTTGAAATAACGTGCTATACAAAAATTTGTTGATACACATTCGATTACTTGAATTTTTTAAAATTGGCTTAAAAATGGAAATTATAAGTTTTAAGAAATATTTTTTTTACTACGGTGTGCACTTGAGTGACTAACTCTATACCGAAAAAGGCCCGGAAACTTCTATTCATTTATCGTTAGCCGATGGACACCACTGAACCAAATCATAGAGCAGAATAGTTTATCCAAGCCATATTACCACACACCCATTTATAGGGTGGGCCTCCCTTCATATATCATCTCAAAAGAAAGGGTAGAGGAATACAGACAGTAAAAATCATCCATGCTGGAACTGGGATTTGAACTATCACGAACGCTAACCACACATCAATCGGTCGGTTAGTTTTAGAAAACTGGTATGGAGATCTTTTCTGAATTGCCCTGAGTTAATTTACCAGATTTTAAAGAAATAATTGGAACTCCCTGCATTTAATTCTCCATATCCAATTTTTGTGAAGGTGAAAGGGATGCTGTAAACAAATCTTAACTTAGGACTTAATTTTTAATAAAATCATCAACTCCTGTATAGCTTCTGGCCATGTACTTGGAAATATACAAAATTTATTTTTTTTTATCAATAGAAAATGGTAATTATAATGAAATTTTTGAGACTTAACAATTCAATATGTTTTCTACTAAAGTCAGTTGAAAAGCTTATACACAGTTATATCAAGAAAATTTCTTTAATGGACAAACCACTTTTTAACTCTTAGTATGCATATCAATGATATATATCTAAAGAAGGTGAGTTTTATAACATGTCCTTTATTTAATCTAAAGAATTACTTTAGTTGTTTTCTAGATATTGAATGTGGTTTTGATATGGTACCTAATGTAAACATTTTACAATCTCTTGTTAGAATGAGAATCAACAACCTTATCGGTTTTCTACAACTAGTAAATACATTTAATACAATCACCATTGGATATGCAGATGATTTATACATTATAATCTGAGTTAAATTTGGCAAAATTATTCTAGCATCCTTTCCGATGCCTCAGACGAGTTGAGAAATGGTGTAATAATGAGTATATTTCCTTGAACCCCTGAAATATGAATAACTAAAATTGCCTTCACAAAGAAAAAAAGTTTTAATCAAAAATAAAAAATAGGTCAAGAAATCACTTATTTTCATCTTTTTTGATTACAGTAAAATTGCAACTAAAAGTATTATTTGATACCAAATTATGTTTGATCACGTATTTCAAATTTGTATTGAAAGGTCAGCAAAGGCTTTCTGGATATGTAGAAAAACATTTGGAAAATAATGGGGTTTAAATCCCAAAATTATCCCTTGAATTTATACTGTGATTATTTGTGCCATTACGCTCCAGTGAACTGATAGCCTAGTATCAGAAATGATATTTTTAATGCAGGTTTAACACTATCTCAAGTGTTGTTTGGAGTAGCTGTTACTAAATGCAATAAAATAATTTCCACGTCTACAGTTGAGATTTGTTTGATATGCACCCGCTTTACAAGCTGATAGAATTCCAGGTTATTTTGAAGAAATGCCTTTCTATATGTTGGTATAAGCGCAGGATTACTGCTATTATGGTTTGGAGCAGAATATTTAAAACAAAAAAATGTCATAATATCAGCTTATAATGAGTTTCATTTTATCGAAGTAAATTAGCATCGTAAATATAGAAATTAAACATACATCATGGTATATAAGGTGGCAGCTAACATCATTTCAAATATAAAAATGGTCCTTAATATTTTAAAATGTTTTATTAAAGTTTTCGAATGCTAGATTAAGTGAGAGTCCATTATTAAAAGGTGGCTGATTAAATCCCTTATTTAAATATTTATTTTCGATACGATGTGTCAAATTGTGTGTCACCTATGATTACCAACGTACAACTTTTAATAATATTTTTCTCGAACTATACATTCAGTAATGTAACCCTAGTAACTGCTACAAGTATTAAGGAACAGCAAATAGTAGAAAAAATGATAAATGTGTGTGTGTGATCGTACAACATTTTCCAGGCGAGTACATTTCCTTCTCATAAATACGTGTAGGTAAGAATCACAAATCCAAATCTTATGACAAGTAGAAATACGCTTTAATATTGTATGCAATTAATAGATATATGACACTACTCGAATATAAATGATGGTAATGCATCAAAATATTTATGTTTTCATATTACAAGTAATGCCTATAAATAAAATTTCAAATGTTTTCTTTAATTTTCCAATACTTTTGAAGAATTTATAATATAATTTCTTGAAACAAAATTTATCGTAATATGTGAGAAATTTAAATTAATTTATTAATGATTGTTTTAATATTCCGGTCGAAAGCAGAGAGCGCTGCCTGACTAAATTCGAAGCAGAAGGTTCCGGGTTTGAATCCTGGTTCTGGCATGGATGCTCTTTCCTCTCTCTTCCTTTATCCTTTCACATTTGGGTCTAAATGGTAAAATAATGCCCGAATGTATGAGATGCCGTCCCCTTCGCCCGCTCATTATTGAGTTGAATGGGTGCATTCTTAGGCCATCCAGGCCTTAGAAAATAAGTTTTTAATATATATATATATATATATATAAACAAATCCTAAAATCTAATAATAATGAAAATTTCGTAAAAACAAGTTTTGAATGATTGGATGACTAATTATTAAAATGACTTATGTATCATATGAATTCATTCATAAAAATTTTAAATCCTGATATCAAAGTTTTGTAGGATATTAAAATTTGCCATTATTATGAACTGATTTCAGTAGCAATTCTTTACTGAAAGTGTTATATGACGTTCAAATGAATTATTTAAATTAATTACCAAAATTATTACAAGTTATCTTTCATTGTGATAATTTTTAATGTTAAGATATGGCAGGTGATGCTGTCAAATTCAATACAAATGTTGAAAACAAATATTTATTTCATTAAAAGTCATTTTTGTTGCCAAAGGAATTCATCTGGCTTATAAACAAATATTTTTATTAAAAATACACGTACACAAGTTTTCAACCTGTACTTTTTGTTGACAAAAAAGGTAATTCAATTCACACACATGCATTTAAAAAAATTAATGCGTATATTATTTCCATTGTTTTAATCTTCTCATTTGTGGATGAAATAATATAACTTATTTCAAATATATAAGACCTGAAAATATTTACTAATAAAGCAAAACTAATAATTTCAATTCACATTACATACGTGTGATAAAAAACTCACATAAAGTTTTCTTTCATACCTTTTGATCGTTTTGAAGATTGTTCAAAAATAAATGTCTATACTTTTAAAAAATATGTTTTTGCCAACTAAGTTTACTTTCAAAGTATTTACAGAAAAGTAATATTTTTTTAAATTGCTGTTATTTTATTACTTTAGGAATTTCTATTTTTTACATTAAAGAAAACATGATTTTTAGTGATGTAGAAGGATCATTTGATGTTTAAAACAAATTGATTGGGAATCTTTGTAATAACTCAATGTTTCCAGCCAATATTTCTGATTGTACTATTATTTATAAGACTCCTTAAATTTTTGTTCCTATTTTATTATATATATATATATATATATATATATATATATATATATATATATATATATATATATATATATATATATATATATATATATATATATATATATATATATATTGTTTCATAACTTTAAGGTAAACAAATGCGCCCATAAAAATAAACATTGTTAGGAATATTTAATTAAACGAAGTTTATTACTATGAATCTCTAAGCTTATAAATAGAGAGATGCAGATTTTTTTTATTTCCTAATAATTTAATGCAATAACTTATGTATCTTTAAAATAATATAAAGTTTCAAACTGGTTATACTCAAGTGAACCCTTCCTTAATGTTGAATTGCTAGAATTAACTGTGCAAAATTGTTTGAATTCATGTAACTTGTAATAAGCTGGATTATTAGTAATCAATTTCAATTTAATTGCTCTGTCTTAAAAGATGGTATTTCAATATGGGGTATTTTTCTGTGGATTATAATTATCCCTTGATTAGTAATCATTTAAATTAATAAAATCCATAATCTTTTCCCTTAGATATCTCTTGAAATGAACAGAAAAAACATAATTGTCAAAAAGCTTAAATATATTCCATTTTGAAGTGCCTCTTGGTAACATTAAAGCAAGTATCCCTATTACAAACATTAATATTATATAGCAGATTTTCTGTTTGGTTTTTAATAACATAATTGCACTTATCTGACTTTGTTTCGCTCATTTTGCTAAAAAGGTAAATGTATTAATTATTTGTATATAAATATCAGTTTTTAGCATCTGAATGATTTAGTTGAAAATGTATGTGTTTATCACGTCAAAATTAAATCACTTATATAATCTGAATATATGAATTTTAATAGAATGTTATGACTTTACAATAACTCATTTCTAATAAAAGTAATTTTTGATATTTAATAATATTTAAATGTATGAAGCAAAAATGTTTTGACTTAATCAGTGTTTTATAATTTTAGTTAATAAAAACGATGAGTCATAATATTAATGGTCAGATCGCAAAACATTTCCTAAATTTAGCCTTTTTTACAAAAATGTATGACAAATAGGAAAGTTAAATGATGCATTAGAACAAAAATTAATAAACACTGTATAAAATTACTTATAAAAACTTAGCTTTTGATCAATGTTAAAATTCAATAAAACCACAAATTTGCTCAATGGAAATAATTTGAATCAATCGAAATAAGAGTCTAATAAAGAGTGAAATGGATGGACTGTAATGTATATCCTAACTACTATAGAAAGTATCATGTAAATTTGCTTTTCTATTTCAAAATCCAGTTTTTTTAGTTTTCTAGATATTAAGTATATATTAAGTCTTACTAGGAACAATATAAGCTTTAACTATCAATTAAATTTTATTAAATGTATAAATATGTTGCTCTCAATCAGGAAATAGTATTTGTAATTTTAAGCAAATATGCATACCTCAGTGTGCATTAAAATAACTAACTTAAAAAAGAATCATCGTAAAGAAAGGTCATTCTCATCACTGTACAAATATACAATGCTTCAAAATTTAACATCACTTTAATTTCTAAACTTATTAAAAATAATTTTACATGAATTATTTTATTGGCTGAAACGAATATTTGTATTACGATATTTAGTTCTGCATTATTTTAGGTCTAGCAGAATGTTTTCTCCGTTTTTCAAGGACGATGTTGTCAATACCATGTTAAAGCAAGATCTTTTTCTAGCAACATCGGTGTTCACAGAAAGGTAAATTCTTTTCAACATACTATTTTGATCCATATCAGGAAAGATTGGTGGCGGAATATTCAAAATGGGTGTCACATGAATTATGTTAGAGTGATTTTGATGATGGAGACATCATATGATTACCTCTGCTTGTTCGGAGTGAAATCAAGCTCTTCTTGAGCAAAAAGATATCTGGGGATGATGATAAGGAAAAGGGTATATTGCAAAAATATGATAAGGAAGAGGGTTCATTGTACGGAAAACCTGCTTGCTGACTCCAAATAAATTTGACTCTGAATAAGAGAATGTTATGTATATTGTGGTACATTTAGGGACAAATATATTATTAGCATTAAAGATGAAAGAAAAGTTTATTCGGAAAAA
Source organism: Latrodectus elegans (assembly GCA_030067965.1). NCBI lineage: Eukaryota > Metazoa > Arthropoda > Arachnida > Araneae > Theridiidae > Latrodectus > Latrodectus elegans. Next base: position 36,967,680 of record CM057816.1, read on the forward strand.
TATGTCAGCAGCTGAGTAATTTATAGAGAGAAATCCAAGAAAAGAGGCTGGAGGGATTTCAAGAAAGATTAGTCTAAGAAAGAGGCCAAGAAAATATTTCTTCAAAAATTTACAGAACTATGTTGAGAAATTCTAACCAAGGCAGCCTATTCCTGATTTACCCCTCTTCAAGTATCAATTGTTTCTATCCTTTCAAATTTTTTGCAGAGCAAAAAATTCAAGAACGGAAAAAGTGTCAGACAAGCAATGGTTCAATTTTTTGCCGCTAGAGATTGATTACATCGCTAGAGAAGATTTTTTTAAAGAAAAATTGGATATGCAAATTTGCATCACGCTGGCAAATTGTCATAAATAATGATGACAGTTATATTATTTAATGAATTTATGAATTTTGTTATCTTCATTTATTCTAAAAAAGGGCGTAATTTTTCACTAAATCTATATAATATACATCTCCTAAATTCAACGAACCTTTTAAGTGGTGCACTTAAAATTTTTTTCTAATAATTTAATGAACGATATTTTATTAATAATTTGAGATATTATTTCCTTAGAATTTATAGCTATAGAATTGTTTATCGTGTATTCCGTTTCTGTGCCTTTTCTTTATTTTTGATAACTATAACTTGATTTCAATTAAATGTAACTTCAATACATTCTAAGACAAAATTATGTATAAAATTTTATATTGACGTAGAAATGAGTTTGAAACACAGTAATCATGCATAAAAGATGGACATGTGTACATTCGAATAAAATGATTTCTCAAATATCAATAATTGACTAACATTGTTTAACGGTCTTAATTGCTTTTCCAGTCATTAAACTTATTTACCAATCTTCAATAAATATAATATTGAATTTAAAAGACAATTTTTCTGTCAATTTATCTTTCCAAAAACGTATGTTAAATTCAAATTAAAATGAAACATTTTGAAGCCAAGGGAACTTTAAAAACACAGTTAAACTTTGTAATTTAATCTACAGAAGTAAAACTAACACATGTTTTCTAAACAAACTATATATTTTCTAAAGAAATATAAAATATTTTTGTATTAATTCATTTAGTATTAAATTAAGCTTGAAATGAATTCGACAAGCAAATTTATTTGTTGAATTTAATAAAACAATCTTAAACTATTAATAACTAATTATATGATATTAAGTGAACATTTGATAGTCCATAAAGTTTCAAAAAGAACCATTTTATATTTACCCAATATTCGCATTAAATTATATGAAATGTGATATTTTATTAATGAAATTTAATATTAAAAAATATAAATCTGAATGAATTTTCAAAACTTTATATTCGTTGTTAATATAAATACATTTTTCTTTAAATTTATAGAATTATGTTTGATTTTGCAAAGCGTTTTATTTTAACCCAAGAGAGTACTAAATAAAATAAATTGCATTAATCAAGTTTAATGAAATTTTCATTCGATAATCAAACCAATCATTAAGGAAAAAAAAATTAAAACATCTTCTGCATACATCTACAGTTCAAATTGTTATTCTTACAGAATCAATTCTGAAAGAATGACATCACAGGCGACCAATCAGATAGCTCAAAACAATCTTGATATTTTACCAACTTGCATATGCATATTTTTTCACGGAATCAAATATTGTGTCTATTTCCAGGAATAGAAAATTTTTCAAGCACGTGACAGTTATGAGAAAGATTATTTCGTGAATTTTTTTTATCATTCCAAGGAACAAAATGTTTCAATGCACGCTGGAGATAGGAGAGAGGAACATTTTCAGTTGACAGATGTTGCCATTTCCGGAAATATAAGTTTTAACTGCAACGTGAGTACATGAAAATATATAGAAAACAAAACCAACAACTTAATTCTAGCAATCATAAACTATATCTCTCTGATGATGAATTCTGAAAGCTGTCATTCTTGATACTCGAATTCCTTTTGCCGTATGCAAGTGACGAGGGAGAACGGAGTTGTTACACACTCATCCCTGTTATCCCTGTTACACACCTCACTAGAATATCCCTGTTACACACCTCACTAGAATAGATAAATACATTCAGCTTTCATGATTATACCAAACACTTATCCCTGTTACACACCTCACTTATCCCTGTTACATACCTCACTAGAATAGATAAATACATTCAGCTTTCGTGATTACACCAAACACTTATCCCTGTTACACACCTCACTTATCCCTGTTACACACCTCACTTATCCCTGTTACACACCTCACTTATCCCTGTTACACACCTCACTTATCCCTGTCACACACCTCACTAGAATAGATAAATACATTCAGCTTTCGTGATTATACCAAACACTTATCCCTGTTACACACCTCACTTATCCCTGTTATACACCTCACTAGAATAGATAAATACATTCAGCTTTCGTGATTCCTAGAGAACATTGCCTATCCTTGCTCTCAATAGATCAAGCCTCTTGTAAATGTGTCTATAAGTTGCCTACGATGCTGATCATTATATTGAACTGCTCTCTAAATCTGGATATAAGCTTATTTCAAACTTCCCCACAACTCGCCAACTCATTCATTCATCTAAATGTTGGTGAAAACTCAATGCTATTATAACAATTTAAATTTGATTAATTGTGTTACACAAAAGCACAAAGAAATTCGTCATGTGAGGCTAGAAAACAAAAAGCACTTTTCTTTTAACGGGCGCTTATAAAACTGTTTCTCTACTGGCTTTGTCGACATATATGTTGTATTAGCTTATGTACTAGATATATGTATTAGCTTATGTACTAGATATATGTATTAGCTTATGGAGACATACATATATATTAGCTTATGCATTTGATTTGCATCCTTGTCTCAGAGAGTATGACATTTCATTCAATACTTTTGAAGAAATTTCACAATAAATGCAATTATTCTTATTTATGAACATAAGTGTTACACTTTGAACACACTGTCTTAAATACATTTTGTAATTAAGTAATATAAATTTGTAACGACGTAAGAAAATGGAAGTTAAAACAAAACAAACATTTATTACATTACACATAATTAAGATTAGTTATAAAAGAAAACATTTAATAAATATAAAATAATAAACAAGGTTACATAGTACCAGGGTGGTACAAAACAAACGTAGAAAGAACGTTAGGAACCGCATGGTTCGTCCTTCCTTTTCTCACATCTCTATCCTCATCTTATTTGATGTTGTAAGTATATTAGGCATAAGCGCCATTTACTGTCAATAGTGTTAATATGGGTCTGTTACAAATTTTCTATAATAACTCCTTATAGTATTTATAATAATTATGTGAAGAGATGCCGCCTTCATTCTGTTACAATTACAGAAATATTGAAGCATGTTTTTCGACTCCCACAAATGTTAGAGGAAATATGTTTAAGATGAGATTCAAATAACAAGATGTATAAAATGATTACTTCTAGTATTTTAAGATTTTGATAACTTATTCTAAAAATTCTAAAAATTATTTAAAAACTCATCACCAAATATTTTTATTATCATTTACTTTCATCCCTATGTAGCGAGAAATATTTATAAACATTTAGTTTAATAACTAGCAACATTCTAGTAACATTATTGTGCTAGTAACATCATGATGTGTATATATATATATATATAATATCATAAGTAAAAAAAAAATTAGAATATTGAAAATATTTACCTCATTGTTGCCCAGTGATAAAATTACAATCTTCACATTTCCATTCAATTAGTGATAAAATTACATTTTAACGCGAAGTAATTTATTCTCTCTTGAACAACAAATAATGGATGTTACAATTTTGTGTTTTGAATATTCTCCCACATAGCACATGAAAAAACCCTATTATGCAAAAAACAAAACGTATGTGTGTTTAAAAACTTTACGTTAGCAATTAACTGTTCTGTTTATCCTTACACAGTACACTCAAAACTACTTAAGTGATATATCTTAAAAAGCATCATCAGTAATAACAAAATTTTTTCATCAAGTATTGATAACAAATAGAAGTTACTGAAATGAATATTATTAATAATGTTGTTTCTTTTAAACATTTCTGTATTAATTAAAAAAAATTCTCAACACATATTTTTAAATGCTTACATTGCAGCGATTAATATATGATATTTGTAAGGCAATAATTCATAAGTTATGAGGAGTATGTATCTCAAATTTTCCGATTTTGGTTACAGAGATATGTTAATATTTTCAAAGTCAAATAATTAATAAATGTTGAGAGCAAAATTGCTGAATCCAATATTAATAGTAAATAAAGAATAAAAAAGAAAAAAAACAAAGAAATTGTGTTAGTCATATATATACACACTTAATATCATGAAATAGCTTCGTACAAAACAATTAACAGAAACTCAATCACCATGGTGATAGAGAAGGATTGCGTTATGAATTGCAGAGACTGTAATTTCGATTTTCATTACCGAACATACTTCCAGTGGATTAAGACATCAGTACTTATTAGTTTCAGATATGTGAAGATTACCGCTCTAATGCTCATGCATCTGAATGAACTGATGAATACATAAATCCTCGAAACAAAGATATAATCATTAAACAAGTTCATGATAAATGATAATTACAATTTGCTCCTCAAAAGCCAGTACAATTAAAGCTTATTTGCTATGTTCGTTATGGATTTGTTGCAAAATGGCTAGAAATAGAGAGGTATTAAAATATTATGAAGTTTTAAGTAAACAATTGATATCTAAGATTGTAGAGGAAAAAATAATCGATTTTATGAAAGAAATGTCGATTAAAGCATGATTCCAGAAAACTTGTAAAAATTTCAAATGCAGGTGAAATAGACAACGTATGAATTGATTTTGTTGAAGGGATTTTAAATAAAATAATGTTATTACACACACTGTTTCATGAAAACATAAGAACTTCTTTTGTTTTGTTATGATTACTTGTAGGAAAAAAATGTCATGAAATAGGAAAACTGACTGAAATTCCTTTTGCAAACCATGCTTATCATAGCTGAAAAACACACACACACGCAAACAATATATATATATATATATATATATATATAGATATATATATATATATATAATAAAATTGTGTCTAACAATTCTTAAAATAATAACCCTCATTTTCTTTAATTTTATTAAGAATTATGTAAATTTTTAGTATAATTCCTTTCTAGGTAATTGTGCCAATTAATTATCATTTCTTTTAAAATAACGGGATTCCATCTTAATTATTTATTCTAAAATATATCCATGAAATGTGATTCTTTTTATTAAAAAATCGAACAACTTCATTATCAATGCTATTCCACAACACCATAATCTAGAATTTTCTAATTTTAATACTTGTAAGAGTTGAAAAGAATAAAATGTTTTTCTAATAAATTATTATAAGTTTGTGCATGATGCAAAAATATGATTTCTGATAAACTCTACACCTATTTAATTGGGAGTTAAAAGTTTTATAGTATTTTAAAGTAATAGTAATAGACTCGTAAATATATCTCGTATAAATAAGAGTTTGTGAAATAAATTTACAATATATATATATATATATATATATATATATATATATATATATATATATATATATATATATATATATATATATATATATATATATATATATATATATATTATAAATTATATATATATATATATATAATATATATATATATATATATATATATATATATATATATATATTATATAAATATATATATATATATATATATATATATATATATATATATATATATATATATATATATATATATATATATATATATATATATATATATATATATATATATATATATATATATATATATATATATATATATATATATATACAATAGAAGAGTTAAGGCATACATTAAAAAGTGAGGATTTCAAAAATTGTTCCGCCAGATGAGGAATTAGAAATGATATTATTGGTTTATTTACGGAAAACTGATACCTTCAAACAATTACAGAAATATAAGTAGATATGTCAAGTGGGTATAGAATGGAGTAGTGGTAGGAGTGTAAATGTTCCAAAATTCCGTGAAAGGTGAATAATGCACTCCTAGAAGAATCGAAGAATCCATGGGTTCTTTCAAAGCAACGAAACAGGAGTTTTGATCAATTTACCTGTGGATCAATGGTCATTAGAAAAATTCATCTTGAAACAACAAATATTAATTTCGGGAACACTAAACTGCTCAAACTTCTTTCATGTTTCCATAGTTGAGAGAATATTTTCACAAGAATGATTATTTGGAAGGTGTCTTGGATTCATTTAAACCGGATGTAGATGTCATTAACAACAAATCACAATAAAGAAACATCGTGATGTTGTCGAGTATGTGAGGTTTTACAATTGAATAGTACAAAAGTTTTCTTAATGTATTATAATCTTTCATTTTTGTATGAAGAATGATAATTAATTCATGAGGTTATTTTGTTGTTGGAAATATGTAGACGATTCAACTGCTGTTGCTGAACAATATCAATCAGTTACGGGAAAAGTTAAATGATTTGGGCTTTTCTGTATGATAGCAAATCAAATTGTACCAATGATATGATCGTTGGATTATGAAATGTGCTTATTGTTTTGTAGTTTCAGCAGTAAAATGACATTTTACAGTTTAGGAGGACAGGGGGATATTACATAATATGACAGAAGAGAAACAATCTTTCAGAATTTTTATTTACTTTTTGTAAATCAAACTCGCTTTATAACATAGCATATCTGAAATGTAATAGTTAATAGTATATCATTTATGCCTCATTCAGTGAGATTGACTTTTAGATAATAATTGAAGGCATAATGATTTCAATCCTTTTGCCCACTGTCCTCAAATTAATAGAATTTCACAGTTACACAGTGCTTTCTTTCATATTCATACGAATGTGGTAGTTATAAAATAACAGATATTTCTACATAATTCATTTATACGAGTATACACTTAAATTTTATTCAATTATAATTTAGTATTAACTTTTATAAATATTAAACAATCAAAATTTTGAAACATGTTTTTATTCAATTTTTATATGCGCAAATATTAAACATCATTTACATCTATATACTTCAAAGAATAAGCTTAACACCAATAATTTCCTCTTACAAAATTTTGCTAGAGTAGTCACTAGTCACCTTATGCTTTAATTTGTGCTGCAAAAAATTATCTAATTTTTTCATAATTTCTTGATGTACAAATAAACAGAATGCATACGGCATTGGGAGAGAGAATAAGATTGTAAAATTTAATGTGTTTAACAAAATAAAGAACATTTTTAAATGATAAATTAAACGCAGAACAACGAAATATAACATTTCTAAAATACTTCTATTGTTGTGTAAATGCTACTATAGAATATCAATAATATTTCGAGAGAAAAAAAAATATATTCTTTTTTATTGAGAAATATATATATTAACACTTGCAGAAAACACTATGGCAGATTTTGCTATTGTTAATTAAATATTAAAGAAAAATAATTCATATTAATTTAAGTTGGAAAATGCTATTCAAATTTCAGTCATTTATAATTATACTATAAAATTCCTTATTTGAAGTTGAATAATTTCAATTATCATATTAAAAAATATTCCTTAATTATTTGGGAAAAATTGATTTCTTCCTGATAGCATACTTCAAATTTAATCAAAATTTCACTTATAGTTAAATCTGAATGAATGAAAAAATATGAATGAATTTAATTGACTTCCTATATTACGTTATATAAATGTGTTGTGTTATAAAATATTTCAAAAAGCACCTTACGTTCTAAGATGATTATAACATTTATATTCAATTTAATTTAATTTGTCTGGCGAGTGATTGAGAAATGGAGCATTTCTGTCTGTTGAAATTAAAAACATGTCTTATATAGTTAGAAGGATTCTGTCTCAAAATTTCATTTTTCGGAGTCATTCAATTAAAAGACATCTACATTTTCTAAAAATTATATTTGCTTTTTAGAATTCATTTGATTAGCTTCTTTATATGTTTTCTTATTAAATGAGTTATTTTTAAAGTATTATGTAGTTTCATAAAGTTAAAAGACAATTTATATTTTTATTTTGTAGTGCAATATTCTATATATATATATATATATATATATATATATATATATATATATATATATATATATATATATATATATATATATATATATATACTTATATATGTGTGTCTGGGTGTGTGTGCATTATGCGAGATCTTTTGCATCCGTTTGCCAAAGTGCGTCTTCAGAAGGAGGCATTGGCCGGGTCTGCAAATGTCGTCCATATATACACCAAATATGTTCGATTGGTGACAGATATGGGAAGTACGGTGGCCAGATATGCTGATTTACCCATTGCAGAGCATATTGGCTGATTCGATCATTGTACGATTGGGTGTTATCCTGCTTATAAGGAGCAATGTGTACCCCTTGAAGATAGAAAAGTGTAGCACATCATCCACGCAACGTTGGGCAATCATAGTGTCGTGAATGTGAACAAGAGTCTGTACTTCGAATCGAACGCAATGGCACCCCAAACCATGATGTGAATTAACTTATTAAAAGATATTTCAAATTTTTTTATAAATTTACTTAATTAAGCTACTAAATAAAGTCCTACTTGCAAAGATCACAATCAAACAAATCTTCAAGTTAATATTTTGTTCCATTTCATATATATTCAGTAAAATCAATTTGACAAAATCTTCTAAGCATTTAGAACAATTAAATCTTATATCACTAAGTAATTGACTCAGAATATATGTAATGGCAGAACTCTAGGGAAAGAATTATCTTTGAAACTCTAAAAATCTGACTATCGCTGTTTATTTCAGGATTATTCTAGAAGGCTTATTATGAAAGACTAAATATTTATTCTTTTAATTCAGATGAGTTTTTCCAATAAAGCGAAAGTATTTTAGATAATACAAATTACTTTAACTAGGAATATCAAACATATATGTTAGATATTGTTCCTTCAAGAAGAAATGTCTGTGGTTCATCGTGTTTGCTGATATTTTTCATGTAGATTAGTACTCTGGAAAAGGGCTTTGGCGGATCAAAGCTATCAAAACACAAGAGTGCTATGAATCTAAGAAGAAAATCTTCCAGCTGTGCTTATAGAATGTTTGATAGAAATGACGTCATAGACGCAATAGTATTGGACAAGAAAGAGAAATGGCTGGGGGAAAAATAAATAGCAGCTGGAAGTAGTGCACACAAATGTGCTTTATGTGTTTCTTTTTTATTGTTAGAATATATTGTTTGAATCAATGATTATTATGATTCTAATAAATATTGCTTTTTTTCAAATACGTTATTAGGGCCATCGATTTTAATTAACTCCCTATTAAAAGTACAATAACTTATTAAAAACTCACATACTCCAATTAGTTGGTATATGTATTAAAATATTTTCCTTTAATTCAATTTGATGAAATTTGACAATTAACAAATACATATTTTCAGACAAATGCATTTCTTTATGAAGCAAAAGTAAAAATTCTGATCCCTTTTTTTTTAAATTTCATTATCGAATGAGATAACATAATAGAAAAATTGTGCTAAAATTTTAGCAACACATTTATAGCTTTGCTTCTATATCTCTAAATTATTTATATAATTCATATACATTAAAATATGTTAAGCTTCTTTTTTTATTATTGTATTGTAATAGAATTCTGCGACTTCATAATTTTTGTATGCCACACATTAATTTGCGCGTAAGTAATTGTAGGCACGTTCTTTAAAGTCATATTTAATTAGATGCTACATTTTTTTTTCATTTATGATATGTTTTATATTATATTTACTCAAAAGAATTAGCTAAAAATAATACCTCTTTCAAAACATTGTTTCATTTTTAATTATGCATTATATATCATGAAGTTTCAAAAATTAAACACATTTGAATGTTTTAACTTTTGCCAGAGAGTTTATTTCTTGTTCTTAAAAAGATATAGGACACTTTTCATTTCTTTTTATATCTGGCATGTGAATATAGTTTAAGTTTTCATCTTTTGTTGAAGTATTCGCGTTTCATTTAACTGATTATTAAAGTAAGTTACGTAATCATAAAAAGTAAATATTTCAAAATAATAATATAATTCATTTCGCAATATTGTTTAAATAAAATAAAAACTAATAAAACTTTCCCAGAACTTCAAAATTATAGTTAGTTTTATGACTAACTTTCAATTATTATTTTACATATTACAAAATTCAATTATCGCTTAGCATGATACACCAGCGCCTTCATTAAATTTTTGCTCCGTCTAAGTGTAATCTTAAAACTCTCAGACTATCTGAACGTGACAAAATGCTGTAAAATTTTCTCTAAACTGGGCATCCGCATCTCAGGATAGGGTAAATGGTTTTCATGCTTATTTGAACGCAAAAGAAACATTAGTGGCTCACGAACACCAAATGCCTCACATGAAATAATGATGGATCTCTTTAGACATTTATTTTAAAAATTATTTTAAGATAAATATACTTTGGCCACTTAAGTAACGACGTCTGAAGAGTTGATACGTATAATCAGACATTCCAATATATCGCATTTTATGTTTTTTCGTAATATGAAATCATAAATGTATATTTTAAATTTCAGAATTGGCATTAATTATCTTTCACTAAATTTACGTTTTTATTGATGTTGTTACTTATCTCCTGGGTTCATCAGAGATACATCAAGTCTATGAATGTATTCACTCTTAAAAAGTACAAAACCATGATTGAGTTTCTACATTGATCTAGTCTGGGATACCCCAGAGAATGCTCAATGAAATCAGGAGTCACGTGACCTCAGCAAACGTTTTCTTACGCTATATAATATGCTTTTATACCCTGGAAACATTTCCTATTTCTAAACTAATGAATAATTTTCCCGGAAAATATAAAATAGAAATTGTTGCTGAAAAGTGTTCATCTTTGATGTAAGTCAATTATGAACTGTAAATGAACTGCAAATTAATTAAAAAATAGTACCAAACTGAATTACCTTTACACATTACATTTTAACTCCTACAATAATAAGATAATTCTGTAACATTGTAAATGGATTAAAGATTATTTATAACAATATATTTACTCCTAATATCTTAATGGTTTCATATATAGCTCAGAAATATATTTATTGAATTAAATAACTTTAAGTACTTAGTTATTGTTAAAATTTCTTCAGAATTACATTTTAAACTTAATTACAATGTTTTACATATTGAAAATTTGTTTCCATATGTATACCAGGTACATATTTTTATATAATAGTAATATACCATTTCCGTCTAGAATATCTTGATTTTAAATTTTTTATGTACAACAATGAACTGATGAGGAATTACAGATTTATAGTTTTTACACATTTTGCTCAGTTATTTGGGGCTATTTTAAATATGTGAATGGCTTATTCTGTAAAATAAATTAAAGTTTTATTTTAAGTAAGTTGTAAAATATATGTTCGTTTCTGCATATTTCCAACTTATGATGATTCAAGATTTTAGGGTTTAATAACTGATTTCACGGATTGTGTTATAAGTGAAATGATAATTTAAGTTCTTATTTAAAATTATTTTTGTTCATTTCATGCTTAATCCATTAACTGTGACATATATTTCTAAAAAAATGGACCAAAAATGGAAAAAATTTTTGACTGTTTAATTTTATTTTTATATTATTATAATTATAAGAGTTAGAAAATGCTTTTTTATTAAAAAATAAAGTTTTAAATGCAATAACTACTATATTTATAATTTTTACATATGCATAAAGCATTGATTACACATACTTGTTATTCCTATTGAGCAAATTAAACGAAATTTTGAGACTAAATATAACTAATATGATATAAAAACACAACAATATGATTTTCAATACATACATTTTACATAGATTTTACAGTATGATATATCCCAAAACAAGGTACATCTCAAAACCTATATATTGCACTTTTTACAATAAACTCTTGTCTCATGCCTTATTCTCTTCCCTTTTTCATCTGTTTTACGAGAGTATATAAAACACTCCCTGGTTGGAGTAGATTTTTTCCCCATTGATGGGATGTGTTCTGGAAAGTGTCTACCTGTGAGGCACAGTAAGGACACCCTAGTCCTGGTAGTTGAACTAGGACGCCCTGGTCCTGGTAGTTGAACTAGGACACCATGGGCCTGGTAGTTGAACATTTGGTTTATTTAATTCGACATGTGATTTTCTGAAGTTCATATTCTTCGCACCTCCTGCTGAAGTATGTAAAATAAAAGAGTTATTTATATAACGCAAGGTGTAGGAGATGGAAAAATATTTTATACTTATATTTTTACCTCCTTTTCTAGAAACCGGGAAGTCCATAAGATGTTGAGCAACTTTAAAATACCTCCCATTGTGTTTTTGTATTCATGGACAACCTTCAGAGGCAAAGTTGGAATTTCGTAGAAAACTAGGACTACTTGTGTTGTTTATTAGGAAAATAGGGAATTAAGTATCCTAAAGTAGAAACGGACTCATCTCGGACTTCACAAAATAGGAACGTTAATTTTTCTTCTGCACGAACTCAGTTTGGGCATCACAAATACTGCACGCAGTAATTGCCCGAACAGAATTTGGGTGACACTGGCAAGGGGTTAAGAAATTTTTATCGATGATTGTACTTTTTAGTAATGCAAATTCCATTAAATTATTTAAATGTAATAACTTTTAATAATAATTTCTGGAGAGTTGTTCCCCTTTTATCCAACTCTCGTCCTCTGACTCATGCATCAGAGTATAATATAAAATATATAGCTTCAAGTTTAAATATCGTAGAGTATTTTTGAAAAAATAAAAGAGTACGATTTGGAATTACCATTGAAAATCGACATTCAAAGCTCTCGCTTTTGTCAAAATATAGAATGACGTGTTAAAAATTTATATCTAGATCATTTTACCATGCAAGCTTGAGGAAAAGTCTACATAAATAAAATATCGTGATTTAAAAACTATCACAATAACATTTACCTAACAAATGAAAGGAATGAAGATAACTACTCCCCCACGAATTTCGACAAAAAACTCACTGCTTCCCACAACTTCTTTTGAGACACTTAGAATGTTGATTGAGATGCACTTTAAAATCTAAATTATATGCACGTGAAAATGTAAGATAAATATATTATATGTAAATTATTGAGAAAACAAGGGAATAAAAACTGAAAGTAACTTCCAAACATCAAGAAACATATTTCATATATCTTCAAACACGTTTGAAAGAAGCAGGTCAATTGCTAACATGATTGAAGCATATTTTTCAAAAAATTACAGAAGTGAAATGCTTTATAGTATAGAAAAAAATTGAGCATCTTTCTAAAAAAATACTATGGTATTAGCAAAACAATCTGAAAAATCAAACAATGATCACTTTGATCAATTGTTTTTTTAAAAGTAATTGAATTTTTATTTCAAAACAATTTTTATTAATATAATTAAGAATCATTTAAAAATGGAATTTTTTGTGTTTGTTTTTTTTACATAGAACATATTAAAATTTTAAACAGTAATATATAAGAAATAAACAGTTTTATAAAAATTAGTTTTATGGTTTAACACGTTATTTTCTGTTTTGTAAGTCTTCTATTTTAAAAACTACTTTAATGGAGCATTTAAGTTGATAAAAAACATGTATTGTATAAATAAATACTTTAACGGGTTGGGCAAAGATGATGTTTTCTAACTTTATAGATAAGTATAAATTTTCGCAAAACGTATGCATGCAATACTTAGCTTGAATAAAATTTGTTTTTTGTTTAAATTCTAAGCATTCTGAACAAAGAAAAAAATTAAAGTTATAATCACTTTAGGTAAAAAGTGACAATCAATAAACAATATTTCTCTTTGTGTTATCATATTTTGAATTTATAACCACTTTACATAAAAAGTGATAATCCCTGAACAATATTTCTCTTCGATTATTTCTTGATTACTAATTGATTAAATCACCTGTTTTGAATTTAATCAATAAACATATCAACACATTAGCATAAGTTTTGGCATTGAACACTATGTTAAATTTTATTAATGGTAACATAATATCCAATCTCAGTAATTATTAATAAAATATATTTCATACTTTAAAATATTTGTTTTAATAAAATTCACATTGAAGGTAATTTGTAGTGACATAGGAAAAACTGTTTTGGAAAAACAAATTTAGAAAAAACTGTTTTGTGAAAAATAATTAATTAGATAATAAAGCAGTTTATGTTCACAAAATTGAATCAAGTTAAAAGTAATTTACTCCATTTTTTCAGATGTCTCTAAAATTAACCAAAAATATATGCATGACCTCATACAGCATAACACTAACAAAGTTAAAAAGATCGTAAGCCATTTTTAAATATGCTTTTATTTACATTTAATTGTTTCTTTTGATTTAAAATCGTAACAAACAAAATTAAACTTTAAGAAATCTTCTATTACTGCCATATATATTATTAATCATTGATTACATAATCAATATAGCAAATAAAATATTGTTTTCTATTAAAATTTCAGTGTAAAAATAATTTTATTTATTTAGTAAAATTTCTATACTTTAATGAATTTTGAAGTATTTAATGTATGAATTCAGATAAAGAATTGTCTGTTATAATAATATGAGGTAATTGTAAAAAAATGGATGACATACTAAAATGGGATTGCATGATTTGATCGGGTCTAATTGCTCTATTGTGACTTTTAATTTGTATAAACTTTACAGAATTTTTCTTAATGTGCCTTCAAAATCTTTTAAACGCATTTTAAAATTTATCATTAAATTAATATATTTTTTTTATCACCAGCACAAAACTACAGCTATACTTATACTTTATAAGTGTAGTAAAATTGCATATAAAAAATAAGTATTTAAATTATTCTTAACAATGACTTGTCAATTGCTAATGCTCTTTGATTTACTTAAAATACATAAAAACATTATTCTTATACTAAGAAACTAAATTTTTGAATTTTAAATTAAGCCATAAAAGCATAAAAATTTCTTTAGAATATGACCATGAGAAAATAGTTATTCTTTCAATGAAATATTCAATTTTAGATAATTAATGTGCGTATGTGTTTTCTTACTGTATCAACACACTTCAAGTGAAAAATATTGAATGAATATTCACACTTATTGACAAACAAGATAGGGAATTGAATTGCTTTTGTACAACACAATTTAAAAATTATTCAGAAAAAATATTATCTTTAACTTTGAAAAAAAGTTATAGAGTTTAATTTTCATAAAATCTATATCAAAGAATCTATAGCAAAGTGCTAAAATCTGATATAGATTTAATTATTAAATAAAAAAAAAAACTGAAATCTTAAAATTGTGGTAGTTATCCAAACTATACAGATAAATCATGAAATAAAACTGTTGAATATAAACTTTTACATATTATCTTACAAATTTAACATTTAAGAAAGTCATTTTAAAGAAAAATAAAATAAGTTGTTTTATATATAATAATTAATTATATTTTGAAAAAAAAACTATATACATTAAATTTCCTTTAAGAGTGTAATTTTTATCTAGATTCATTATATTTATAATTTAGTTACATTCTAATATTCATATTATATAAACTTTTTTATATTTAGAATATAATCAATAATTAATTGGCCAAACTTTGCAAAATAACATGCATATATTATCTATTTCTTAAAATTTGAATAGAAAATGTTTTATAAATGAATTAAATTAAGGTCTCTTATTTTCTACCATACGGGTTTTGGAAAATAATTTTGAATTACTTAAAAATTATGGATTTTTTTATTTTCCTACAATCCAAAAATAAATTTATAGGCTAAATATGATAATATACAATTAATTAATTAAATAATAAAATATATTATATGTAATTAAAATGTGATAATCTGTTATATGGAAAGGAAAAGGTATTAATGTATAACATATTAAGCTGAAAGTTATTGATGTACTATTTCTAGTTGAACATTTAGATAGCATACTTAATAAATTACGTCTCATTTACGAGCAGAATCCAAAATACAAATTATGATAATTTAATATTATCATAATTTGTATTTTGGATTCTGCTCGTAAATGAGACGTAATTTATTATAATAAGTTATCAAAATACCCAAATAAATCTTTATATATATTGTAGAAAACCTAATTAATTATCTTCAATATTACACTGGTTTCATGGATTATTACTTAAAATATCATGAATATCAAAATTCCATTAATATGTATAACCAAATCATTTAATTTTGTTAAAGTTATTAATAACTTTTATAAATTTTGATTTAAATTAAATTTAACTAAAATAGCATAATTTATTTTAGTGCATTTATTAGTGTATTAAAGAAGATTATAATTATACTGTTTATCATATACTTCACCCACACAAAATTATTTATTTTAATATGTTCGCAATTTTAATTAAATAACTTATCACATATGTTATCAAAACATTCCTTCAAATTCTCCTCCCAACAGAAAATAATGGATATTAGAACTTCTGCTCAGAAAACACGTAGGTGTGTTGAAATAACAAGCCTGTCAAATGCAGGAGTCAGTGCAAGAAAAACATTGGGCTTAGTTGCAAAGAGCTTACAAAGTAAATCATACGTGAAAAAATATTTCTTTTAGAGAATGAATTCATTTATGGCAGACGTTCATTCATTTTGGAAGTATATATTAATTAATGATTGCAATAACCCTGATGAAATATCCTCCAAAATATTTTTTCGATTTCAACTTGACGTCTTTTATGAAGAGAGGAAGAATTTATTTCCTAAAAATATTTCATACGTTTTTTATAATTTCTTAAATTTCTAATAGAAAGTTGAATTAGTGAATATTATATCAATACTAATAATTTTATTTTAACACACATTACAAATAACTGAATAATCTATAATATGAAATTAGTTATATATCAAAAAGTAAAATTTATAAATGAAAAGATAATGTGAGATAATGATAAGAAACTGTAAACATATTTATTGTAATTAATCACATATATATCATGTTAATAAAACTAATATTTGAATGTGCAAAACGTAATCTAACTTTTGTTTTTCAGTAGTATTAAGGAATAATATTGCCTAAGGAAATTTATAATAATATACCCAAATAAAATTAACTAATAGCAAAATTTTTGGAATACATTTCATTTGAGAATCATTTTCTTTGTCTTCAATTCATTTTTTTGATAAATAATATAGGATGCATTACACAAAAACATGGTATAAACACAATTCTTAAAGAAGCTAATCAGCGTTCATTCAGATATTTTGAACTAATTATCAAACAAATTTCTATAAGCAGCATCTTTATATAATATTTGTAATTATTAGCTATTAAATTTCTTCCAATTTTCTAATAACTATACTTTAATTAGCTTTAAGTATATTTATATCAACTTTCTAGAATTTTAATGCTGTACAAACATTTTTTTATCTAATTTATAAATTAAAAACAGAAATAATACGTGCTGATATTATGAAAATATGAAATATATGGACTATTTTTCGTAATAAGGATTTTTTTTTAAATCCAAATTTAATTGTCAAAGATCTGGTACCACTTCTTGCCAGTTTGACTCCTACATGCAATTTTATTTTTTCAATCCAATGTACTAAATAATTCATTTGAAATAATTCACTAAATCAAATAGAATTTTACAGCCACTAACCTATCTCATTTGATAATAATAGACAAAACTTGCTTTAAATCATGATGAAAACAGAACACACGCTTCATTTTTTTTAAAATTTGAGCTTAATGAAGTAAATTTGTAACCTCTTAGAGAGAACTCTCGTTGTTTTTTATGTTTGAGTTTTACAATAAATCCTACACAGTTACATGGGCTGTGAAAATAGTAGCTTTTTTGCCCTAAAATCTCTTACAAGGGATTGAAAAAAAATAAAAGTTTTTGATTAAAACATTAGTGTTATTATTAAAAATTTACAATTCTCAGTGAAATTTCCAATTTATTCGTGGCATTTATGTCTTTAGTATCATTAAGATTTTCATCTGATCTATAAAGTTAATCCGATTTAAGTTCTTGAATATTCAAGTGCTTTTCTAATTGCGAAAGTTCAAGCTGTTAACCTTTTAATAATTTTTTCATGTGTTCTACTTCCAATTGTGATTTTTTTTCACTCTATCTTTAATATCATGTTTAACTATTTGAACAGTATCTTCAGATATTTTAAAGTATTTTTTATACACTTCAATACATTTTATGGATAAATTAATTGCCAACATTTGAGGAGGTGATGTTACTTGCATATTAATCTTCTCAGCAATTTGAAAAAACTCTATTTTCTTTAAACTCGATAAACATATATCTGGTAATAGACAGAGTAATTAAACAACATCTAAATAATTAACCAAAAAGTTGTTTTATCACGTACAAGCACAGCACGATAATACTTCGTCAAACAAACAAAAGGTTGAAAATTTCCACTTAAACTGAACTTTCCGTAAGATCTAGAAATAAACGTTTCTTTTTTTAATTTGGGGAAACAAAATATCACACTGTGCACCAATTAATACCACACAGGGACCAAAGGTACAACAAATGTACTACATTACAAATCTAAATGAATCATGAGATGAAAAAAATAATATTAAAGAAGGTAGATAGAAAAAAGATATAAAATAAAAATTGGTTAGGTAACAGCATGGATAATTTTTTTTAAAAATTCAAAATTATCTTTCTTTATTAGGTCCATCAAAATTGGGGGCCTCCTGTTAAACAAGTCTTTACAAAGCTCGTTCCTTTTTTCCGAAACAGATGGGTATTCAAGAAGAATGTGAGAAGGGTTGTCACTCTCAGAGTTGCACATTCACACCTCACTGTTTTTAATGTGAAAACGGTGTAGGTAACTATTAAATTTCCCATGTCTAGTGAGGAATTGCGTAATTTTAAAGTCAGTGTAGAACCAATAGTTCTTAATTTTGCAGGGAATTGAAGGGAAAAAAAGATTTTTTCCACTTACAATTAGGAGAGGAAACAAAATCTGAGTTCCATTCTGTGATAATCTTTTTTGTAGTGGTTTTGAAAAAAAAAAAAACTTGGATAAGCTGGTATCAAGTTTATTTGGAAGAGAAAGATAAGATTTGGCCAGGAAATCTGCTCTTTTATTTTCATACACACCACCATGACCCTTGATATGGGAGAAAGGGAAGGAAATATTTTTGATATCATAGATATTAATTGAAGTTTGGAATTCCACAATAAAATTTTCAAAACTATTTATATCTTGCAGAGTCAGTACGGATGACATCGAGTCACTGCAAATTCGAAATTTTTTATTAGTCTTACTTATGGCATCTTTAAGAGAAAGATTAATGCAAAGTAACTCCGCTTTTAAAAATAGAACTATAATTATTAATACGGTATACCTAATGACTAACTTCAAGCCCATTCAGAAAGCATATGTATGCAATACCTACTTTTTCGTTAACTTTACTCCCATCTGTAACGTTAATTAAATCATAGTTTGTTTGTTTTTTTTCGCTAACTCTATCAAATGCAGCAAGAGGAGCAGGAGATCTAGTAGATGGTAGAGATTGAGATATAGTAGATGGTAGGGAAGAAAAAATCAAATCACCATCAAAATGGTTAGAAAAAGAGTCTTAAGCATAACGATAATTTTGATTACGTATCATCACAACATCACGAGGTGGAAGAACACAGAAAATGAAGAGAGCATCATAACAGATTTTTCTATATCCTCTAACAATTCTCAAGAGTAGTTTTTGGTATTTTCATGATAAGTTTTCAATTTTTTTTTCTCAAACTATCTCCCGAAATTCATGATTCATAAAGAATAATTGGAACAATGCCTTACTTATAAATCAATTTTGAAACTTTGAATTAAATACCGTAACTTTTATTGCAAATTCTATACAATGCATTTGCAAGAATGTTAACCTTAGCTAAAATATATTTCAAATGTTCCTTCCAGGGAAGATTACTATCGACTACAACACCAAGTTATTTAATTTTATCAACAACATCCAGAGAATTGCTACCCATAACAAGATTGATTGTGGCATCAATGTTAGTCTTTTTGTGAATCATCATTAGTTTGCACTTCGTATGACTGAATTCCAGCTTACAATGTTGAGTCCACTTATGAATAAAATCAAAAATATCTTGATCAGTACTGCATAAATTTGGCAAATTGTTGTTCTGAACAATTACGAAGCTGTAAGCCATTTGCGAAACCAATTTTTCAGAACTTAAATGCATTCAATTTTTTCAGTAAATCATTCCTAATTAGGTTTCAGATGGCCAGAAACAGAGCCTTGTGGACATTCTTTTTAGATGTTAGCTACTTTCTACTTATTGCCAAGGAAGATAACAGCCGTTCTTTTGTTCAAGAAACTGATGAAGAGATTGAGAATATTTGAAGGAGTATAAGCCTCCTTCATTAAGAAAATAATAAGGGGCCACCACGCGTTATCATACGCTCCTTTTATGTCCAATGAAAGGAGAATAGTGAACAAATTTTTCTTTTTCCCTTTCTTTACAATGCGAATAAGTCCCAGTAGTGCATCCTTAGTAGATTTTTGTGGTGTGAATCCATATTGATCTTTATTAGTATAATTATGATTGTTAAGATGTCATCTTAGTCTGTTTTTAAGAAGCTTTTCGAGACATTTTCCAATGCAAGGCAATAAACTAATACACCTAACATTTTTAAGGTGTGGTCGCTTAGGGTTCAAATTCTTTGGGTTTAAGACAACTTTAGCATTTTTCCTAAGACCAGGAAAGAGAGAAAATTTTTAGCATAAATTGAATACAGCAGGAAGAAAAGAAGGTAAACACTGAAAGTATTTATAATCATCTCATTGGAAATGGAATCCAGGCTTGGAGATTTTCCAGTGGTCAAACTGTGAATAACAGCATTAACCTCATTCACTGTAAAGAGTACATCTTCTTCTACGGAGTAGGCCTTATTAGATTGTTCTCGAATATTTTGTTGTATGGTAAAGTAAAAATCACATAGTTTATCTCCTCTAGCATCTGAATAAGGATTAAACCAAACATTACTTTTGCTATTAGAGTAAATTCCCCAATTAAGTTGAGAAAAATTAACATTAGGTATGAAAGGATCCATTTTATAAATCATATTCTATATTTCTTCCCGGCCCAAAGTAGTAAGAAAGCAGAATAAAATATAAACTATTTACAGTGATTTTAACGGAGATCATGTTATATTCACAGTAATCGTGATAAACAAAGGTAGAAATGTTATTCGAGTGAATGATGATCGCTGATTTTATAACATCTGATTGGGAATCAAAGAATATTTTGTAATGGCTTGGAAACCCGGGAAGAATTACTTTGTAATAGTGAGGTTATTGAATCAATACAACATCGATATTATCAGTTTCCATATTGAGAATTAAGTTGCTGCGTAGCATTCTTAGACTTGTGTAGATTTAGTTAGACAAAACGTAAAAGAGAACATTAACTATTATTCGTAATCAATAAGAGATATTCTTAATTTCTTCATGAAAATTTCACTCAGGTAGTAACTATCATAAGGTTTATGATAAATACTAACTCTTTTTGAAGTATTTTTAGTTTTATTATTAAATATAGCACAATTGTAACACATTTCTTTATAACATTCTTTTACTTTTGTATAGTATTCTTCACGTTGATTTTGTTACAAATGACTACTTGAAGAGGCGGAAATTCTAAAGAAAAGTTTCAGTGAAACTCACGTTAAAATGTCAAAACTTTATAAAAAATCATCTATAATTCAATTTGATTTCCTTATAAGTTAATTCTTATTTGTAATATATATTCCATTTAAAATCATATCAAGAATTTAAATATGTAAATAAATATATAATTATGATCATTTTATAAATTCTATTAATTCTTTTATAAATTAAACATTTCGTGTAATTTTAACATTCTTCTATGTTAATTATATATTAGTAATATAAATATTTCATTATTTCCGGAAGACCTGTTGCAAATGTGTCTGTGCAAACATTGCATTGTCTATAGGCATCAATAATCGCGGGTCTTCGAACAATTTAATCAATCTGTATTTATTTAACAATGCAGAAATCTGAATTATTGAATATTTAACATAAACGTCTGTCAAATTAATTCCTGGATAAATATTTAAAATGATTATGATGGATCGGCCCTTAATCACCGACCGAAGAACAGTTAACTGAGAAATCATGAGCACAGTTTTACAGATACAATTAATGAATAGCCAATATCACAAAGATTTCCACATGAATACAAACTTATAGGTTATTTTGTAAGTAATATCCCTGATTACTTTCTGCGTAGAATTAAAATACATTTTAATTATTTCTAAGTATCATATTAAATTTCCTTAAACAGAATATATATAAATATATAATATGATACAAAGTTGAAAGTATTAAATTATTTCCTCTCATTTCTCGAGTTAAGACTTATTAGAAAATTATTTTTATAGCTTTTGTGTTGGTTGAATCACGTCATTACATACTCTTGTTGTCAAAATTATTTACAGTAAGTAAATATACATCGTCGTATAATCAATGTTTACGTATAAGATATCAATTGTAATATTTAATAAAAACATTTTAGAAAAATATATTGTGCCATAAAATATCAAATTCATTTTTAAATTCAAGCTACATAATTAAATTAAAATATATTATATGAAATAAATCACTTAAATGACTCTTGTCAAAGGTGTTTATCTTAATATTTTCCATAAATAATAATGACTTAAATAAAATCAAACAAGATTTTGGGCAAGAAATGAAATTTCTTTTATACTGTATTTTACTATTGCATATTTGTTTATTATTTTTTTACCGTAATCATATATATATATATATATATATATATATATATATATATATATATATATATATATATATATATATATATACAAGGTGGTTATAATTAAACTTCCCCTATAAACAGCATCCCACAGAGCAAACGGATGAACGGAATGCAACTAAATTTTGTATGTGGGCTTTACACGAGATGCGCTCTCGGAATTTCGAAAAAAACTTTTTAATTCCAAAATGTCCACCAGAGGGCGTTTTTTGGAAAAACATGAAATGTGACACAATAAACGACCAAAACGGAATACAGAAACAATTAACATTTATTAATATGTCTGATCACCCTGTCATCGAACCACATTAAGTAAAGGTAAGGAAAAAAGAACAGTACGCTCTTTGGGAAACAAAAAAACAGTTCAGTTTGCCGAAACAAGAACACATTAGTATGAAATTTCACAAGCGGAGCAGTTGTTAATCGGGTCCAGGATGATGTAGGGAAAGTTGCTCCACGTGACCACCCTCATTCACCTGCAAAATTTCAAGTCGATGCGCAGTGTGTTCAACAGCAGATCGTAACTGATCAATTGTGAGGCTTCACACATGAAGCGTTATGGAGTTCTTTAAGTCACTCAATGTCGTAATACCTCCACGATACACCCGACTTTTTAAATAACCTCATAACCAGAAATCGTTCGGAGTTAGTTCCGACGAACGTGGTGGCCATGAATAACGAAAGGAGCGACTAATAACACGCTCCTCTGTGAAGTGTTGGAGCAATAGCGCCTTCACGGACTCATGGATATGTGGGGGTGCACCATCCTGCATGAAAATGGTCGATGTAAGGACTCGCCTTTGCTGTAGTTGCGGCACAACAAACCTCTGCAGCATGACATGGTATCGACGGCCCGTAACGGAACATGTGACAGGCCCACGTTCAGTAATTTCCTCAAAGAAGAATGGCCCAAGGATGAAAGTCGCCGTAAATCCACACCAGACAGTCACCTTTGGAGAATGCAGGGGACTTTCATTGTGCATTCGAGGATGTTCCTTAGCCCAAATGCGGCAATTCTGTGTGTTGACAGTCCCGTTGAGGTAGAAATGAGCCTCGTCGCTCCACAGAATATATTCCAAGGCCATGACAGATCAACAGTCCTTCTGTTGAGGAAATTGACTGCAATTGAGAGACGTTGTGCTTTGTCCCTATCAATCATCTCTTGGGTAGGGCGGATCTTGTATGAGAAATAGTGCATTATGTTTCTGAGCACTTTTCAGACGGTGCTGTAAGCATAGCCAGTCCGTCGAGAAACTGCACGTGCGCTACTGCCCCCAAACTCTGATGTCTGTGACTGTGCGTCAATAGCTGTCTTTACGGCATCAACAAGTACCGGTGTGACACGTTTGCGGCCTCTTCCAGGTTGAACTCCTAATTTCCCTATCTCTTCAAATCTTTTAATCATGGCCCGGATACCTTTAGTTGACATTGGTCCCCGCCGTAGGCTCTTTTTTACGACGAAATTCACGAATGGCAGCAGAAGCATTCCCCTTGTTTTCGTAAACCAGCTTCACCAACCAGTTTCGTAACGCACGTTCAACTAAAGAGACCACCATAAATACAGCCGGAAACATCGACTTAAACATGCCAACGTCTGCAAACGTTTTATACCCAAACCTGTTTTGCATAAAGCTTCCTCTTCTTCCCATGCATGCAAATGTCGGCATTTCTCTCCTACAACTGACGGATTTTCCCGATTTTGCATTTTATTACTCATAATTCTTGTTCTGGTTTGTTAATATTGTTTCTGCATTCCATTTTTGCCGATAATGAGTTAAATTTCATGTTTTTCCGAAAAAAAGCGCCCTCTGATGGACATTTTAGAACTAAAAATTTTTTTTCGAAATTTTCTTGAGCGCATCTCGTGTACAGCCTATACACAAAATTTCATTGCATTCCGTTCTTCCGTTTGCTCTGTGGGATGCTGTTTATAGGGGAAGTTTAATTATAACCACCTTGTATATATATATATATATATATATATATATATATATATATATATATATATATATATATATATATATATATATATATATATATATATATATATATATATGTAATAGGTTACGATTACTCTGTCTCACATATTATGTAGCATATTATTAGTAATAAATAATTAATAAGTAGCCTTTTGTGTGTGAAAAGGAAATGAGACTGCATTAATTAAAAATATAAAATATATTATAAAAATAAGTAAGGTGGTTGTGAAATTCTCTAGTTTAATTTTAAATAGTAATGAATTTTTTAATTATATGAAATTTGCTTCTTGTAGCCTATATTGAATTTAGAAAACTTAATTATAATATTTTATCTTAATATGTAAAAAACCATTATATTTGTATTGCTTATCATTAATTGTTTTAAAGAACAACAAATTCTTTTTACAAATATGACGGTGTTTTTCAAACATAAAATTTATATTCAAATATAATTTAATGCTAGAATTAGATGTCAACTGTTGCCAATAATTTATACAAAATTTTAAATAGAAAATCAAATCAAAAATTACAAATTAAATTGCTTAAAATTCCAGGGTATGCTTGCTGGTGGTAAAGCATTGTTTCTGATAATCTTTAAATAAAAACATAGGATATAAAATCTAAGTTAGGAAAGACACGGTATAAGGTAATCCTCCTTGTGTAGCAATAACAAGCTTGTCAAATACAGCAGACTGTGTGAGAAAAACAAGAGACTCATTTTCAAGATTGTTTCTATGACAGTTCTTGTAGAAGGAACATTTTTGTTTCAAAAATGAGTATAATTTTACTAGTTTTATAAAAAAGAAAATGCAATTAAATACTCTTTTATTTAAATTTTTATCGTATTCAAAAAATATTCTTTCATTTAAAATTTTATAATAAGCAAAATTAAAAGAATTTGCAATATTTAATAAATAATACATGATAAGCAATTAATATTCATAATTTCTCATGTAATTAGGTAACAAATTCAAAGAAGGTGAGAAAGTATTAATTTTTTTTCTTAAATTTTATAATACTTGTTCATAAAGCATCGGTCAATGATCAGTTTTATAAAAAAATATTTTTTGCATTGTTTTGAAACTACAAAAATAGATTATACGATTATATAATACAGATTTTCAAATCATTTTGCAGATTTAGAAATTAATGTAAATATTTTTCTATAACATAATTAAATGCAACTTCACAGCAAATTATAGTTGAACTGAAACAAATATTCATTGCGCTAAGAAGTACTATTTAAATAAATACATATGTGATTTACAATGACTTTAATATTCTGAGTTAATATTATAAGAATATTAAAGTAATTTCTCCAAAAGGTAGTTGTTTTTTAGATAAAATGTTCATTTACCTTCCATTTAATAAAAAAATAATAATAATAATGAATAAAATTTTATAATAATGTATCTTCAGAGTTAGTATACATCATCTTGATTTTTTGAGTTATTTAAATCCATCTGCCAGTTCCAAAATTCTTTAAATACATCTTTACTCTGTATGTTGAACTAATTTTCCACTTTCCTTTTTTTTTTTCTTTTTATCTCTGGAGCTTGGAATGATGACTTCTTAGCAGGTTTTATACTTTTGCATTTGAACACATCTCCAAGGAACATTATTTAGCTCTTGAACATTTTTACTATGTTAATTCTACCTATCTTTTAGTTTCTTATGGAAACAAGTTTGGAAATTTATTAATATATGCACATGAAAAAGTTCGCCTAATGCATAATAAATAGTGTAGAAGAATTACGATTTTCACAATATAAATTTGTTAATAACCACTTTAAATAAATATAGTAAAATTAAAATATCATAGAATATACTTATTTTTAAACATGATATGGTTTGTGAAAATAATTAATCAAAGACACTGAGAATATGAGTAGAATAGTTTAAATTTTTATCTTCATTAGAAAAAAAACAAATGCATACATTCATATTAAAACAAAATAATTTTATCAGTTTGCATAAACTGAGTAAAAAACCAGTTAATTAAAGTACCTTAATAATTTCTTAAAGAAATGTTATTATATAAAATTTAATTACAATATTCTGCTTTAAGATCTGTCTATTTACTAATTAAAAAAAATCAATATTAGCATGTTTTCTTTTCTTTTCTTTTTTTTTCCAAATTTTGTAATCATGCAGAATTTGATAAAAAAAAAGTTCATTTAAGTTTATTACAAAAATTTTTTTCTGTAATACATTTGGCTTTATCAATTTAATTACATAGCACATCACCATGGATTTATTAATTTATATACAAAATTTGAGGAAGTATATTTTGCAAGTAAAATTAAATAACATGTTTATATAAAGTTTATCGAATTTCAACAAACTCATCTAAAAGTTTAAGATATCATGAACATAAAAGCTTAAATCTGTAAACAGATTAATTCAGGGAATCCGTACTTATTTTTCTTTCTCGAAAAAGTCTTCCAATCTAGGTCAAAGTTTTCAACAAAAATGCTTTAAAAAGCTAAAAAATAACATTCTACTTAACTAATTAAGCTACAGACTTGATTTTGGGGCCTCAAAATATTGTAAGTTGCTTTCAAAAGTAGCCCTGATTACAAACTGTTTATATTAAGAAGCACAGAATATTAACTAGATATTATATACTTAAATCTATGCAAATATATTTTTATCATTATAGCTGTTTAAATTATTATTAAATAAGAATAATTTATGTTACTCAAAACAAAATAAATTTAAAGTATGTTCTACCCATGTTCTAAGCAGTCAATATAAGTTAATATTGAATACAGAGAACGGGAAAGCCAATATTAATTTTATTTAATATTTTTCGTAAAAAAAGTTTAAATTTTTCACTTAATATTTAATTATACTAAAATTCAGAATATTGAACAATATTGTTTTTAGAATCCTGCATTTTAGTTAGATTTTTGCTTATAAAATAAAGATTCGTTTTTATACAATTCCGAATTATTTAGTTATAACATTTAAGACAATATTTATGTTATCAATTTATATAAAAATTTCTAATTTCTTTATTTTAATTCATTTGGCTTTTGGTTTCCAAAGCAATTTGTGATAGATATTATTTAAAAATCCAACGTTATAACAAAATTGACTGTCCATATTTTCTTATCTTCAGATGCAATTTCCCACTTACATTCACTTACAAACATCATTCCTTTTTTCAGTACAATTTGGGTACTAGTAAGCTTGCAAAATATTTCTGAAATATTCCTTTCTTTTTTGAAAGACATTAATGCAAAAAATGCTATTCCTATAAATAATTGAAAAGAAACATCAAATTAATATTTTAAATGAAGCATTTTTCAAATTTCAAGGTTACAAATTTGTATTGTTTTCGTGATATTAATCAGAATGGGAAATTGTTGCTGCCAAATATTTTGCAAATAGTTTAAGAAACAGTATACATTTATTAGTAGCATGAACAAGTATTGTTATTCTTTATAATATATTTCGGATTTTTTCATACATTTCTATATTTTAACTAAATCATAAAATATTATCTTTAAACAATATCGTTTTATTTTTTAAAAGAGAGAATAAAAATTAATAAATCTTGCACAGCAACAGAACTTAAAATTTTAGATTAATTGGCTATAAAATCCAATATATTATGTAAAAACAGGAGCAAAATCTTGAAATGAATTATTTTAAATTTAAATTGTAAAACAACAAATTAAATTGTTAGACATATAGATGAATCAAATTAATAGTTCAAGTTAAAATTGGGGATTTTAACATAAAAATAAAAATGTTTATTTATTTTATAAATGGAATATCTCTCTTTCGAAACACAATATTAATCTATTTTAATGCAGAAAATCACCAAAATATTTTTTTGAAATGTTAAATTTTTAAATATTACTCTTAAAGTAACTTTAAAGAAATTAATTTGTATAAAATAAAATGATAGATTTATTATTGTATTAATGTACAAAATTTTTATTTAAAGAAAAACTGTCAAAGGATACGAAAAATTTATCATGTCTTTTATAATGATAGTTTGTCTTCAATTTTAAATAAATATTTAAAATTTTTATTTTGTGTTTTAAGTAAATTTTAATTGTGTTAAATATAAAAAAGTTTAATAACAATTGTTTTTGTTTTTCAAGGAACAGCTTTATTTGCAGGATGTTTCTTTAAAAAAAATATTCTTCACCACAAATGTAAGAGTTTTACGCATTGAATATTAATTATATTTTATGAAATATTTATGATAAAATATAATTTAGGTAAATTTAAGTGATGTTTTATATTTTGAAAACGTTTTAAAGTATAAAGCAAATGGTAATAAAAATGAATATATTTTTTGTTTTTTAATAACAAATCAACTTACTCATATCATTAAAATCAATGTATATATAAAAAATATCAAATTATTCTATTTAGTTTAGTGCACATTGTGTAATATAACAATACGCCATTTGTTATAACATTTAGATTTGTCTATATTGTGAAGTAATTGCACATTGAAAAATTAAATAGAAGGTAATTCTTAGCAAATAGTCTTTTCAGTTATAAATAATTCAATAAATACTTAAAATAAAAACTAATGTCAAAATAGTCTCTTCGAAACATTGCACGTTCTCTTGTTATGCTAAAAATAGATGTATGTTTTCAATTAAATTTTTAGGACCCTAAATTACTTAAATAAAATGTATTTTTTAATATTTATAAATTAATGAATGTATATATACATATATATCTAAATTTTTAAAAGTTAATCATTTGTATAGAAAGTAAAATGACCGAAGAAAAATTGATTAATTTCCCAAATGGATGATATCTGAAAATTCTGAAGCCAAATAGAAAATAAAATCTAGCTATAAAATACTGAAATGAGCAAAATATATCGATTTTTTATTTATTTTTTTTCATGAGTTTGAAAACTTAATAAAAATGAAGCGGACTTGGAAGCAGAATGCAAAATTTGTTTTTAAATAAATATTTTGATAGATATTTTTATTTGATAAAAACAGGTCTCTGTTTTACTTATTAAAACTGACTCAATTGAATAATTATTAACATTGCCACGTAATTCCTGCTAATCATTTTACAAAAGGATTGAAAATTGAAGATTATCTACATAACTATGACAATTGTGCCAAGAATTTAAGGGAGGAAATTAAATACTGCAAAAATCCTACATTAAAGTCTTGAGTTCACTTTACTTAAATTAGGTTTTAGATTAATCATTAGCACTAAAATAATTACAAAATAATTCTATGAAAAAAGACTGTTGTGAGAAGTAATCGTTGTTATCATTTAAATGCTAGAAGTGTCTAGTAATTAATGCTTGTAGGAAAAGAAACATCAACTTACAAAAATAATTATTTTTTCTTAGTTATAGTAGACTGTACTTTTTAAGAATTTATTTGAGGGATCCTAAATTTTTGGAATATAATAGTAAAAAACAAGTATTATTTTATGTTTAAGTGCTCTAAGTTTTTATAACTATTAAATACACAGATAGGTGCTTGATTTCATAAGAAAAGTTGAATTTATGACTTGGTTTTGCCACATTTAATTTTCTGATTTTTTTAATTAGCTTCTCTACAGTGTGTTTGGTTATTTTACTGATCTCTTCCACTGTATATTTATTTCATATTAAAGTCGTCGTAGTTAAATAAATTGTAAAATATTACAAAATCAAAATTTTATTACGATTTCAAATTTTAAGCATTGATTTCTTCCTACATAAGTAGTAAATTCAAACCTTTTTGCTTAAAAATAATTTTAAATAGTTTTTATATTTTTTTCTTATTTAATGGACATAATGTGGAAAAATAGTTAAATTAAGAATCTGAGTGAAATAAGAAAATTAAACACACTTTTTTTCATTTGAATTGAGTGAACCTGTCTCGTTTTAAAAATTATTATATAAATAACAGGAATTTTTATCGCACTAAAGGAACAATGTCGTTAAAAAAAGCTTTTTTTTAGCAATTTAGGGAATTATATTAAGAAAAATTATACTTTTCCATTTGTAGGAATTTTAGGGAAAAATTAAAATGCATAATTTTTCTTAATTTAATTATACATCAAGCCAATTTCATAATCTCAATATTTTCTACTAATTGAAATTCCTAAATTGATATTGAAATAAAATAGAATCACAAACACTTTAAGGAAATTATGAAAGAGAACATAACTTTAAAAGAGAACATAAAAGAATTGGAACTAAATAATTAGAGTAAAATATCAAAATTTAATTCCATAATAATATATATATATATATATATATATATATATATATATATTTGTAAAGTAAAAAGGAATCAATATTTTACAAAAAGAATTTTATATACAAGAACAAAATTTATATATGTATATATAATATATATTTTATATATATAAACATATATATATATATATATATATATATATACATTATAAAAAAATAAAAAAAATTGGCTGATATCGGTAGAGCTGGAAGTTTCTGTATTTTAATTTTATATTCATAGGTAGGAAATATTTATTATTTTGGTGACAAAAACGTAAAGTAATTGAAAATAAATATTTATGAAACCTAATAACGTAACATTATATTAAATGAATTAATTAGTAACATAATCATATTAGACCCTTACAATGTTCTTATATTGTCTACTTCTAAATTTTTTTCGTCAAAGTAAATTCCTAAATTTCATTTAAACAAATGTATCGCAACGAAAACATTTTAAACCTTATTGGATTCTTATTGAAAGAAATTGCTTTAAATTAATGAAAAAATATTCATTTACAATTAGATACATGAACTAATTAATTTCGTTTTAGCTGATTAGTTTATGATATATCTATGTAATGTTTGTATTAATAAGTTGATTATATACTTGTATATTTGAAATTATAACTATATATTATAGAAATATATATTGAGCATTTGAAAATGATAACTATATATTTATATTTTTAAATGATCATTTGTGAAAACTTAAAATTATTTGTTTAAAAGTATTGAAATCCCAGTATTTATTAGAAATTAGAAAATTAGAATTAAAAGAAACGCAACTTTTTATTTAAATTTTAAACTTAAATATCATGATCATTTTTCAGAAATACTTATTTTTTAATTTGTATATTTTATAGAAACAGAAATATATTCAAAATTTCTACAAAAATCAATGCAGTTTATTTATATGATATCAGAAGGTTTGGGAAATTCATACTTCTTTTTATTGCGCTTAAGCAATTTTCAGAAAATATTTTAGATCATTTAACTTAACTAGTAAAAACATTTTTCTAACCAGAAATATTCGATTTAAAATTCGTTGCAGACATACTTTTAATATTAAAACGTAAATCGTTTTGTAAATGCTTAAGTTTGCTTCTGTAGTAGTTTTAGTATAATTAATGTAATTTAAGGCTTAAAAATTTTAAAACAATTTTAGAAAAATACTTATTAATAAAAATTTCCAGGAAAAACTATTTCTGTCTTATATTTTATTTACAATCAAATATCAAATTCAAAAGAAATTTTGACGACCAAAATATTCTAATGGACAAGTTCTCCTTGTTTTTTTTTAAATTAGTTTTCGTCTAATTAATAAGGAATATAAAAATTTGAATCTAGGAATATTTTTAATTAATGACAAAGTAATGTATATATACAAACATTTAATAATGTACACATACATATATATATTTAAGTATATATATGTGTGTGTATGCAAATGTTTTGCAAAATTTTAAGAACACACAAAAATATTTCCTTACAATTCAAATGATTTTAAGTGCATTACTAAAAAACAGTTAGTTTATCTTCAATAAATTTTAAACTTTGTTATATTTTATATCCTACATGACATAAATATAATTGTATCTATATTTTATTCACATAATTGTTTATATTTTCAAAAGTATTTTATATTTACTTTTAAAACCGTATTAAAATATAACAAGGTATAGCAAAATGTTCAGCTACAGCTTCATAGAAATATTTAAATTTCATATACCTTCTTTTGACCTTGAAATTAAGAATTCTGCAAGGAAGAGTATTATTTAATCTTGAAGAGGTTTCTAGAAAGCTTCATTAGCTTTACGTAAAACACAAATTTAATTCCAAATACTTTTTAAGCTAATATTCAGAATGTTCAAGTATACAGGATTTATTTGGGAATTTGGAAAGTCATATATCTCTGTTGTGTAGACAAAAATATCAGATCGTGATAAGAGGCAATTATTCAGGATTGCAAATAAACGGAATTTATCTACTTGTATAAAGAACACATTAAGTTGGAAAAAATTACTTATAATTTAAACGTTTGCACTAAAAAATTAAACGTTTTTATCTTCGAAAATTAAAAAGAATTCTACTTTTTTATAGCTTAATAATAAATGATAATCCAGGATTAATTGAGAGGAATCCTGGTTCGGGATGTCACAGAAAAATAGCTCTTCAGATGAAAGCAATTCGATTTGGATCTGTCAAACAGTAATATTTGCCATTTGCAGGATCTGAGAAGTGAATTTGAGATTTTTCAGAATGCAGAAATATGTGTGGTGCCTCTGTAGTGTTTTGGAAACTATAGCATATGACATGCAATGTAACCAATAGCGAGCTCCTAATAAATGAATTCTAACTATCAATCACAATTTTACGAATACCTAACACATTTTGATCCACTTTTAGTATGGTGAACATGAAAATCGCTGTACTAAAATGCTCCTTCCTGTATATCTTAATAAATTAATTTTTATACTATTCTATGATCGTTTGGATTAATAACCTCACATATATTCTATGATAAATTCAATATGTTTTGTAGCAGATGTAAATGAAATACTGTCGCAGATGTACGTTAAATCCATGCGCATTTGTAGAATTGTTTTCTGAATTATATCTCATATTTGTGTGTGGGAACTTAATACATTCTGATACATTTGTGCAATTTTTATCAATACATTTTCCTTTAAAAAAGCGAATAATTTCTTGGGTAAAATTTTTATTTTCATGCACTTGATCATTCTATTTTTTCATGCAGTTAATTACTTTTAACGAAAGGATACTTTTTTAATTCTTATAGCTAAATAGTAAATTATGATCACGGTACGTTGCACACTATGGATGTTGATAAACATCTGCTTTTCTTTCTCAAATAAGTAATTCTAATAGAGCATGGTAATTTGTTTTCTTTGAACAACTATTATATTTTATACTAAGTATAACAGCATAACTTTCTCTTTAACTTGTTGTCATTAGGTTTTCTTCACTTATGGATCATCAACAGAAGAAATGAACCAGATAAAGAGGTCAACCATAATACACGCATATAAAAAATATCGTAAGTTAAATATATTTTTTGAATCATTTGAACTGAAAAATATGCCATTTTACTTTTAGTAGATAGCCTTGAAAAACTTAAATCGATTTTAATATTATTAATACAAGATTAAAATAAGCATTAGTTTATATTCAATGTTATTTTATTTCCTAAACAACCTTTAAAATTTCAGTAATCAAAATTTGCTGCG
This sequence comes from Latrodectus elegans, assembly GCA_030067965.1. Classification (NCBI taxonomy): domain Eukaryota; kingdom Metazoa; phylum Arthropoda; class Arachnida; order Araneae; family Theridiidae; genus Latrodectus; species Latrodectus elegans. The sequence continues at coordinate 37,001,969 of CM057816.1, forward strand.
TTGGCACAATAATTCATATATATATATTTATATTCCATTATATTTTAGAATACTTCACGATTGGAATAAATACCACATTTGATAAGTAATTGCTTGAAAAATTTCTGTTTTCCCAGATAAACCATATTAACATAAGTACCACCCCTTATTTAAATGCTGAGCTATATTACCAAGTACATCATAATTGCCAGCTTTTTATTTACATTATATAATATATATATATATATATATATATATATATATATATATATATTAATATATATTATATATATGTATATATATATATATATATATATATATATATAAATATATATAAAATATATATATATATATATATATATATATATATATATATATATATATATATATATATATATATATATATATATATATATATATATATATATATTGTATCCTCCATTGCTTTTTTGGCGATATAAGCATCAAAATGTTATTAACAATATAGCATCTAAACACAGATTATATAGTGTTGCCAAGGTTACTCGAAATTAAATTGTATCTCCCAGCTATAACTTAGAAGTCCTGCTATAACTTCAAATTTTTCTATAAAACAAGGGCTACGCATTCCATACAAAATCCTGAAGACATACTAAAGTGTACTATTTACTTAAAATAATAGTATTTAGAAATCAGTAGAAGGAATGTCGATATATGTAATTATGAAGAACAGTATCTTAGTAAATTATGAGGAATACAGCAAAACCGAGAAATTCTGCTGCTTTGAAGAATATTGAAATTCATTAAGAAAAAATTTAAATATCATTAAAAGTATTTCAGAAGTACATTTGGAATTAGAAAAATTTAAGTTTTTTGTATAGAAGTCTCTAAATATTATATTTTTCCAAGGATTAATTTTTAAAATAAATCTTTAAAATATTTACAGTAAGTATTATATTATGTGATTATTTTGAAGTATTACTTTTCCTTATTGGTACTATAAAAATAAATAAGTCTTAATCTAATATAGAATATCAATGACCAATGTAAAATCTGTCGTTGCTCTCATTTTGTTATTTCGCTGTAAAAAATTTAATATCTAGAGAATGTGATACCTATTTCGATATTTTTTTCTCAATTCTACATACTATTTACCCATTTTGTAGGTGAAAGAAAAATCTTTCGAAATATAAGCAAACACTTTAGCGTTGTAAGCCACTTTCAAGCAAGTTCTTGTCCTCATGTTCTAAAAACTATATTAATATAAGAAATAAGGGATTTTTTAAACAATACATTATATTTAACCACTTCTTAATTTAATAAGTTAAATTAGTTTAGATTTTAAAATCGAACCAATTATTACCTGTGTGGTAGTTTAAAATCCATTTTAACCTTTAACTAAAGTTTGTTATCAGAGAACTTGGATTAAATACTTCAAAGAAATAAATGTGGCTTTCTGAAATATATCTTTCTTTAATTAATTGATTTTATATGATACTTTTTTTACATGCATTATTCATTTTAAAATGTACTGAAGTGCAGTCAAACTGTCATAATGTTCTACTAAAAATACATCAAAATCATTATTGTAAGTAGAACTATAAATTAATTGTTTAGAATTTAAAACGAAATTTACTTATATCTTGTATTTGTAGGAACACTTAGGTTTGTTTCTCAACTATGCAATTTAAAAAAAGAGTTACAACTGCCAACTTGATCACATATCATAAAATTTCTTATCTATATAAGCTGATGAAGTATAAAAAAATTATGGTTAAAATGGTGACCTGACATACTTAGTCTAATATTCAAAGTTATGTAATAATCTGTCTTAAATAATTCCATATTTACTATATCTTATAATGAGTGTCTTCCTAATTATCATCCAATTAACAGTTATTGAAAAAATCATATAAAATTAAGGGCATAAATCAAATAAGTTCAAATGTATGAAAGATTGAAGTTCGCATACGAATGAATGTAGTATAAACGGAGACTCGAGTAACTGAATTGATGAGAATTCTTAGAAGTGGATAAATATACATCTAATTACTCATGAGTAGCAAATATAAGAAATAGTTATATCAAGCAGCTTAGTCATAAGCAAATGATTTTCACTATTAATATTTTGTCGCATAAAAAACTGTTCATTTAAAAAAATACAACAATTCATTTGACCCAATGAAAATATATTTTAAAGACTATTCACTTGAATACAACGATAAGTTCATTTATAATAATTGGTACCACTTAATCTTTATTTAATAATTTCCTTGAATAAAATTAAATGCAAAATTTCATTAGATATCATTAGACGTTAAACTCCTTCATCATTTGTCTCAAATTATTACATTAAAAATAACTTTATGTTTACTGAGGATATTCCCTGGGCATTATGGAAAAGTAACTACCTTCAATAAAGTAACTTAAATTTATATACATAAAATCCATATTTTATAAAGTACTGTAATTCAAATATATTTTTTCCTTAAGATAAAATTATATAGACATATTTATTAATCAGTTGCTCACATGACTCAATGGTTTTTGCCACAGAAGTAGCAAACCATGCTTATTTCTATTACTTTCATAAGAAAGGGAAACGTGCTACAAACACTTGCCCATGCCATCGGCACCAAAAATGCAACATTTGTTGAGGGTGAGACTTCCTAATCTCTGTGACCAAAATGCTATAAGACCCAAACTTTTGGTAAAGACATCCTGTAATCTGTAATGTTTGTGTCCTTTTGGAAAAGAAATTTAACCTTTCTCTCTCTTTGTCTTTGACATTTTAAAAGTCAGCAAATTTATAGCTTTATATACGTAGTTTTATATATATATATATATGTATATGTATTCCTGTTGAGTTTACAATTTTACTTTAATATTAAAAAATGTTAAGCAATTAACATAATAAGCTATAGAGAGCATTTCCAGACATAAGACACCTTGGATTGTGTAATAAATAAAAATATAAAATCCTGCTTTATAAGCATTAAATGTTTAAAGTAATTTCAATAAAATAAACTTAATAAATTATTATTTTTACCACAGCTTTTTTCTTAAGAAAGAAGCGTTTCTACTTAAATGCACTCCTTTTGAAAGAATAATTTTTCTCGCAGGATGAAAGTTTTATTAAAGAATGAAATTAATTATTTTTCTTAACTATTTCCTCATATCAAAGACGCACTTAATTATGTAGAAGGAACAAAATTATATAACATGCATACAATATAATGCAATATTATCTATGTTAGTGTAAATAAAGTGAAAAATATCCAATTAAAATGAAAGTATTTTTTTTCGATTGTAATTATTTTTTGCTTTGCATTTAAAGTAACTTTGCATTTTTCTTATTCAATACATTTATTCTTATTTCATTGAATTATTTATATGTCTTTAAAGAAATGTTCAGTTAATAGAATTTAAGCTTCTAAAATAAAAAAAGCCATATAAATCTCATTTAAAATGAATTTTCATTACAAATTGTTATAAAATAAATGTTAAAATAATTCTAGGCCTTTCGTGAAATAATTTTTTGTAAGAAATGATTAAAATTTATTATTATTCTAGTTAATTTGCTATTAATATTTAAACTCATGAGTAAGGTTTAAAAATAAAATAAATAGTAATTTTCTACGCATATGCAATAAAATATATTAAAAATGAGCATAATAATACATTCATTAAAAATAAACACATTTTTTCTAAGATACTGATATATATTTTACAAATAAATATGTCCATTGTTTCAGGTGAGATATCTTCAAAAAAAATTTTAATTAAAAAAGCTTAATATCATGCAGAAAAACCTCATGATTTTAAATAAAAGTATTCTAAATTAAATTAATATATTTTGCACACAAATAACTCATTTTGTGTTCTTATAGTCCCTATTATATATCTGTGTATTTTACCAATCAATTCAAATGTTTCATTTTATTATAAGAATTAATTTCATCTACAAAGCATATTTCTTTATATGTTTATTTTAAAAGACTTGTTAATTGTACTTATATATTACTTAATATAAATATCAAGATTTATTTTTAGCACAATACTGCATATTTTTTTTATTCTGGAATTTATAAGTTGCTTCGTATCTGTTAAAACTGCTATAGCATTTAAATGACTTTACTGAGAAATTCCAATCAGAATAAAACCATTCCTAATAATAAAATTATCTTTAAAATATATATATTTAATTGAAAATATCTTTCTAGCATTCAAATTCTTTATCAAGAACATAATTACGTGGTTCTCGAAAAAAATGAAATGAATTATTTTTTAGAATAAAATTGCAATAAACAATAAAAAATAAAATTTGTGCTAATATATATATATATATATATATATATATATATATATATATATATATATATTATATATATATATAAATATATATATATATATGTATTTATATATGTATATATACATATATATATTTATATATATATATATATATATATATATATATATATATATATATATATATATATATATATATATATATATATATATATATATATATATAAAATTTCAAATATTACATGACAGCATTTTTCATATTAGTATCCTGACATATTAAACAATATGGTATATTGTATGTATATTTGACATTGAAAAAGTAATTTTTCTTGCCAACTTATAAGACAATTTCAATTACCTTTTATCTTAATTTTCTTAACGTGTTTTTAAAAAAATTATGTATGATAAATGAAAGTACTATTGATTTTCTTTGAATTGCAACTTCTAAAAATTTAATCTTTTTATTTTTTACATCGATTTTTTCTCCATAAAAATTTTTATTTAAAACCTTACATTGATTATATCTTTTAATTTTGAAAATAACGATGTTAATTAAAAAATAATCCATTATTTTGACACTTATTTTTCAATTAGAATAAATAGTAACATTCATTTTAAGGAAGAAAGTGATTAAAAATATAAAATAAATCTCAAAACTATATTAAGATTTTTTTTTTTTTTTTTTTTTTTTAAATATTGATTTAAAATTTGATAAATAAGCTTTATTATGAATTAATTCTAAAAATGCATATACTTTATTATATTTTCCCTTACTAATAGATATATAGATTTTATTTATTATTTTAAATTGACTACTCTCTTTGATTTACTTTTATAAAGCTATTACATGTAAAATTTATCTCTGAATTTTCTTAACAATATAAATTTTTATTTTCGATATTATGTTTCAATTTAAATGAATGTATATTAGAAAATTCATTTTGTTGAATTTTTTAATATATCTTTGACACTGCTTTTAATTTGCCGATTAATTGACGTATTACAAAAACCTGAAAATAAATATTTTAATACTAAATGTATTTAACAAGTTTATTTTTTCAATTAAAATCATTTAATTTAAATTTATTAATATCTATTTTGCTATTCCAGTATAATTTTTTATATTGTGTTTCACAGGATTTATTTAATTAATTTATAAGAATTACTATTTGTTCTTCAGTTTTAAGAAAATTGTTGTTAATCAGTAAATTTATGTACCTTATACTAAGCAAAAATAAATAAGTGTTCCTTTATTAATTCAGGAAATATTTCCAGGACAAGAAATTAAAATGAATTGCTTTCATAAAAAGACAAAATATCGGAACAAAAAAAGTTATAAAGCAGAATAAATATTGTTACTCTTAACCTGTTTATAAAAGTGAATTCATAGAGTGTGCCATAGTATTGCTGGTATTGAAATTACGTTTTCCATTTCCATTGAGATAACAATCAGTGTTAACTAATTTGTAAATACTCGTGTCATAAACTGCAATATTAATAATTAAAAAAATTTAAATATTTTAAAATCTTAAGAAGGCATCTATTTGAATTTTTTAATTTTTAACAATGAATATAAATATTAAAATCCATGTATAAATGTGCATTAAAACCCTGATTACAGAGGTAAAGTTTAGCTGATATTAGAATGAGATGCCAAAATAATTAGAATCAACTAAAACAAATAAGCTAAATGAAAAATTAACAATTTCATTGGTCTAAAAAAATTCGAATAAAAAATAATACACCTATCTGAGAAACAAAAATAAATTACCTTTCTATAAAAGTATGAAAGAAAAATTATTATTTTATAACAGAATAATGTAATGAATATACATTCAAATAATGACATTTTTGTATATTTTATATATAAAGTTTTTTTCACTTAAAATTCAAATGGTCATAAAACCTTTAAACCTATTTTAAGGTTTTACGACCACTTAAATTTTGTTTGTTTAAAACCATTTTTTTCACTTAAAATGATTAAAATAGCATAGTTATCTGAATGATTCTCAAAATTTAAAAAAAACAACCACTGACTTGACATAAATACATTAAGTATAACAATTTAAAATTTTTGCTGAAAGCCAGCTGATTTCTTTTCTATTAATTAATATTTCAATTCAGAAATATTTATACATGTCATATTTTATACAAATTTACTTTCATTTGTAAGTAGAAAATACTATTTTATCTATAACTCGAAGAAATATAAAAAGTATGATGACGAATTAATTATTATCGTACGCTGTAAAACCTTTTAAAGAACGTCTGCAAATGTTAAATATATTTAAATAACAGTTAGGAAACACCCTAACAGCTAAAGAGTATAAATATGCATAACTTATTTTCACAGAGTTATATAGATTGGATTATATGAAATGACTTCAGGACTTATAGTGGATTCTTGTTTTCAATGAATTGTACAGTGGTTCATAACTCGGTAATTGAGATTTAAAATTCAAAAAGAAAAATGAATTACAAAAGAGTGTTTGAAATGAATGCAAATACTTTATAATGGAGGGAAATTCTTGACTAGAACACAGCAATCTTAAAAAGAATGTTCAACTACGTTTGCAAATTGAGTAAATGAGTAAAAATTTATTGCCCATAAAACATTAAAATTTACCTAAAAATAATGAAGAAACGCTTCCTTTTCGTTAGAGGTCGCTATTACCAAGAGAAAACTGTTTGATATTACTAAAACAAAATGAAACAATGTATCTCAGGCTAGAAGAAGTCTATAAAAGGAGAGTCTTGACTTACCAGTAGAAGTCCAGGAGTGATGGATTAAGTATGATTCAGAGAAATATGGAAGAAAATGATGCTTGTTTAAACTTTATATTTGCATTTATAAAAGTTTTAAATATGCCGTATACCATAACATATGGTATATTTATAAGTTTAGACAAATAAAAATAAGATTATAAGCAATGATCTGAGAGATGAAAATGAAATGACAACTGAGCAAATGATGATAAACTTAAAAGTCGAGAAAGAAGTTGCACAATGTAAACCTGAAATAAAGGTTATTAAAAGAAAGAAGTTTTAATGTGTTTCATAGAATAAAGAATAAAATAATATAACATGACATCACTGAAATCCAGTGACTGAAAACATAGGAGTAAATGAAAAAAAAATCAATGACTGACAACAAAGAAATGTAAGGATAAATACAAGACAAAATTAAAACGTATAACATTAGACCATTAGACCCTTTTTCATTCATTTTGACGATAGGATACTGAAAGCAAAGCTGAGAAGGTATTGCAAATGACCAGAAAATTTAAACTGATCTAACCTCCACTTTAATAAAGGAATGTGTTTTCTTATTCTTATTTCTGGTGAGCAATTTTGTGTAAAATTATTAATTATGCTTGGATGTATTTAGGAGGTGATAAATTATAGCAAAATTATTATTGAGCTTCATTTATATGAAGCTTAAATTATAATATATTGTGATTGTGTTAATAAATTATATATTTCTGTATTTTTGTTGATTAAGATATCTGCATTTAAATTCTCTTGTCTCCTTGAATTAGTTTTATTATTTTATAATTATTTTATTTATTATGGCAAAGAAATGAAAAAACTGAACCATGCTAATGTATATATGACGGAAACAAAAAGGTGGTTCCTTTTGTTTCTGCTTTATATACGTTAATATGGTAGAAGTATACATTATAATACGTGTTTTTTAAATTTTTATCAAATGATTGTAATATTTGCTATAACACTTTGGAACATCAATTATAAACCCTCTTTGTATTTTTAAATGACGTAGTATTAGATAAATTATACAATCATTCAATTTGGTAGGAAGTGAGAATTTTAGCTTAAACAGTTGTAAGTGCACAAGATTTCTTGAAAAATGATAGAAGTAGCTCATGAATGAATTTCAAACATGTGTGAAAAGTTTCATACTTGGTAATCTAAAAGACATTTTATCACGAAGCAAGAAAGGTGTTGTGTCATATTGTCGTCTTATAACGCTAAACCACCGTCATAAGATGACTCGGTAAAATGACAAGAATGAAACTTTAAGTGTCATCATTATAGGTTAAAGCACTTTCAATTAAACATGTAATAGTGTTCAACAGATACAAGATATAGATATTCAACAGATACAATGTTCAACAGATGTACAACAGATATAGATGTTCAACAGATACAAACATTAACTTATTTTATATATTCAACTCATTAAATTATCCACTCAATTTTGAGACAAATGATATTAGGTTACATAATACAATAATGTATGATTGTAGTAGGAATTACGTATATCAATGATATAATATGTCACATATGCTCACCAAATTAATTAACCCCCACCAATACTATGGAAGTTAAGTCAACACTCATCCGTATAAATAGACTATCTAATATGTGATGCAAACAAGTCCCTAAAGGCTAGTTGCAAAGTTAGCATATATCTATTGAAGCACACAAGTTAACATCATATTCTCAAGACTGATATTTATGGTAATTTATTGATGCTTCAATGATTAAATGGTTTTAATAATTTAACTGTTTTAGTGAGAATAAATCTGATCTCAGAAAAAGTTGCAGCTAAGTATGTAGCTGCTATCAAGTTCATAGCAACTGACGTCAGAATTCAGAGATTATTACATCAAATGGTCTACCATGGGTTATACTTTGGGTTTTAGAATCCGTAATAAAAAATTGTTGCAAATATCACCAGTTCGCAATCACATTTATTTTTGACACATGTCTGCCAGTATTGCATTTAGTTTCCAATTGCCTCTTCATAGCAGTTATTTGACCAAATAAGTTCATTCATTTTAAGTCATTTTTATAAAATGATTTGATCCAAGATTTTTTTCGATGTCTTATAGCAAAGTTTTCATTTTAGCTCTTATGGACAAATGTCTTAATTTTCCTAACAATAACATTTTCGCGACTGCATTATAATATTTTGAATTATGTAGCTTATTTCGGTCTTTCTAAGTTAACATGATATTACAAATTTAAGCATTTTAGTTAACTCCAACTACATATCTAAATAGAACTTCCAGAATGCTGCTAATAAGATCCATTTAATTCTTACTCTTAATTTTTTCGGTTCATTTAATATACTTTTTTAAATTTCCCATAATTTATTTGTTGCTATTTTTGTTTGAAAAATTCCAGATGTCTTTTTAGTGAGTAGAGAAATAGTGTGGAGTGAGTAGAGCACAGTATGAGCAATTTTTATTGAGAAAGAAAGTATTTAGTTACATATGAAAGCTTCAAAATTGCAACCCTTAAGAAGATTTATGCTTTCATTAAGAAATAAATTTAACTAAGAATAACAATTAAATCTATATACGACAACTTTGCATGTTATTCTATGACTCTTTTAATATTCATCTAATCCTTTTCTTATTGTTTGTATGAAGTCAGATTTTATTTACTGATGTATCCCAGATAACAGTCTATTCAGGTCTGGGAATATAGTGGAATAATTTGCTTTCTATGTTAGTCCAACTGTTTTCTGTTTCTCTTTCGTCTGCACTAACGATAGGTTTTATATATACTTTCATCTACACAAAGATAGACTATTGTTCTTGCTCATCCGCTTGCCAGACTTTCTTTCTTTTACAAAATATTAATTGTTTTTAATATTTCTCGGTATTAATAGTAAATATTTTTCCATTTTTCAATCTTATTATAGTGTCTTGAAAAATTGCATTAGATTAATAAATATTTTTGTTAATTAAGCATGGCGATCATTTAACACCATGATAATAAAAGACAGACGATGCATATAATTGATTTAGCATGTAATTTATACATATTCATTGTTAAGATTTCATAAGAAATCAAATTCCATTTCCAATATGTCAATTTATATTTTATGTTTAAAACAGTTTTCAGGACTACTAATATTTAAACTAAAGTATCGAATGAAATATTAACTGTTTATACTTTATTTTCCTCACACAATTATTGTTCATTTAATTTAATTTTATTTTATGTAATAACCTTTAAAAGCATGTTTTGTCAAAGATCAGTTTCCTAAAGCATTTGCTTTTTCTATAATACAATCGAAGATATACTCTGAAAAATGTTGAATACATTTTTAAATAAATTTTTTATAAATATATTTTTAACAAAGTTTTATAATGTTTTTGAATGAGATTGAATCAAAACTATTCATATGCTTTTAAAAGTGCAATGTTCATACATGATCAAAAATACATAGTGCAAATATAACTTATCTTAAATCTATTCAAAGAGAAGTGAAAATAGACAATAAAATTAAAATTTTATCTAAGATTCTCTAAGAATATAGATAATCTAAGAAGGTTTTATTATTAATTCGAAATATATCTTTTGAAAATAATTAGCGCATTAATTTTAAATCAAAATCGGAATGATGCATTCGGAAGTTAAAATAATTTTATGACTCTGTATAAAATAATTTTTTGCTGAAACACCTTAGAAAATACCAAAGAGGTCATCACTGTTTTAGTACTTGAAATGTACTAAAATATGTTGTCCTCTGTAATTTTAAATATTATAGGTCTCACCTAAAAATAAATTGATATCAATTGTTTTTTACACATACAACAGCACAGAGGTCATAAATTTTTGCAGCACAGAGAACATAATGAAACATGCTGTCTTTTGTAATTTAAATATTATCTTGATCATCTAGAAATAGTTTAACTTTTATAACTACTGTTTCTAAAATGTACACATACAGAGCGTTGCAAGTCAACTTCAGTTAGTACCATAATGTTAATGGGTTTGGCGCACTGACACGTCGCCAAGCACTTCCTAAATTTGAACCAAAGTCAGGTGATGAAGTCACACCTAATCTGGAGTCCACACATTCAAGCCTCACCATGTGGAAGGACTTAAGACGTCTCCGATTAAAGTAGAATTATCCCCATTTTATTTATTATTTTTAACAAATCTTGCAAAAAATAATTGATACTGGATTCTCTAAGAATCATACATTTATTCAAGAAAATTAATCCCATAATTTAACCCCGCATTGGAAAGAGAAAAGTGCCAAAACTATTTATAGATAGATTAAACTACGTATGAGTGATTACTACCTCATTACTTCAAAATTTGCAATTGAACATAAGCTTTATACACCAGTTTTCGACTTTTTAATAAGAAAAGAAAGAAAATGTTCTTTGAAGAGTATCCTATCCCCATAATTTCAATAAGGTAAACCTAATAAAAAGTTTCATAACTCGTTTACTTCAAAAGTACAGAGGTGATTAGAACCATTAAGTTGAAATGAAAAAAATCAGCAGCTGCAATGTGATGGACTTCTAATCCAGCAGGAAGTAAATCCTTAGAAAATCTTTCTTTTTAATGTTATATCTTATTATCTAGAAGCATCGTCTAGACAATTTCACAAAAACTAAATGTTAAGTTATTCATGTTGGTTCATGTTCAAATGGTTATGAAAATTTTTATTTTTAAATAATTGATTTTTAGTTCATATTAGGGAATGTTTCTTCAATTTCCTTCTAAAAATATTAGTACGAAAGTATATTTAGAACATCGGGTTTTCTACATATCTTTCAAAATGAAACTTTTATGAATAGTATTGAGGAATTATTCATGATTATTCATTGTGTGTAATTTAAATAAAATTTAAATTTTTAATTAATTATTTACTTAATTTGATGCTTTACTCCGATGAATATTGTGTATATATATGTATATATCCTTGGTTTTAATCTAATAAAAGCTTTGAAATAAGTATAGAATGTTTACTTCATATTTTATGACCCATAATATGAAGCAATAAAATTCTAATCTTTTATTATAATTATATATATATATATATATATATATATATATATATATATATATATATATATATATATATATATATATATATATATATATATATATATATATATATATATATATATATATATATATATATATATATATATATATATATATCCTTGGTTTTAATTTAATAAGGCTTTTATTAGATTAAAACCAAGGATTTTAATTGTTGATTAAAATTATAACACACAACTCCCCTGAAAATGGAATTAGACCAACTGGAACTGCAATAAAAAAATATTAGATAATTTCAGATCAGTTGACACAATTTGAATTATTTAGGGAATTTTATTTAAAAGTTTTATTGCCTATTTCAATTCAAACCCACTATGTCACACTGAATAGCCGATGATAGGTGTATACAATTATGTAGATTATTATTCATCTTATCTGCTTTAAATTTACGGGGATAATTTGTAATGTAGAATTTGTCATCCTAAAAATATAGTCAAAAGGAAATATAGACTTTATGCTTAAACTTATTTACTCAAATTGTTTCACCATTCGAATATGTTCACTCCAATGCAGGTCGAAGTCATATCCTATAACATAACTAACGAATACATATTTGAACATTAGGATCTCCAATGCCCACCATTTGATTGATCCAATGCCAACTATTTACAGTTTAGAGTGACAACCATTTTTGACATTCAAAGAATAAATAGTTATATAGGTCATTTTATGAACAGTAGTTTTAGAGTTCTCTTACAAATATTTTATATTTTTTTGAGCAAACGCATTTACTACATTAAATGTGTGTTTGCAGCTGATGCAAATCAAATGTGATTCATCTTCAAATGTTTTCCTTTCTTGATAATTTAATTCATTTGAAGCATTTTATGGCTAGGAACTTCTCTCTTTGAATAAAATTGAAAAGCTTACATGAAGAAGGCTTGACAAATAATGAAATATTAACAACTATACTATATGTCAAAAACTCCATATTTCACGGAATTTATAATGCATTTAGAACAGTATTTTGCACAAAAAAAAAGTTCTCTGAAGTCAAGTTACTGAATCATTTTTAACATAATTAAAATATATATAGTGAATTACTTAATTAAGTAATATTTTTTACACTTTAAAATATTTCCTGTGTGATTGCTTTATTCTTTATCATTGTTTTTCTAATTTCCTCCAACTTCTCCAAAGTAATTTATATATATAACCTTCAAATTTAAAATAAAGGATAATTAAGTTTAGAAATTACTAATTTTAAATTATGTCACTTCGCAAACACAAATATAAAGTTATTTGAATTTAAAATCTCTCTCCATATAACCAATCATTAAAACTTGATATGTGATAGCACGAAATTAAGGAATGATTGATAATGAAAAATATATTTCACTGATTAATCATTTGTATCCAAATTGTCTTAGAACTACTTTTAATTTATATTTATATTTTTATAAACAATATTGCTTACAGCCAAATATATTTTAAGTCACTACAATCCGAAGCAAATTATTTAGAGATTTTCTGAACGGTAATTACGTAAGTAAACTCAAAATTAAATTTGTAATGATAGCTAAGTTAACTTACACATATAAGTTATTTTATGTTATAACTGATTACGATACTTTACAACAAGTACTAAAATATGTTGCTTTGTACTAAGCTGTCTGTTTATTTGTATAAATGTGAGGCATACTCAAATCATATTAAAAGTTCTCTTCATTGGTAATTTAATTGTTTTTATGGAATAAACATTTAATTTATGGAAATTTGAAATGTTAATTTTTTAAACATATAATTACGTAATGTCTAACAACTGTGAATGTTTTTTAGTAATATATCCAATTATTTCTCTTAGTTGTATCAATTATATTGCTTTTAACAACATTCTTGACAATTATGAAGTTTTCCTAAAATCTTAATGACGAATAACATGGTATCTTGAGTAGTATACATTAAGCAGATTAAATGAATCCTGATTGAAAATTTACTTTGTTCATTTATCAAAGAAATTGCTTGATTTCCAATGAATTATTTATTTTTTGTTGTCTCATAAAATATAGTGACCTATAAGACTTCCGCAATTTTTTCCGTTCTCCACTTTGTACACCGTCACTTGCCAATTTGTATGATATCATGGCTTAATTACATACTTATTTTTATCTTCTTTTTGAAATTTGATGAAATATGGCGTTAATCAGTAATATGACAAAGAATGTGCTTTTTAAAAAGAAGCAGAAATAAAAAAAAATTATAATAAGAAAATAACTTGAAAAATTTGTCAGGTTAACCTAATTCGGGAAACAATAAGAAATGATTTTGTTAGATCATTTTAAATGCAAATTAAATTGCATTTAACAGAGATGTAACAAATAAGGTTACTTGTGTAAACTTTCAATTAATTATCCAAGAAAGAAGCAGGTGATGTCAAAAGAGAATTCTATTATGCCGTAGAATACCATTAAAATCATAACTCAACGGAAACACACGTGTTTAAATTATAAACAGACTAGATAGCAATTTCACATACTAGTAAAAGATTTTTCATAGTTACAAAAATAAAAAATTACTTTAATATTTGAAGTTAGTTATTCGTAACATTAAGTATGATTCTAATTTAAGATTAATTGCAAAGATTTTGTGGTGCATTTCATTCCGAGAAAAAAATATTAATTCTTTGTTAACTGTTGGTAAAATATTTCCATAGATTTTAATATTTGTATAGGTACTGAGTTGAATCATTATTTGCTAATTTTTTTTCATCTATTGTTTATTCTACTGATATACTTCAAAAATGTATTAATTATCAGGTACAGTAAGTTAATAACAACACATGAATAATTTAAGTTTCTATTATTTTGGTTACAAAATTTTACAAAAGAGTTATTGTTTTCTTTATAATATTAGAGTAGTTATTATTATAGTATGTGATTTAGACAGAGTTTCATAATAAATTTGAAAACCTATCCTCACATCTCTGTCATTTCAAAAAGCTTATTTTTATTCATCTATTGTTTATTCTACTGACATACTTCAAAAATGTATTAATTATCAGGTACAGTAAGTTAATAACAACACATGATTAATTTAAGTTTCTATTATTTTGGTTTCAAAATTTTACAAAAGAGTTATTGTTTTCTTCATAATATTAGAGTAGTTATTATTATAATATGTGATTTAGACAGAGTTTCATAATAAATTTGAAAACCTATCCTCACATCTCTGTCATTTTAAAATTATATATAGTACAAGTTAAAGTACCTGTTTTGAATTGCCAATAGCGAATACAAATATTTTCAGCTGATATGTTTTCTTTTCTTGTATTTCTGAGAAACATTTGTGAAAAAAAACATGTTTAAATAAACATTTTATTATGTATACTGAATAAAATAACTTATAATATATTTATCATAAAAGTAATTATTAAATACAAAATATGATGACAAAATGCTTTTCAATAAGCCTTGATTTTACATGTTACTTTTAACAGAAGTATGAAATTTTGGTACAAAAAATTTCATTCATATAAATAATTAAATTAAAAAAAGGTTGGCTAATTATCCTCAAAGAATTTATTAAAATAATATTTTTGTTCTTCATGAAAAGTTAAAGATTTTATGTAATTTTGAAGGCTTGCATGAATAACTAACTATTGTTATTTTTTATTTTATAATTATATCACTTGTGTCTAATAAAGCTTTTGAATGACAACCTATTTCCTTACTCTATAAACACATTTACATTTAAATTGTTTCAATGTATAACATTTTATAGATATTTAGAGATAGTGTGACTAAACACTACTTGTAAATAAATTTTAGCAGTTATTACTGATCACTAAGCTTAACCTTCTCTCTGTCTTTATTTGAATTTAATTTTTTCAACAAATCATTTATAAATAAAATTTTTGAATGTAAACAGAGTTTTACTCTTCAACATAATTCAGTCTTAATTAAAGTATAAAAATCAAGTAAGTTTTAAAATTTAGAACCAAATATTTAATTATTTATTGTAAACTAATTACTAATTTTATACAAAAAACAGCATTAACTGTCTTAAGAATGTACGTAAAGATGAAAATATTGTTATATTTATTTTATAATTAAAATATATTCATATGATATTAAAGCAAATTCTAATAATAAAAATACTGATAATTTGACAAAGTATTTAGGACATGAAAGTTAAAGACATTTAAGTTATTTCATAAATTAATAATTTAGAATGTAGTAACTTTGAAAAATATTTTAATTAAATCATTTGTTTAATACTTTTAATTAGTTTCAAACTTCCGGAACATAACAAAGTTAGGAAAATATTATGATAAAAGCAATTAATTGTAAGTTGTTTACTATTTTGCTGAGCTTATTACTATTTCCTCATAAGCACATTATTAACTAGGATTTTGAACATACATTTATTTTGCTATACCATCATGGAAGAGACATATAAAAACACGTATATATTTATTATAGATATGTATACACAAATATATATATATATATATATATATATATATACACTACTGGCCATTAAATTTGCTACACCAGGAAGAAATGCAGATAACAAAATGATATTTATTGGACAAATTTATTATATTAGAAATAACAAGTGCTTAAATTTTCAAAACGTTTGGCTGGATAGATCCTGAGAAATCAGTACCCAGAACAACCACCTCTGTGGCAGTAATAACAGCAGTTATACGACTGGGCATTGAGTCAAACAGAGATTGGATTGCATGTACAGGTACAGATGCCCATGCAGCTTCAACACGATGCCACAGTTCATCAACCGTAGTGACTGGCGTTTGGTGACGAGCCAGTCGCTCCGCAGCCATTGACCAGACGTTTTTATTGGAGAAAGATCCGGAGAATGTGCTGGCCAGGGCAACAGCCGAACATGTTCCGTATCAAGGAAGGTCCATGCAATACCGGCAACATGCGGTCGGGCATTATCCTGCTGAAACGTAAAGTATCGCAGGGCTCGAATAAAGGGTAGAGCAATGGGTCGTAACACACCAGAAATGTAACGTGCACTGTTCAAAGCACCGTCAATGCAAACAAGAGGTGACCGAGACGTGTATCCAATGGACTCCCATACCATCACGCCAGGTGATGGGCCAGTATGACGATGACGAATGCACGCTGCCAGTGTGCGCTCACCACGATGCCGCAAAACACGGATGTGACCATCATGATGCTGTACACAAAACCTGAATTCATCTGAAAAGATGACGTCTCGCCATTCGTGCACCCAGGTTCGTCGTTTATCACACCATTGAAGGCGCTCTTGTCTATGACGCAGCTTCAAGAGAAACCGCAGCCATGGTCTCCGAGCTGAGAGTCCATGCTGCTGCAAACGTCTTCGAACTGTTCGTGCAGACACTTGTTGTCTTCCAAACTACCCCGTTTCTTGACTCACGTCTCGTGACGTGGTTGCAAGATCCATTACGTCCATGCGGATAATATGCCTGTCTTCTCGGCTGCTAGTGATAGGTGGCCGTTAAGATTCCGCATGGCGTTCCGTATTACCATCCTGAACCCATCGATTCCATATTGTGCTCAGTCATTGAATCTCGACTGACGCGAGCAGCAATACTGCGATAAGATAAACCGCAATACCGGTACGCTAGAATTCAACATTTATCAAAGTCAGAAACATGCTGGTACGCATTTCTCCTTCTTTCACGAGGCATCACAACAACTTTTCACCAGGCAACAAATTTCAAATCCAATTTGTGTATGAGGAACCGGCTGAACAATTTCCTCATTTAAACACATTGTAGTTGTCGCTACTGGCGCCTGCTTTGTCTGAATGCGCTGAAAACTAATCATTTGCATACACAGAACCTTCTTCCTTTCGTATAAATTTCACGTCTGTAGCATGTCGCCTTCTTGGTGTAGCAATTTTAATAGCCAGTAGAGTGTATATATATAATAAATCAAAATAATACTTTTTGGGTCAAATTTCCATAATTAGCACTTGAAATTGATAATTAGCATAATTAGCACTTGAAAATACGCTTCAGGAGCAATTCATAAAAGATACATTATTATTGGAAAATAACAGAAGAGATTTTTAACACGAAATTTCAATTATTCAAATCATGGACTCAATTGTTATCTAAATCAGATAAGTTAAAGAAAGAAATTCAATGAAAACAACTTGCAAGTGTAAAAATTTTATTTCATATCAGTTAAGAATAATACTTTTATAACGCGCAATAATTTATTTATAGATAAAATTATATTTCCTGAAGCAAAAAACATCAAAGAAGAGTAAGTAAATTTTTTTATTTGAAAACATCTTTTTCGGAAAATACAAAATTTGATCGATTACTGTACTATTCCTTTTAATACAATAAAAGTATTGAAATAATTTTTACATGTACATCATATTAATTAAAAGGCTTACTTTGATAAATAGTATACTTTGTATTAAGAAATTCTTTGTATTTGAAATGAAACGAAGATATCATAAATTATTGTAATGAAAAAGATATACGTTCTATTATTCATTATTTAGACTTCATTATTTATCTTTAGTCACTACATAAAAAAAAAATTACTTGATTTCATTTAATGAAAAGATATTTATTGCAAATATGAAAGTTAATGAAATTTATATTTTGTAAATCACATTTTCATTACATTAGGTAATTTTTACATTAAATTACAATATATTTCTTTATCTTTACCGAAATAAAACGACACATTGGTTTTGTATTATGTTTAAAAGTTGTTTCAACTGTTGTATAAAATCATTTTGAATTTAATCCCCAAGTTTGATCAAATTAATTTATCAGCAAATGAAAATGCGATTAATATATTAATTTAATGTGTATACTGTACTTAAATATTTGTGAATTATTATATGTTAGTTAAACAAAAATGTAAAACAAAATTTCAAAGTTTTTTAATAAATAATGAATTTTTCATTTTAATTTTTTATCCGAATAAATACAACTTAAACATTTTTTCATCAATTTTAAAATTTTCAATATAATTGTTATGAAAAACACTGTATTACTTATCAGCCGTTTTACTATTGGTAAATTTCTAACGTATATTGCTCCTGAAATAAATGGAATTAATTTAAAAAAAAGCTTCAAAATTTCTTTCTCCTGCTTGCCGAGTGGCATTAGATTTCCTTTCAAATGGAATGATGTTTATCATTTTTTTTTATCATTTTTACTAGTTTCAGTAAATTTGATTATTCAAAAGAAATGTGAGAAAAATTTTCCCCACTTCATTGAAGCGCTGGATTATTTTGCATTTTGAATACAACTTTAGACTTCTATATTTTTTTCGTAATTCGTTTTTCATATATTACAGAATTACCTTCTTTTTGCATTTCTTACACAAAGATAAGGTATTTATTTTTCAAAGAAATACTTTAATTGCAATTTTTGCTTTATGATATATAAGAAAGACTAGGCAAAATATTAAATATGATATATATATATATATATATATATATATATATATATATATATATATATATATAAATCTGTGTGTATGTACCTTACTACTTTAATTGCAGAAGTATAACCGAATACTGAAACTAATACTGGGTGTTCTGTTAAAATATTGTAGCTCTGACGAAAGATATGGAAATATTATGTATTTATAAATGAATCATATAGTTCTCGTTAGTTGGATAAATAAATGTCCTATTGAAAGTACAGAATAACACACTGTGATAAATATCTTCCTTTTTTCTAGTAACTTAATTTAAAAAAAATGATGTGATTAATACTTAAATCTTTGTTTAAAATGTAAACCTTGCATAACTACATTAATGTAACATATGCTTCTATTTTGATGCATTTAATTTTTTAAATATTTAAGTGTTTCTGATAGTGTGCCTGTAAAATTATTAGTATTTAAGGATTTTTGTAATAATTTGAAAAAATTAAATTTTTTTAGTAAAATGTGTGCTATGAAATTCATTTATTTTTAGAATGGGAAAAGAGATAATAAAACATCCATAAAATGTTTCTCAAAATATTTATGTATATTTTAAAGGGATTAAAATATTTCAACGTCAACAAAGAGATAATTATAAATATGATAGAAGCTTTATAATTTAAAGTATGCTAACCTTTCCTACATTTAAAGTAATTTGCAATCTTGACAGCGTTCCTATAAGAGCATTGATATTCAATTAAAGAAAAGTGAACACTATTTTTCAATGCTAAATCTTAACTACTAAATTAATAATTTTTGATTTATAAGAGATGGAATATATTTACTATTTAAGAGGGTATAATATTCAAACTATTAATTTAATTATATGAAAGCTCCAAATTAAATAATCCCCAATTTTAGAGATTAAAATTAATTCAATGAAATTTTAATTTCAAATTCAATAATTGTAGTTTTACTAATTAAATACGTGCTTAGACTTTCCTAAATATTTATCAGTGAGTGTTTGAGGCAGCGGATATAAAATTTCTAGTGATTGACTTCAGTGTTATCATTTTATCCCTTTTAAGAATGCTTTTCTGTGAAAAAAATTAGAGTGTAGAATAAATAAAATGACAAACACCTAATATTTTAAATACATAAATTAAAATATGTATTAAACGAAAGGAGAAGTGTAACAAGGAAATGAAGAAATGTAGGCAAATATTTTTATTCATTATAATAAAATTATAATGTTATGAATAATAAGATATGCCTACATTTTCAAAGTAAAAATTTGAAAATTTAATTGAATGAATATGATTAAAATCATTAATGAATCATAAAATGAAATTAACCTTAAACTTAATTTGTCAAGAAACCAAAATATTTGCTTTCATGAAAACAAAATAGATATTTATAATATTTTTAATTGATATATTGTAAATTATTAACCGTAATAATATTATTTTATGCGTGAAATAATGGTAAAATAATGCACTATGCTTTTTAAAGTTGATGAACGATCACTTATTTTTAAAACATAACGTAAGCATCTATTAAGATAAATGTATAACTAACAATGAATGATGTTCCCATTTAAATTTTTATGTGATTACCATGCGTTCTTTTATTATTAACTACAAACTGTATCGAAATTTATATATTTTGCAATTTCGAAATGTTTATTTTTTAACCACATTTTTTGTGCTTGTTACTTTAAAGAATAGGTTTATAATTTTGATAATTTACAACGTACAAATCTATGTTTTACATTATTCATTTTACTTAAACTGTTTATTTAAAGGAATTGCTTATAAACTCAAAAGCATTCCATTTGAATATCTTTAGGTGAACATTGTTTTCAAATAGCATCAACTCCAATTTAGAATATTTTTCTCTGTTTTATAGTAAATAGTGTTATATAGTTATATAGTATGTGAATTTTTAATGGCTTTTCATTTCTCAGTACACTTTAAAAGAAAAGGGAAAATACATGAAACAAGGTATAGTTAAGATAACTGTTAAACCTTATTGCAAAGTTTTTAATCTTGACATTAAAACATTTTTTTTCTAAAGAGTATTTGTATTTATAGTCTATGTGCTTCGTTCTTTTAAATTCCCTTGGCAAATATGCATTTAAAAATTTAAATTGAAAACTATGGCATTACACAATATGAGTTTAATTTAAAATTTGCCTTAGTTCTAGTATACTTAAATATATAACTATTTTTGATTTGTCATTAACACTACTAAACAGTATTATTTGAAACACGAATTTCATTTACTGTTTTATTTGTCTTATAGAATCAGAAAGTATTATAATATATTTTATAATATTTTTAAAGTTTTCTATAAAATTTTATTAATAATATTATAATTCCATTTTCTAGAAATGCGAATAGGACGCACATATACACATGTATCATAAGTATGATTAATAATAAGAAATACATAATAATCCTAATCAAGAATAAAATTGTCCGTTTTGTACATAAATATATAGGGAAATAGGTAAGTATCATCAACAAATTACTAAACTAGAATGAATGATTTTCATATTTCATTCGTTATCAGTAATATTTCTTTGAATTCCCCTTATTCTTTCCTCTTATTAAAATTTTGTTTTTATTTATTATACATGAAAGTTGAAAGTAGGAATAAGAAAACTTTCACCATTCCAATATTTTTGTTGATCCATGCGGCAAGCAGAAATAATTTTCCTTATTATAAAGCGCTGCTTAAGTAAAGTTTGTATATAGTAGATAAAATCCGGTAAGGCTATTTTGAATAAATTAGGAGCATATGAGAATTAAAAACTATACGATTCACCGGCAGAAATGCTGGATATTAAATTATAGATGTAAATGTTATATGGCCAGTCCAAAAGGGGATTGAGGATGCTAATTTGTTACTGTGTTCCTTTCCTTGAAGAGTTGAATGTGATGGATAGTAATATTAATTATGTGTAGCGATACGATATTCTTTTATCAAAGAATGAAGCATAATTGATTAGTAATACCTAAAATACTTTTTTCCAAGAAAAAAATTCTGGTATACTGTTCTGAAATATATTTATATGATGGTCGAGCATGTTATTGCCACATACTTCTTTTCATACTTTTGTCATGTTGGCATTGAGATTTGTAGGGTACAAATTCTTTCCTCGACAAATGCATGGTCAAGCAGAATTTAAAACATTATGACTCAGAAACATGACACAGAGTCAAAATAATACAAATGCTTTAATTTGACTTTTTATTCGTATCAGTAAGGTTTTATTTTTAGTAAATATCCTAAGGATTTTTTTTAAATTTTAAATATTTCAAACAAATTACATTTCAGCATTACACTTTATTTTACTTTTATTGACTAATCTTTCGAATTATAATTTTATAAAATGTTGAAAAAATATGCAATTTCAGACTATTAAATATTTTTGAACTCGTGAAAAATTCTTTTTCATAAATATATGCTTTTGTTAAAAAAAATTGAACTTTTAATCCATCTTGTGATTTTTGCTATTGAATTTAAAATTTAACATCTAGATAAAATGAATTAATATTTATTTGAAAATTTGAAACATTAAATATCCATGCCTATATTTGCGATAAAGAAATGTAGTTTTCTAGAATAATTCTTATATAATACTCATTTTCAAAAAATAATATTTATTTTATATTTAGAGATAAATACATTTAAAATAAATGTTATTTTTAAAGACCACATTTTATTCCTCCATTAGATCTATTCCCTGAAGGAAACAGATACATTGGCAGGTAATAGAATATTCATGTTCTACTAAAAAAAGTACGTTATGTTTATTTATTTACATAGTATATATTCAGTAATAAACATAGTATAACTTTGCAGTTAATTTCTGAAAACAGAAACTCTTTTTTTGTATGAACAAAAAGTCGAGATATATTATAGTCAATACATCATAATAATATTTTAGGGAACCTCTTAATACGAGACAATATGTTGTGGAAACTCTATTTTTACATGTATTTTAACAGGTAATAAAATAATCATATTGGGTTCGATGAATAATTTTGAAAGTTATTAGTAGATAAGCATATTTAGTTTATTGTATTATATGTTTGTTAAATATTGGTTTTCTACAGACTAAAAATTATCTTAAATTAAAATCTAAAGTTAACTATGCATAAAAATCTCAAATTGCATATAAATATATTATTAAGCACAAGAAAAATATCAATGTAACTATGCATGATATTTTCTCCAGAATTGTGGATTCTATACATTTAGTTATTTTTTTAATGAAACTTTCTATGTGAATGCATCTTACGAGCACATATATGGAAAATATATTTTAAGAAATAAAAGATTTAAATAATATAATTTAATACTTTTTCACGCATTTCTTTTTTCTTTATCAAGAAAAGTAAATGTAGAAATATGGTAAATTTACTTAATGTGCTTAAGATATTTGGTATAAAATCATGTCGAGAATTTCAAAGTCTTAAATATAGTAAAAATTAATAAGGATATTTACAAAACTTTGCTAAAATACATATGAGAAATATTTTAAATTTTGGTTTCTTTAAAAATACTATTTGCAGTGCTTTAAAATTTTGTTCGAACTTTAAGTGTTCATTTTAATTTAATGTAATATATTCTTATTTGAAACCATACTATAAATGGAAATAAATGATACTATAACTTTAAAAGTCATGTAATGAAACAAACAAAGTTACACATTCTAATTAAATAAAAAGTTAAATTCAAATGAATCTGTAACCTTTAAATTTAGTTAATATAAATTAAAAAGTTTAAGTCTTTAAATTTTAAAGCAATGCCTTATAAGTTATTAAAAGATAGTTCTAAAAATTTATAGTTTCCAATCACATAGTATGAACACCTTTTCAAATAGAGTTTTGGATCTGAAAATAAGCACTTTGAAGAGTAAATCATGCTATTAGTATGCTAAAATATCTCAGCAATATAAAATTCAAAATAATTAGTTTACATTATTCAGTTGTTTATTATTTTCAGAGCATTAACAATTACCTTTATTACACATTTGATTCTGTTTTTGATTATATATCAAAAGTTAGAATAAGTGTTTCTAACGCATAGTAAGAATGAGCTAACTTTAATATCTTAATTAGATTGCGGAAAAATTTATGTGAGTTTTGGGAAATTACAATTTTTTTCATGAAAATTTCATTTATCGTACCATTGAAAATAACTATATTTTCCCTATGGTATTTGAATGATTTTTAAATGATTTTATTAACAAATAAATCTTGTAATGTATTTGTTTATTTCAAAACATTAGATATTATGTAAATATGTAAAATATTTCTAATTGATACATTTTAAATATAATATAATTAGAATAAGTGTTTCTAACGCATAGTAAGAATGAGCTAACTTTAATCTCTTAATTAGATTGCGGAAAAATTTATGTGAGTTTTGGGAAATTACAATTTTTTCATGAAAATTTCATTTATCGTACCATTGAAAATAACTATATTTTCCCTATGGTATTTGAATGATTTTTAAATGATTTTATTAACAAATAAATCTTGTGATGTATTTGTTTATTTCAAAACATTAGATATTATGTAAATATGTAAAATATTTCTAATTGATACATTTTAAATATAATATTGCATTCTCATTTAAATGAAAATTAAATTTTTAATTTTATTTGTGCATTTTTAATTATAATATAAGATATAAAAATTGATGATACCTTAAGAAATCAAAATATATTCTTATCATCGAAAATAAATAAACTATTTAAGTAAAGAAAAAATTGCTTACATGTATATCATTTGAAACCAATCCGTTCATTTATGGAGCAACTGAATAATAAAAATCTTCAAACAATTTTACGAATTCCTTACAGAAAACTTGATATAACTCACATTAATTTCTGTAATTAATATAATTTTCACCTACATTCCTTTTTATTGTGCTTTACATCTCAAGCTTTTTGAATAAAGTTTAATGAAAAATTTTTTATATAAAACTGAACAATTGAATTTCTTTTTATAGAACAATGGTTTTAGTTTTAATTAAATTTTAGTTAATTGATGACATCTTGTAAAATTTACAAACTGTTGTTATTTCTCAGAAATTTATAATATATTTTCTATATTTAAAAAAAACGTTTTTTAATCAAAATTTAAGAATATATTATAATTCTATGATATGCAACTTATTTTGTGACATAATAATAGTTATTCAGATACTGTAAATATCTTTGATGAATTGTTCTTGTGAAATGAATAATATTATTAGAAGCAACATTGTATTTTTATTAAATGCAATTTGCTCAAAAGGAAAATAAAAATAATTTGTATTATTAAGAATTTAAATATCAATTCCAAATCTGGAATTTGTCAAAATTTAAAAATGAATTTAACGTATATTGTACTTCAGTTAGGTGCGTAAAGGTGATTCATTGATAATTTGAAAGTGTTTTAAGAAAAAGAGATCTATTTTTTTAAAAATCTTAAATATTTTTTAAAAGTTTTTTTTTTCTTTTGAATAAAAGTTCTCTAATTGTAACTCATTCTTTTAGAATATTTACGAACCCTTATAAAATAAATATACAAATCATAAATTATAATTAGTTGCAAAAAGTTGCTTTGTGATTTGACGCTAAGGCATATGATAACATATTTTATTAATTACGATAAAATTGTATTTTATTAAATTTATTAATC
The DNA here is from genome assembly GCA_030067965.1 of Latrodectus elegans. Taxonomy (NCBI): domain Eukaryota; kingdom Metazoa; phylum Arthropoda; class Arachnida; order Araneae; family Theridiidae; genus Latrodectus; species Latrodectus elegans. The sequence goes on from CM057816.1 coordinate 37,028,130, forward strand.
TTATGTAAGAGAAAAAAGTTGCCTATAACTTGAAATTTGAACAAGAATTTTCATTCTGATCAGTTTTATCTTTAAAGTAAGTACATTTATAAAAATAGAAAGTGACATTTCTTTAAATGCTGCAATTTAAAAATACTCTTTGGCTAAATGATATATATGGAAAATGGAATAATATTATACAGTAACGTTTTTACAAGTAATGAAAGTCATTTTAAAAATATGAAATTTAATCATTTATTAAAAAGAGATATTTTATTACCAGAAAAGTTTCTAAGATTTTAGTTTTTGCATTTTATCTGTCATGCAAAAAAATAGAAAAAATTATTCAATATTTGAATTCTTAGGTTATTCTGTGTTTAGAGAACATATTTGCATTACGTTTTGAGAAACTTGAAAAGTATTCGAGAATATTCTTAGTAAATGAAACTTTAAAAAAAGGTTTATATATGTTGATACAATTTTAAAAAAGATAGACGTATAAAAATGATTGCATAATTTGTTTTCAGTGTTTTATCTATGAATACTACTATCAAAACAAAATAATTCTAAGATCTACTGTATGTATTTTTGAAAAGAAACTATACTTTAAAATTATAAACACAAATAGAAGAATATTCTAATAAAAAATTAGTTTTTTAAATTCAATATAATTTTATATCATTATTTTAAAAATACAGAAAAATTTAATATTAATATTTTAAGTAAATTATAATGAAAACTGCACAATTTTGATGCTCAATTTCAGAGTTTACAGGAGAGTGAACAAAATAAATTTATATCATAAGATGGTTAAAAAAATACAAACATTAAAGAACATAAATATAACACACTCACACACACACATATATATATATATTTATAATTTATATATATGTATTATATATATTTATATATATTATATATATATATATTATATATATATATATATATATATATATATATATATATGTATATATATATATATATATATATATATACAGGTGTACAGGTGATTATCAAACTAATGGAAACACTTGTGTAAAAAGGAACTTTTAAGAATGCACTTTGTAATCCTTAAAATATATTCTTAGCTATTACAATTTATCATAAAAAATGCATATTTTAGGTACTATGAGAGAGCTTTAGCAGAATTGTCTACGTTTTGAATTTCTGTGAGAAGCGTAAATTGTCAGACCTCACAAATTTTCAGAGAGGCCAAATTGTAGGACCCCTAATATCTGGCGCAACATTGACCGAGGCATTCCAGCTTTTAGTCGTTTCTAGAGGTACGGGGTGTTTAAAGTCATGACAGCATACACACAGTGCGGAAACGCAAGCTCAGGAAAGAAAAATAGTGGACGGCAGGAAAAGCTGAGTGAAAGAGAGTATTAAAGCGAGAGGGTATTAAAGCGGATTGTAATGTCTAGAAAGAAAACTGCTGCCAATGTGACTGGATTGCAACATCCAACAAACAGCATCTGGATTCTGCAGTCATTAATTATAGTTATGAGATACCTTCATAAGGAGAACATCTACAACAAAACAGCAATTCTTGTCAGAGATGCTAATACCAAACGTCGTGTAGAGTGGTGCCACAACCACAAAACGTGGTCTATAGATAAGTGGAAAGCTGTTATATGGTAAAACGAACCAAAATTCGCACTTTTCCCTGGAACAGGATGGGTACATGTCTGAAGATTTTTTGCACACGAGTATGATCCTGAATGCCTCCTTCCAACTGTCAAACATGGAGGTGGATCGCTCATGTTATGCGCAGTCATGTCATCGTATTCTGCTGGTCGAATCGTAACCCTAAAAAGAAGGATCACTGGGCAGAAGTATAGAGAAGTTTTAGCTGAGCAGACCCGTACTATGGTTCAAACCTTGTTTCTTGCAGGAGATAGAACTTTCCAAGATGGTAATACCCACATTCATGAAACCAGAATTGTTCAATCATGATTTTATAAACATAAGGATGAAATGGAAAATTTACCATGGCCCGTACAGTCCCCAGATCTCAATATAATCTAACCGTTGTGAACTATTTTAGAACTTTCCATCTGGAATCGATAACTTCAACCGGAATCTTTTTCGGAACTTTCAAAATGTCTCCAAGAAGAGAATGGTACAATATTCCTCGAAGCACTATACAGAATTTGTACTATTCGATTTCCAGGTTAATCTAAGCTGTATTACATGTGAAAGGCAGTATTATGCCAAATTAATAAAGGATTCCTGCAGAGTCTCTAGGGTGTTTACATTATTTTGAAAACCACCAGTATATTTATATATATATATATATATATATATATATATGTTTATTTTATGGAATCCTGTCTGTTTAAAATCAAAATTCACACATCTTGATGTCTAAAAAAATGAGATATAAATTATGAGGTACTGAATTAATATTACATTCATAAATACATTTTTTTTCCAAATAGCAATTATCTTCAATGTTTTATATTTTATAACAATTCAATTGTAAGGTGCATTGCATAAATTATTGCGTAGCATAATAAATTATCGACAGATTTGAATTAATATACTGTCAAATTTACAAGAAACCTGCCAATAAAAAGTGCTGAAAATGTATTCTTTGTAGTGAAAAGTTTTAATAATTTTACATTATTTTTCCAATTTTTACCGAATACGTTTAGTGAGATAAAAATGCCCACGTTGCTTACAGGCAACTGATTAACTATTAATTTTTTCTTGTCATTTATATCCAGGAACGGCAATGTAAATTATTTATTCATCATTCCATTGAATGTTGTATCTTTACAGAAAAAACCGAAGAGCTGATGAAAGCATATTAAAAAATTCATGCATAATTATATTATTTATGGGTATAGTATGAAACTGTTGTCAGTCTTCATAGCGCAAGCAAATGCTCTATTTTATTGATTCTTGCACGATACAGAATTTATTGAAGGAAAGAAAATGTAGATTCTTTATTATAAGAGAATTATGGAGAGTTTGAGTACATTATATCAGATAATGATAGGTGTACTTGAATATAATTTAATGGAGGAACTAGGAGAAAATGGCTGATGAGATTTTAATCACTTTTCTTTTAATGAATCTTAAATCTTATGAATATTTTAATGCTAAATTACTTCTTTTATATTCATACCTAATATAATACTCAAGAAATAAATGTACAGATTATTAAATGAATCTTTTTTACAATTCATTTCGAAATGACAATAGCTGATTTTTTAATATAGAAACTGTGCATACTGTTATAGAAATTCTATTGTATGCATATAAAAATTAGTATCAATTGAAAATTCCAGAATGGTTTATTTTTCTAAAAAAAAAATTATAATTTTGAAATGGCATAATTACTTGTTAAAATTTTATTTTGATTAATAAGAAAAGTAACATAAGTTAATTAATTTTAAATAAGTTGTTTTTCAATGAGTAAACTTAATTCATTTTGAGTAATTTTTAACAATTCTGATACGTTTTCAATAGATATGAGTTAAAAATGTTTAATAAACACATGATTTTAGCGATTATTATTAGATAGTCTTTTCATATTGTGTGTTATGAAATCCTAAGTAATTCTCAACTTATAATAATCAGTCTAAGTTTACATCATTGAAATAAGGTACAAATGAAATTAAATATTTAAATATTTTTTCTCCGATATTTTAACTTGAATCCATAAATCTCAATATATGTGGTTTTCTGGATTACTATAAATGTCAAATATGATGTTATTTCAATAACCAGTTCAAAAACAAAATCACAGGAACATTTATAGAAGTACAGAATCACGGATTGATAAAGTAACATGCATTTTGGTGCTTTCAGGTGTAAAATAAAACAAAGACATAAAAGTCGATTTATCGGCACTTCCACGTGAGAAATTTACACATAAGATAATACTTATGGTAACAAACATGAAAAGATAAGATTTTATTTGCTCTAGTAAGATTTTCGTTTGAAATCACAAAGACATTTCAAAATGTTCTCCCTAAAAATCGTGTAAATTTATATACTATATGAAAATTTTCAACAACTTTAGAATTTCTATTCATGATATGCATAAGATAAAAATTGTTTTTGAATCTCATGCTTTGCCATTCGTTATTTCATGGAACAACTGTTTCGTTTCCATTTCATATAATAAGTTTAAGAGTGTTTCTGCCCACAATGTTAGGATTTGTGATGGTATTATCCTGCAATATTTTTAAATTCAAGTGAATTTACACAAGTCAGAAATATTATTTAAAAATATATTTCAATAGCCTATTAGCATCTCTAAAAACAAAGATTTAGGTATTCCTTTTTTTAGAAATAAACATTTAATTTGTCTCAAATAATTAAATAGAAATATAAATTCAATTTTAATTCAAATTAATTGTAGCTTCTTAAAAACTTTAATAGTAATCCATTTAGCCATCTGTTTAATATTAGTAAGCAAAAAAACTTTTATGTAGATTCTAAGTTACCGTATCTCAATTGGACAAATGCATTTAAAAAAAAATACAAAAATATTTGAAATTTTAGGTTTTAACTGTTCTAAATGTATACTTATTAACTTAATATTTAAAATATACTTGATTAAAAAGTAAAAATTATGCGTTTTGAAAATATTTTCTCTAAAACAAGTATGAAAATCTTCTATTTTAATTTAAGATTATCATGCATTTGGCTCTTATAGAGCCAACTAATATATTTATATTGCTAAAATCATTCTTATTTTTAATAAAAGGAATTTAATAAGAGTAACTAATTCTATTTATTTAGCTTTTAATATTTACTATTTATTAAAAAAATGAAATTTAAGCTTTTAACTTTATGGTGCATTTTGCTAAAATTTTAAATTATGTTTAGATGGATATAGATAAAAAATTAATTCTTAAACACTGATGCCAATATCTTTTACTAAATTTGAATCATCACTTATTCAATATTAGTTAGTTCTCGTCATTAATAATACAAATTGACACAATCATTATATGTAACATTTTTTATAAATGAAATTCGTGATATATAATAGTATATGCACTAATTTCCGTATACGAAATGAAATTTTTAAAAATATCATTGTTTATAATTGATACGCTAATAAATAATTTACTGTAAATTTAAAAAGCTAAATTTATAATAATGACCGTTAAAGTAATACGTTTAAATTCTATAAATCCATTTCAAAGCTAAAATACCTTATTTTTTAAAAAAATAAATATTATAAATAATGAATGCTCAAATTCACATTTCCAGAAAATAAATTAGAGCTGAATTAAGAAATATAAGTTGATATATTTTGTATGTCACACCATTTAAAATAATATAAAAACTTCATGAATAAAGTAAACAAAAATATTGTGAAATTTTTGTCGATAGTAACAGAAAATACATTTTTAAAATCTATGCCTAAGGCTTTACATAAGATTTTTGCACTGAAGAAAGAATTCTGTTATTTATTATATTGGTTTTCAGTTAACTTACAATTAATTGAGTGACAGAAAAAAATATACTAAGAGATGATTTCTTAATCAAAATTTATTTCCTGACACTGTTCATTGTTTTTCTTCACATTTCTTAAAAGGAACAAAAAAGTTCTTTATCATATTGTTGTTCTTTCTAGAAATCTAAACTGTAACAATGTGGAAAAGAGCATTAGTTACCATGAATTTATTTTTGCCAAAAGAGATTATAGTTGGAGTAAAATACGAAAAGAGACGTTTTTTTTTTCATGTGATTCTGTTGTTGAAGAATGTTTTCATGAGTGAAATGTTAAAACATTTAAATTAATTACATCATTGCATGAAAACTTTATGGAAAAAGTATAAATCAAATTAGTTATTATTTAAAAATATTACAATGGTTCTAATTTGAATTTAGAAATGAAACATTTTGTTTTAAATTGAACAAAGGCTGACACATGCAATTAATATTAATGAAAAAATTTTCCTGTGACTACAATTCCTTTGATCTAGCTAATATATAGAATTTATTTTTATTATTATTTATTTTTATTTTTATATGTGCATATCTTTTTAAGCATGCCTATCTATCTATCTATCTATATATATATTATATATATATATATATATATATATATATATATATATATATATATATATATATATATATATATATATATATATATATATATATATATATATATCTATATATATATTATATATATATATATATATATATATATATATATATATGTATATATATATATATATATATATATATATATGTTATATTGGATTATAAAAAATAAAGTTACAGAGGATTCTCTGTAACTATAATTTAACCATGTAACTGATGGGATTTTCTATAATGTATTCTAAATATTGAGAATTGTTGAATTTAATTTTAATTGAAAATAAAAATTAAATAATATCATTACTTCTAAATAGCTTTTCTCTCCGTCGTAGAATTAGAATTTCTTTCGTACTCATATTCTTCAATGACACTAAATGTAAATAAAACTGTTGACTGATTGACTAGTTTAATATATAATAATTTAGGCTACAATTTTCTTAACCATACAAAAACTTATAGAATTCAACTGAAAGTTTAGATTTCTATATAAGATGACTGGATATTTTTCATTCGCATAAGGCAATATTTTTGTTTTGAATCAAAATAACTAATTTTTGATGACCCTTTGAATTAAATAGATTTTTTAATAATATGACGGTTCAGTTCAGATCTTTAAATAAACCGTGTAATCGATTGGATTCCCTATAAACATATTACAAATTTATTTTATAAAATTCTTCAGATTTTATTTAAAACTCATCAATATGTGTTCTATTTATTTCATTTTGATTACTCGTGAGATACGTTATTTCTAGAAATATGTTTATATTCATAAACATATACTTAAAATGTCATCAAAATAGTAATTATGCTATTTGAGATTTTTTAGTTAATGAAGTAAATATAATTAGTTGAACTACAAAGTAATAATTTTTAATTATATAATCTGTTAAGTGAAGTAAATTCATGTGAAACCCTTTTAAGTCTCAAAACATATTTTCAATTAATAATAAAATTAAGAATATATATATATATATATATATATATATATATATATATATATATATATATATATATATATATATATATATATATATATATATATATATTTTGTTAAGACTATTTTGTATCATTTTAATACTTATTAAATACATTATTTTAATGAATAATGCTTAATTTATATCATACACTGAAATATATATCTTTAATATTGAATATTATGAATTATAACATTATTCCTAAAGATATGTCCCTGTGTCCCGAAATGCTAAATAGTTTAAGGGAAAACTTCCCCTTATTTTGAAACTATTTTTTAAAATTCAGAAATCTTTTTGACCATTAAAAATAAACCTCACTGAAATGTTTCCACATTTGATTTGATTTCAAAATCTCATTCCTTTTAAGAAAGAAAATATAATGCAATTTTTTTGTACCTTCATAAATCATTGGGAAACATATAGGCTATTTCTAATGTTACTTCGACGGAATAACTTATTTCACCAAACTCAAAGTAAACAAATTTATTTTTTTACCATTGCCTCAGGTGTGAAAGTGGTGATTTATTTGCAATTTCCCTTTTGATTCTCTACTTCTAAACTTTTCTACGTTTCCGTTACTGACAATAACTCACTTCAGAACATTACTTGGCGCAAGATGCTATTTTAATATTTTAAAGTAAGCAAAAAACCAAAACTCATTTTTCTTTAAAATAAGGTATCATGCAACGTTTCTGCCTTCTCTGTCTCTCCCTTGTTTAACATAATTTGTGTTACCTATATGTTAAATTTTAGTATTCAAGTTTCACATGTTTATCAAGTCATGGATTCCCCTTCACACATTGAAAAATATTTAAAGAATATATGATTATTTTTGGCAAAACTTTGATTTTATGTAGCTTCAAAATAATAATTCATAGTGAATTGATTTTCAGGTACTTAGACATTTTTTTGTATTACACATTGTACAATTAGATTTTACAAAAGCACTGTATGATAGTTCTAGAAATTAGGATTGTATTTGGAATATTAATCTAACATGATAACGTTTTCTCAATAAATAATGGTTTCAAGTGCCCCCGACTCTTGACATTTTGTTTTAAAAACTATTAATTTTCTTTAAATTTAAAGCATTATTATTGGCAATTCTTATTTAACTATCGTATTGAAATTATTCACGTAAGGAATTAAATTTGCATATGTTCCATGAAGTAATTTATATGAAATATAAATCTTTTAATATGATTAACGGGAAAAAATAAAATAAAATGTTTTTGCACCAAATATAATCATTTCTGAGACATATAACCTAATTAGTTCCTCACATATTACATTTATATAACTGTATGAGCAGTGGTAGCCTTGTGGTTAGAGTATCGGCCTTCCATCCGAAAGGGTGGGGTTCGATTCCCAATGCCGCCAAAGATCCACTGAGTACATACGATATACGTACTCGTTAAATTTGTGGAACTAAAAGTCCTGTGGTCGGTCATTGAGCAGTTAATATGGGTGAAATGGTCTGGAGAAATTTACTTCCCTTCAGATCAATGCCAAACTTGAGGAAGTAGATTTTCTGGTGCTCCCATCTACCGGAGAATTTGAAGAGCAAAAGTGGTACTTTCACCATCATGATGCTCTGATTAAATGAACGACGCTCCCAGTTGACTTAAATTCGCATAGCCAAGGCATAGCAAACTTGGCTTGTCCAAGTGTCAATTGTAACAATATCAATATAAATATATTAATTTTTTTCATATAAAAAATTAATAGTATCTGAATTTAATATTTTGTAAATATTCAAAACTTAAAATAGTTTATATGAAATATATAATTCTAATACAGTTTTCTTTATCACAACAAAATATTTTACTGCTAAACTGATAAAAACATATATGAATAATATATTTTAATTATATTTCTATGAATAACAATATATTCTCTACACTGTAAAATCTTGATTCCCTTAAGCAACCTCTAGGTAATATTTTTTATCAATACGTCTCCCCCAAAGTGTATTTTTAAGAGTACTGTAATCTTTCTGATGCATTTCACATGCATTGATATTATTCCTATTTGTTATTTTGTGAAGTTCAGTTATTATGTAGAAAGAATAACCATTGAAAAAATATGTAATTAAATAATTTCCTAAAATCACAACAAAACAATTAAATTTATAAATGTTTGCTTAAGAAAGCTAAAGGTGTTACAAGTAAAACTATAATTCCTATAAATTAATTCTATATATATACTTTTCAATTAAAATTCACTAAGTGGTAAAGAAAATTTCAAATCATTTTTTAAAGATAATAAATATTCTGAAGATTTTCTGAAAAGAATAAAATGTTTATTTTTATTTAAAAATAACTACACATTTGATCTTGAATGTTTTTAATTGATTTTATGTTCACATTTTATCCAAAAAATTGAAACATTTTAAATTGAACATTTCACACAATATCTTAACCCCCAAAATAGTTAAATTTGGGTACAAAAATTTATCTTTGGAACACTTGTTAAAACATTCTTAATATTCTAATATTATTTTTTAATATTACAATGTTAGTTTTATTTCTCAAAGTAATTATACTGAGTGTGTTAAATCAAAATATTATTAAATATTTATTCAATCACTATTTCTTATAAAGAAAACAATTCCAACATCATATTTAAATGTGCTGTAAATTTGCCTGGTATTGCAGAAAAACACTTGTAACAAAAATTGTTTTCTTCCTTTTCCTTTATAGATAAGTTAGTTACTATAAAGGAAAAGGAAGAAAACAATGCATTATGTTGACAAATGTAAATTTATTAAAAATATTAATAAAAATATTGTTACTACGAAATATTATTTGCTTTTATAATGCGGTTAATGTTATAAATGATAGTTGTAAGAAATTTTGAAATTAATGGAATAAATAATAATATATAGCTTAATGCATATTATTTTTAAAAAGGATCTCATTTTACATGACACATATTTATAAATGTAAACAGTAAAATTTTAAACTCAAGAGTGTATTTATTTTCCATGTAAATATTCTCTGTTTTTAAATATGAATTGTCACGTAAACAAATCATTTACATTTGTGTGGTTTCATTCTGAAATGCTTAAAATCACAATTTGATTTAACTACTAATATCTGCTCTTACGAAAGAGGAATTGAGATTATTTCTTAAGTTAAAACCAAAAAATATGCTGTGAAAATATTGAAGGAAATATTTTTAATTACCAATTCTTCGATAAGGAAAAATATCAAAAAATATTATGTAAATCACCAAAATTATGTTTAGAAATACTTTATTGATTAGAATATTGAATGAGTAAAAATATATTTTTCTATTTATCTCAAATTGAGTATATAGGGAATCTTTAAAATTCCTAAAATATTTTAATCTTTATTAACGGACTAAAAATATTCAAATTTAAAACTTCCTTCTTAGTAAACGAAAATACAATGAATATTTTCCACATTAAATTTTTGTCTTAAAATTTCTTCTAACATTAGAATTTAAGAGTGCATCATTTGGAAATAAAATATCGGTTAGAGATTTTAACATAAAATAATTTTAAAAAAAACAACTCTAGATTAAATATATATTTGAGGATAAAAAATACATGTTTCTTAAAAAGATTTGATAGTTATGTTGAGACAAATTTTTACTTTCATTATTAACAGAAAAAATGTATTATACATTCATTGCATGTAATTAAAATTCTGCATATTGTTTACGCTTATCGTATTAAATGTTATTAAAAGCAATCAGTGTTTTTTTAAACTACCCATAATTATTTTACATGGAGAACAAATGACTTACTATAGAAGTCTAAATTAATTGACATCTTTCATATATTATCATTGTTGCCATTAAGGAGATAAAAACTTAAACAATAGTTTCAAAGATGGGAAACAGAAAATTGATACTTTTGATTAAAACACACTTAATAATGAAGGTGGACATATAAATACATATAACATTATTATAATAAATTTTTACTTTTTTATGAAAAAATGGAGTAAATTTTTGTACATTATTAGCAATAGGTAATCAAAACTATAATTTTTAAATTATTATTTTCATAAATTAAATCTCAAAGGGCTAATAAACATATTATTAAATGGATAATTAATTGAGCTTGAAATGAAAAGATAACTGACCAATTAGTAAGCAATATTAAATATTTTAAATAATTTAAAATTAAATACCTTACATTTACAGTATTTTATTGATTAAGGATTAGAAATTGATTGAGAAAACTTCCAGAATAGAATGGGCAGATAAAAGTACTTTTACATTGGGCTTCAGATTTAAAATGAATTAGAGTCTTAAGATTTAGATAATTTAGATATGTTGAAGAAGCCAGCTAAATGTGCTTTTTATTTAAACTAAAAAGAAAAGAATCCAATTTAATGTATAGGTAGAAAGCAAAATCAATATCATTCGTTGAAAAAGATCATTCAAGGCACGATCAAAGAATTGATTTAGTAATCTACGGCCAAAGAATTCCCAAACCCAAATAGTATCTTTATTATGAGATATGATATCATGACATAACTCCATATGATATATTTTGTCTGTAATATCAGGCATTTTCCAACTAGTAAAAACGCAAACATGCATAAATTTTTATTTACAGCATTATTAACTTAAACAAAAGAAAAGTAAACAGTTATTATATATCTTTGTGAAATTAAAAAATCACATTTAAAAATATTTTTTGTTTGTTAATTAAAGCAACTTTATTAAAAGTATATATGTCAACAATATCCCAATCTATTTTGTGTACATTCATAGTTTGCAGCGAAACTTTTACACAAATTCACAATACATAGGTACTTGATTTGCTTATAATAAAATTGATGTTTATTGCTTTAAAATAAATTATAAGTTCAAATTGAACATACAAAAAATTAATCTTTCTCACTTTTGGGAATTTAACATCACAATACAAATACAAAATGCATTTTAACCTTCAAATTTTAAATGTAGATTATAAATTATTAATTTATAAATAATATGCATATCTAACAATCATTTCATGCTCTAAATTTTTGTAAATTTTATACATTTTTATTTTTGAATTTCTTTCAGTTATACCTTATCTTAATAATTGTATAATAAAATCACAAGAATAAAAATATATAAATGCAATTCATTTATTGATAACCTTTGAACAATTAATTCACTTTTGCATGCTTTTGAGGAATTTCTTAATAACTACCTTAAATCATACATATCCGATTTTAATAAATTAAAATATTCGTGCATTTATAGTAATTGTAAATTTATTCTGCTTTTTTCGCAACGTAATGTTTTTTTTTCTACTAAATCATGGTGATTTTTGTAATTTTTTTTTCATTTCCTATTTTATCAATTAATCCTTTTCTAAAGAAATTCAGATTTTTTGCACAGTAACCACATTTCAATATTTTTCTATAGTATAACTCATATATTTTTCTCTCCATTATAAAACAAGACTAGTGAGTAAAAAAATGTGCATGCATACTGTCATGCACAATTGTGTACCATCTCTCCCATAATTGTGATTGAAGATTAAATTATGAATTCAACAAGCCACATTAAAAGCGTCATACTTTTTAAATTATCATACAAATAAAGTGTTGTCTCATGTCCTAATATATTCAGTTGACTATATTCACATGACGCAAAATAGAAACTTAGCAAAAATGACAAACATATGGCAACAAGCATGCAAGAAAATCTAGGCAAAAATTTTCTATCATCCATTTTGGATGGGTATTTTAAATGGCGTTCATGAATTTGTGACTTCTCACTCATTGAATAGTGGAGTGGTATGAGTAATAGACTAAGTCATAATTCCATATTAAATTTTTATTGTTGTTGTTTGTAATCCCAGATGGTTCGATTCCAATACTAAACCAACTCCACAATTTCAAAAACAGCCAGCAAATCCAAAAACATAAGGTTCTTTGAAAAATCCTCTTCCAAGTCAAAATTCAAACAGATCAAGGTATGCTAAGGCGATCTCTGTTCAACCTTACATTTTTTACACAGACTAAAAGTCTTTTGGCGCTGCACATATTTGAAGCCCGTTAGGGGACCACTAGTTAAGCGTGAAAAATAAGTATGTTGGCCTCTAGTTCCCTCAAAAAGTAATTTAACACAGACCAGTGGAACGTATGATATAATTTAGCATTAACGACTATTAATTATCAAGGAACTCAGCATTATTGTAGCTACGCTAGAAATGTCATTGAGAACAATAATATAGAAATATAAGGGAGTGATAATCCACAGAATTTATTAATTTTTATACTTAATAATAATTTTTATAAATAATACTTTAATAAATTTTTATTTAAAATATTAGAATACAAGAGTTTTAATTTTTTAAAAGTGAAACCACTTATAAATGTTCTGAAATTTATTTAGTAGTTCTATGAAATTTTTAGTTGGAAACTACATTAAGTTAAAATCACTGTATTAGTAGACATCAGTATCAAGTTATACTGAAAAATGCTAATGGAATTCTAAATATTTACAGAAAGATTAATGAATAGTATGAATATTTGGTTAATTTTGCTGTTGTTTTTTAACCCATCCATAATTTTTTCTCTGAATTGAAATACATAAAAGAATGTTTCAAGTGAAAATACTTTAAATTAATGAATAAGATAATTATGAACTTAATCCCATAAATTGTGAATTAAGTATTACGTTATAATTTTTTAAAAATAAAATATAATGATCAAATTATTTAATTATTTAATTTAGAAACAATTTTGCTATAGTTTTGCATATTTTTTTAAAAAAGGTATTATATTTATTTATTTTTCATAAGGATAAAAATAAACTGATATAATTATAATAAGCTAGATAATTACTGATATGAATTAATTTGTATATGTGTGTTTTGAGTTAGTTTCAATATTTGTTACAGAAAGAAAAAAAAATACATCAAATATTAAAATATTTCTTGCGAATGTAACTGAAAGAATAAAAATAAATTTTTCAAAATGCATAAAATGACATTATTATATATTTAAATAACAAAAATCAAAAAAAGATTTTCAAATGTTGATAAAGTATTAGTATTATATGATTACAGAGTTACAGAAATAAAATAAAAATATCTGACTCATCCTTAATTTTTCCTGATATAAAAAGAGTTAATTTAGTTTATCAATATATATATATATATATATATATATATATATATATATATATATATATATATATATATATATATATATATATATATATATATATATATATATATATATATATATATATATATATATATATATATATATATATAATGCACATTGCATAAATGATACACAGAATATTCATTACAAAGGATTATCAAGCATGTATTCAAATTTTAATCTTCTTTATATTTATATTTATATATGTTATGAAATATAAATTTCATAAATATACAATTATTTATTACATTTTGAATATATTTTTGAAAATTCTAGCATCTTCGTTTTTCGTTGAAAATTCTAGCATCTTCGTTATCATCTTCGTTTTAACATTAGATAGTAAAACATTCCTAAATATCAACTAAAATTCTTGAAAAAATTTTATTTAGTATAATCTACATTTTTATAAGTTTTCAACTACGTAATGTGTAACGTAGAGTGTCTTATTTCTAAAGTACTTATATATATATATATATATATATATGTATTTTTTGCATGTTATTAAAAATTATATAAATATAAATTAAAAAAGTAGTTGCTGCATTTCTAGAAAATATATAAAAAAGATATTTATATACCATCATTTATTTAAAATTACTTGGAAAGTATATTTACATAGTGAGACCTACTTTTTTCAGTATCATAAAATTTAAATACTTTATCCGCTGAACTGCTTTAGAAAAATTTAACTTGAGAAAATGTAAAACATAAAAGTGTTAAAATATAACGTTAGGTAATAATATATATAATAATAAATATATTATATATATATATATATATATAACCAAAAGGAAATAGTAAGGTACTTAATCTTAATAATCAAATGTTACATTCTAAATCCTGATAATTTACAATTATCAATGATTAAATTGAAAATCTAATCCTCAAGTTGATGACTTTCATAGAAAATAACCTTTGTTTACTGAGTATAAATTGTAAGCTCTGTGTGGCATTTTCACGATTTCTTTTTGGTAAAACGAAAACTTTTTGTTAAGTGATAAAAGCCATAGTGTAGAAAAACTATAAATTTATTTCAAGAGGTGATCGTAAGTTATGAAATCTAAGGACTTATTTTTTCTTCTTTACTCGTAATTAAGTTTATTATGTCTCTATATTTATTGCTTTTTTATTTCTTTTGCAAATCATTTTGACTTGCTTAGAAAAGAGGAAATATATCCATGAAGATAGAAGCGTTTTGTAATTGTAAAATTATAAACGCTAAACAAACGTGTTTATAATATATATTACATAATGTATGAAATGAGAAGGGAGAAATTAAGATTAAGATAATTATTTTACTTTAATTCATATTCTAGATTAAGATATCTTTTTTCGTTATAATTTTAATAATTTGTAATAATGACAGATATCTCATAATTAAAAATAAATTATTTTAAATTAAACATTAAAAAGTAAATAAAATTACTTAAAGCATTTCAAACAAATAAAATATATATATGTTTAGATATTTTTAAGTAATTTTATTTATTAGAAAATATTTTATCTTAAAATATTTTAAATAAAAAATTGCAATTTACTAAGCATTTCTTGAAAATATAATTAAATGAATATTTAATTCTATTAACCTTGTAAAAAAATTAAAAAATGGTATTTTTCTTTGGCATTTTATAAAACTGTTTGATTAGCGTTTATGATTTCAAATTACATTTGTACCTGTAATTGATAACTTTAAATTTAATTAATCATAGTCAAATTTTGGGGAAAGTATTGTTTGAGATATCATTAGTTTTCTCAAAAGTTCATGGTAATTACTGTTTTATTTTTCACAAAAAATATCTGATTCAATTACTTCATTTTAAGATCATTAGGAGACCTGTCTCAATAAAAGATATGGCTATAATACCAGTCCATTTTTGAACAAAACTATGTTTTGGAAAGTATCGCAAGTATAAAATGAATTTCTTATCTTACATCCATTATCGAATTTTTTCACTAGAAAAGCTAAAATTAGATTATAAACATTTTTTTAATTTAAATTAAGTTTCTGTAGTTATTGGAATATTTTTTCATGAGACAAAAATTTTTGGAGTAGTCATGCCAAAGCAATCATGTATTTTGTATTGATTTTTATCAATGAATTTTCATTTCATCATACAAAAAATCTTTAAAATGAATTTGTTTTCATTAAAATTATATATTGTTTCTATATTTGATTAACATATGTAGAGCGCATGCCCTACACTTACCTGCTAGTTAAATTTCATAAGCACAGCAGCAGATTTTTATATAAAATGTATTTAATTTGTAAAGTCGACGAAGAGCCTTTATTTCTAAGTAGAAATCATTGAAGAATTCAAATAAACTTGCATTTTATGAATTGTTTCAAAATTTTGGTAGAGGATCAGAATATATTAAAATATTTATTTCAGTATATAATAAATATTTTTATAAGCAGATCATTTTAAATTAAAGTGGAAACATGAATAATTTCTATATTTTTCTGCTTACATACATATGGTGGCAGTTTACATTATATTCCATTACTTGTTCCTATTATATTTTGTATGAATATTGTTATTTATATATTCATGAAATATAAATGAATAAAAATAAAGTAAAACCACCCACGTATGCAAAATAGTTTTGTAAAATCTTATAAAACAGTAGAATTACAAATGTATTTTAAATTGAAAAGCCCAAAAATAGTATATATACATTTAAATAATTTACCTACATAATAATTTATTCTTGAGATTTATTTTCATTAATTAAAATTATAAATAATTGAAATAAAATATATTCTTTCCAAATTATTAAATATAAAAAATAATTGGGTGATCTCCATCAATTTTCACTTTCAATATTTATCTATAAGGAAAAATGCTACAAAAATAATATTTTCTTTGTTATATTAAGCATATGTACTGTTGAAGATGACACACTAAAATTTTCAAATTGTGAATATTTTTGTATTCCTTTTTCACCTGTTCCTTTTTTTTATTCCTTTGTTAGCTGTTAATTTGTGTATTCTTTTGTCCAAAGTGAGCTAAAAATTTTATTAACTACATCTTGAATTCTCAAAACATAAATATTACCAAATATTTAACTTTATTCTGGTTATTTCCATACTTTGTCGAAAATTTAGAAATAACAGTTATATATAGATTTAAATATATTATATTACATTAGATATTTAAAGAGCTGATGCAACTTTATTTATAGATCTATAAACTGTTTTTTATTATACTTCAGAATTACAAATAACAAATTTAATTTCATAGCTTTTCGAAAATATTAAATTAGTAGTTTTTCAAATTAATTGTTAAATTCAATTTTCTGTAGTTTTATATACAGAGTGTGAGTAAAACAACATGTTATGAGAATAATTGAGCCAAACTTTAGAATTAATATTATATATATATATATATATATATATATCTGTGTGTGTGTGTGTGTGTATGTATATATTGTAACGTTTATTGGTCAGGACTAACTAGCTCTAAGGCTTAACTAACATTCGCATTTCCAACACACGGTTTTTAAGTGGTTAAAGAACATTCTAAAACTATTCATATAATACAGAATTTTGCACATTTTAAAAATTTCTCAAACATTTAAGAAAGCGAACATAAAAGGGACAAAAAAGCATTTTCAGCCTCACGCAGACTCAAACCCTTTGGAGCCGTTGACTTAATGCGGCATATATATATATATATATATATACATTTCGTGTCTTGTAAAGAGATTTTCTCGATAAACTCTGAAAGTACTGAACGAATATTGATAAAATTTTGTAAACATTTATAATATGGTCCAAATTAAAAGATAGAATAATTTTTATCTTGATTATTGATCTCAATATTTATTATTGCAAATTAAAATATTTATTATATGGCATTAGTGTTTATTTATCTGTGGTTCTATAAATTCCGAATAGATAGTGGTTCAGCATCTAAATTGCACAGGTATCCGGCAGATGGCGTCATATTTACATTTCTAGATCCTATAATCTTCGAGAATCAACGTGCGCGTGCAAGCGCGTGGTTGTAAACATTTATATATATGATATGGTCTAACTTAAAATGTAGAATAATATGGTCTAACTTAAAAAATAGTATAGTTTTTATTCAATTCTTTTAATATTTTTTATTTCAGTATAATGCAGCGGAAAAAATCTAACCTTAGGATTCATCTGGAAAAGTTGTACTGGCACCTCTTCCTATTCTACCGGAACCTTTAAAATCATTTCTTTCAGGTGAATCAGACGATTCGAAATTATTTTTACGTGAAATACGCAAATTCAATTCTTGCTTCCAAATGACGTCCTGCGGCGCAACTGAAATTTGCGATATCACACCTGATGGAAACAATTTTGAAACTACATTGAATCCAAGGCCAAGTGTTCCACAAGAATGGGTCATTAATGCCAATGCTTAAAGATGATCCAAAGTTTCTCCAAATTTATTTTATGGGAAGTTGTGAGGAACACGTGACAACTCGGTGCCATCATAATTTCATCGAACAAGCAGAAAAAATTGTAATTGTGGAATCCTTGGAAAACGTTTTTGAAAATTATAATCAACTTATTCAATTATATAAAAGAGTATCGTCTTAATTAAGAAATGATAATAATCAAATTGTCATCAAAGCCGACAAAGTACCATCAGGAGAACACGCTGGCAGGTTCAACGCGCCAACCATAGATGAAATTGCTGTTATTATTATTTGTAATCAAGTTAACAACAGAGACCTCAAAACCATACGTCGAAACAGCACTGTTCATATATTTTTAGATCTTCATCGTTCGTATGACGCACTTTAGTATCCCCTAATATTCGTGCAAGGGTAGGATGAATATCACATCAACATCAAACAGCATGATCCAATAACTGGTACATTTAACTATCTATAATATTTAATTCCTAATTTTGGTGATTTAAATTTCTTACTCTTAATTTTTCTAACCATTTTATAACTCATTTTTTAGGTAATGAAATCATTAAAATAATTAGTTCTTTAAACTACTAACACGCACTCGATTGGTGATTAAATTTAATCAAGATAATTGTCGCCTTCGATATCGTCAACTATTTCATCAATATGTTATGGATATGTTTGCTAAGTTCAAAAGTGAAAGTTTACGGTATGCTGGATACAACCAGGCTAAATTATGATCAGAAAAATACATCCATTTATGAGATGCTATCATCGGAAAAATCCATGAAAATTTAAACGCCAATGACATCGGAACTGCATATATTTGACCGTCAAGCTACATCGGCAATCCACGGAGCATGCAGGAAAACATACAAGATGCGATGACTTATGTACGTCATAACGGTCGACCTGAATTGTTTTAATAAACAAATTATGTAATCCAAATTGGGAAGAAATAAAAAGTTTGTTATTGCCAGGTCAACAATCAAACCATCGTCACATGTCGTTGCAGGCGTGTTCAAACAAAAGTTAAAATCTTTAATTGATTTAATCATAAAATATCCAGTTTTTGGTAACACACGTTGCTGGCTGTATTCTATTGAGTGACAAAAGCGAGGTTTGCGTCATTCTCATATTTTGAGTTGGCTTGAAGATAAAATCCACCCAGAAGAAATTGACCAAATAATTTCTTCCGAAATTCTGGAACCACTAACTGACTCAGAAATGTTTGATATTGTTATCAGTCATATGATCCACGGACCGTAAGGTGCTTTTAACATGACATCACCATGCATGGAAGAAGGAAGCTGTGAGAAACGTTTGTTGAAATCCTTTACCAATAATACTATTTACGGATATTGATGGTTATGCATTGTATCACCGCAGAGACCCTAAGAATGGTGATCGCACATTTTTAATGTGAATGCCAAATGCTAGAAATGAAATGGAAATTGATAATCGGTGGGTAGTTCCATACTCTCCAATGCTGTCAAAAACGTAAAAGGCTCATATTAATGGCGAGTTTTAAGGTTCCGTCAAATCCATTAAGTACATTTGTAAATATATTAAAAAATGTAGTGATTTGGCCGTATTTGAAGTACAAAGTATAAACAAAGATGAAGAAATAACAAGATACCAGATGGTTAGATATATAAGAAGCAGCGAAGCTATCTGGCGTATTTTCAGTTTTCCTATACATTAAAGACAACCTTCTGTCCAGCATTTTGCAGCAGATCTTGAAAACGGTCAACAAGTATATTTTACAGAAGAAAATATTCTCCAAATAGCGTTTGAGACACAAAAAACGACACTAAGTGAATTCTTTACATTATGTAAGGAATCTGATGTATTCGGCCCATTCAAAAAAACATTATTATATACCGTATATTATATACCGTAACAAATTTGCGTGATAATAACTTCAAATAGTTTTAATACATTAACATATGTGGCATTGTAAAATTGCAATTATAAAGTAATTACATTCTATGCACCGTAAGCAAAATGAGATAATATAAGTAGGATTAGAAGTTTGCGAAGAAACATTTGTCATGAAACATACAGTGACGACCACATGCCTTGGATAGTAAAGCCTGAAACAGTGATTGAGGAAGGCAGTTATCAAAACGTGTGCGGAAGTAACCAAGTAATTTAACGATTCCATTGAAATGGTTTGACTTCATCTGCAACGCTTAAGTAACACGTACAGGCTGACCAAGTGGGTTCCTCACAAGCTGTTGAAAATCCCTAAGCAACGATGAGTAGCAGCCCATTTATCTTTACACTCTTGCACTGTAGAGCTTCCACGTTCAAGCGAGAACTGAGTAGTGACGAAAAGTGGGTCTTATTCCATACTTCTAAAAATCGCAAACATTGGTTATCTTCCCAGGATACTTTCCCTCACAGCATAATATCACTTACGCAAAACTGTTTATTGTATCTGGTGGAACAGTTCTAAAGTAGTTCACTATGAGCTGCTGACAATTGGCCAAATGATCACTACTGACCAGTACTCGCAACAATTGCAAAGCTAGCTACAAGCATTGCAACAGAAGGAGGCAATAGTGGTTACTTACAAAGATGTACTGTTCTAGGCCGATATCGCGAGGTCACATGACTCACAGATAACTAGGAATATCATAAGTGATTTAATTGGGTGACTTTGACCCATCTTCCTAACTGACCTGACCTTGCAACATCAGATTAGCACATGGACAATCACCTTCATGAAAAATCCTTCACCAATGAAGAAAACACTCTCACGGACATCTTTTCGTTCAAAATCCCCTAGTTTTACCACAAAAGAATTGCACAGTTAGAGAGCAATTGTGTAGAAGTTGCTAGAAGCCGATGGTGATTATTAAAAAGATTAATAAGGTGTTAACTTCTGTAGGTCATGCTCTTTGAGGTCTAAAAAGGGCAAGAACTTTGTTGTTTACCTTTTAGATTGCTAACTGAATTTAATATCAGAAAATAAATCATTATATCAATAAAAGAATGTCTATATAAGAAAAGTGCTTAGCAATAATATGAGTCTTTTTTCCTGAAAATTCTTCCTTTATCAAGAATCTTTTTATAGATGATCTTTGCAAAATAATGCTTGCATTGGAATTTGTTTTGTGAACATATTTTTAAATGATTTGTTAAAATAAAATATTATATTTTAAGTGGGTTTTATTTGAATGCAAAAATAAAAAAAAATGCTTTACAAAAGAAATTAATATTTGACACACATATTTTAGATATGCAATAGTAAGTTTGAGTTGAAGAAATTTTATTTTTATTTTTGTCTTTTCTTGTAAACCTTCAAAAATTGTCGTTTTGAGACGTGCCTCTTAATTCTTTCAACACTAAAAATGATACCAGGTTTACGTTTATTTCAAGAAACAAACACATTATTTCCTAAAAAGATTTTGCACATCAATACATGTATTAATATACTGAAGATTAAAACTATTTTTAATTGAAACAAAACAGTAAACATATTGTCGAAACATTTATTAAAATAATTTAGATTAAATTATTTTCTTTTGACTCATAAAATAAATTCTGTATGGTTGTCTTTATCTCCATATCAACTGCTCAAAAACGTATTAAGTTGTATGAAATGTAACTGTTTTAAATAATAAAGCTAGATATAAACAAACAACAGCAGATTTTGAAAACATTAGAAAATTTTGTAATGCGTATTCAATTGTATAATCCTTTCCTCTAATGTCATTCTTTAACTTGATTATTTTAAAATTCATAGATAGTGGCATTAATTTCAAACGCATAATGAGCAGCATATGATATGTAATAATATACGTGAGCGTAATGTTTGGACTACTTCCAAGCTACAGATTCAATTAAATTTTCCACGGTTGTAAAACATTGTTTCAAATTAACTACAATAAACCCTATTTCCAACCATTTAATGGGTAACGGTGCATAGTGATTAGAAAATTAAGTATGATGCACGTAGTAGTTTGAACTGGTATGTAATTTCAATTTTCATCAATTATGAATAGTTAAATTTGATAATAAATATAATTAATAGTTAATTGTGATTTCTGTTTTTATAAATCACAATTTATATATATAATAAGTTTGTTAATTATTTATCGGAATTTGAATTTAAAGTATGTTAGTGAAATTTTCGATTAAAAATGATCAATTTGAAATGCTGGTTTACTTTGAAGTATTTCCACAAAATAAAAATCATTCCATAATAACATTTAATTTGTTTAATTCGTCTATTGTTTTATGAAAAATGTCTTCACTTATAAAATTGGTTTGTCTCCCAGTAATTATTCTTTATATGAATTTTTCTTTAATTAATAGCGTGGGGCTTCGTGAATTTGATCTGATTTCAGATCTGAGGGATTAGTAAGAAGCAGAAGAAATAACTGGGATGGTCAGCTAAAAGTAAATTCCGAATCATTATAACAACCCAATACTTAGGTGGGATTGGAACCGAAAACTTTTGAATCTCAGGTTATAGTACTTACTACGTTAGGTAACCAGTGCAGTTTTTCATTAATGAATATATTTTGAAATGTATTATTTTATGGAGACTCCTTTTAAAATAATTTGGAAATTTTTTAAATAAAGTCAGCATGACTGAAAACACCCTTTGATAAAAAGTGCATTATTGTTATTTTGTAATTTTCTGAAGTATTTTTGTGCGAGCATGTGAGTAAAAACGTTGCATTTCGTATTAGAATATTTCCTTAGCAGTAGTTAATTAAAATTTCTATATATATATATTATATATATATATATTATATATATATATATAATATATAATATATATATATATATATGTATATATATATAATGTATATATATATATATATATATATATATATATATATATATATATATATATATATATATATATATATATATATATATATATATATATGTATATATATATATATATATATATATATATATATATATATATATATATATATATATATATATATATATATATATATATATATATATATATATATATATATATATATATAATATATATATATATATATATGTATATATATATATATATATAATATATATATATATATATATATATATATATATATATATATATATATATATATATATATATATATATATATATATGTATATATATATATATATACACAAATGGATGTTTAATAATATATTCCTAATTAGTGAAAATTTAAATGTTTAGAGTAATTTGATTATTATTTCTATTTTTATAAAAAAATGAATCATACTATTCAATTACAGCTTTACTTATAGCTTTAATAGATTATTATGTATGAATCTTAAATCGCTATTTTTCCTTTTATATTTGATAATTTTTAGATTCCAAATTCTTTATAAGTGAAGGCAAAGGAACTGAAAGTGAGTGAAAAGAAATAAGAAGTGTTCGGTCAAAAATTACAAAGGTAGTTTTTCTAAACTTTATATATGAATCATAAGTAAAATAAAAACAAAAGATAGTGCACATAAAATTATGCTTGTTGTATCAGTCTTATGAGTACTTATTTTATATGATTTTTTTTCCATTTCATCATTACAAATTATTTAATTCGTACAGTGAAATCATGCCTTTTTATTGAATCCTAAATAATAAAAAAATCGATTTTGCATTATTTTATGGATGATACAAAACTAGAAACAAAATTATATTATTCAAAAGTTAAAGAGATTTTTTCATTAATTTTTTTTTAAATTTCACATAAAAATACGATTAATCGTTTACTGTTATAAAATGTTTAATTGGATAATTAGTGTAACAGGGATCATTTTAAAGCAATCTTAAGTTATTCGACAAAAAATGTTACAATACCAATGAAGAATCAATAAAAAAGGAAATATGTGATAAATGTATGATGAAATTTCAGACTACGACACAAATCTCCGTTGTTGGGCAAAATATAAATCATTAAGAGGGCGCACAATAAGTTAATGTACACTTTAAAAGTTTAAACTTTAATGTTTTAAAAGTATGTGTAAGTGATATTATTACCAAATGTTAGCGATAAATATAAAACCTAAGTACAGCATATTTAAAGGAAATAATCTTTAAAGATACCGATTTACGCATCTACAGTATATAAAACCATGCTTTTTTATAATTATTGAAATAAAAATAACAAAAATTATGAAATAGATGTTGAAATAAATGTTTCCTATCTGATCTATTTAATTATTTCATCAATAACTATTTTTCCAAAACTATTTGCGAAATCAGTGACATGTTTAAATTTACATTATTATTAAGGAATACAGAAAATTAAATTGTATTTTAAAGAGCTGATTTCAAAAAAGATCACATTTTAAGAAAGACTTTAAATTAATACATGAACATGTATTAATTTGAAGTAGGGTTGTTTTGCCTGTTAGTTTGTAGATTTGTTTACCTGCTATTATACATGCAATTATTTATGGTCATGATAAACTAAAAGTAAATTAGGCTATAAAACTACTGATACTCTATCGATACACAGTTTTCTCTGTATCGATGTTACAAAATATGGTAACTACATGCACATACCAGAACTGTTATATATATAGTTATGTTCTTTAAAATTAATTTATCATAATATTGGGATAAAATTTAGATTTGAGAACAGTTGGAAAATTAAGAAATTACTTACGCCTGCTATGTGAGAAGTTTTGCGCCTTAAAATAATAATATAATTGAGCTAATGTTTTCTACCATTAAGTTCAGCACTAGATGTTTTATTTCGTTAATATAGAAACTAAAGTAGACATATTAATATGATTATTCTATAATATGAGCAAGTCTTTGTGAGTAGAATATTAAGGATGAAGGAAAATGTAGGAATATTCAAAGAACATAAAAATTCATTTAAGAAAAAGGAGAAGGTTTAAATTTACAGGAAATAAAGTGTTATATTTAAAATCGTACATTGTTTACTAAAAAGTATGTTATGTGAGGTAAATTTAAGCAATATAATGGGTTAAGACTTAAAAGTAAATAACACTTTATAAGTGCAATTTTAAATTATTGTTTAAGTATACATTATTATTGAGATATTTTAGTTTCCAATAGAAAGAATAAGTGTAGTTGATATTTCTTGTGCAAATAAATTATCAGAATTTCAAAAATGTGATGAAATTCTATATACTTGACGTATTATTTATTTTCAAAAATAAATTTATCAAAAAGAATAATCTAATCAAAGTTATGTGTATTTCTTAAGTGCTAAGAATCGCTAATGTCCTTTATGATTCATAAATAACGATAAATGCCCCATAGGTTTGCTGACAAACAGTTTTAAATAAACAAATTTATTTATACTAATATTTAAGCATATTTGGTCTACATCATTCATTATTATTTCCGATAACTTCTCCAAAAATAATTTTATTTTAATTTTTATGACTAATTAATACATTTTATAATTTAAATTTACTGATAATTTTTAAAAATGGAATTTCAGTTTAAATTTCAAATTATAAAATGTTTTTATGAAAAAATAATAACTTTAAGTTAAATAAATGAAATAAAAACAATAAAGTATCTTACTTAAGCCATAAAAATCTTGCATTTAATTTTTTAGTACAGAAATGTGATTTGGAAGAAATTATATTATTATAAATGATCCGTATTTTATGAGAAGAAATTAACAATGTAATCATTTTCAGTATTATACCAAATATTTACGAAGTGTATTGTAATAATGAATTCATTTGATATGAATAATTGGGTACTTTTTTCAATACATTAATTTCGTTTTTAATTTGCTCTAGATAGAAATTTATCCTTGAATGTTCATATAAAACGAAACACACTATTTTTAAGACGATTCTTAATGAAGAAAACTCCGTGTCTCTGACAGTTTAAAATTAGGAATGTAATCACTTTTTGTTTTTCTTTATGATTTTAGTTTCCCCAAATAAATCTAAATCAAGATAGCACATACATCCTGAATTTAAAATGAATATTTATTTTCCAAAAAAAGAAACAAATAACGTTTTTATAAGCTCATTTAACAAGAAGTTGTTCGGAAATGAATCGTAAATGACATTGAAAGTAGTATTTTAACTAATGATATGATATAAATTATTATTTTATGTAATTAATGTAAATTACATGCTTGTAAGTAAATAATTATATGCATTATTTGTTAGAAGCAAGAATGTTTTACTAGTGATAAATTCAAAGTTCTGTTTTAATTATTACATGAATGTATGTAAAAATGTGAAATATGAAATGTTGGATAATAAATGACAACTCTTTTTCATATTCCTTTGAAAAACAGTTTATTTAGTCATAAATGATTCTAAATTTTAAGCAAACAGTATTTCACTTTAGTGGTAAAAGTTTAAAGTTTAATTAAAAAAAATTAAAAGAAAAACTCTGGTGTTTACTGAAATACTTAAGTTATGGCTAAAATTGTGAAGCAACTCTATTAAAATATAAACATAAAGATAAGAGTAAATGTGAAATTTAATAAAAATAGCAGGTAATTCTTTGATTAAATTTACCAACAATGTTCAATAAACAAAGTTCCTATAGTAGCTTTTTTTAAGAAGACTTTCACTAATCCGAAAATATATTCAGCAAACATTTTCAATGTCATTTCAAAATTTCTTGTAAAGCTTGTTTGCATAATTTTCATGACGGTTTCTTTTATTTCCCACTAATGAATAATATACTGAACTCTTATTTAAAATAGAATTTCAATAGCAAATAATAAAATGTTCATATTTACGAAAATACTTTGTTTCAGGAAAATTTGTGTAATATTAATTACATATAAAACGTTACTTATACAAATACTAGTAGCATCTAAATACGAAATGTACTTTTATTAAAAAAAATCAATCGTTTTCAAAATTGAGCAGTTATTTCTAATTTACTCAAATACATTGACATTAGTTTTGATTTTATAATTTGTTAAAAAATATCAATATTATAAATTTCTTGACTTTTTTTTAAAAAAGAAACATTTTAAGGAAATATTAAATATTTTAAAAACACACACATGGTATGGAAACAGTAGGTGAAAAATAAATAAATAAAATGCAAATAGATAGATTCATATATGTACATGGTATACGTATTCATATAAGGAAATTTATCATATGAAAGGATAATTATTTAAATAATATTTTAATAACTATAACTAGTAATATTTCAGATATTTATATCCTTTAAGTAATATTTTATTAACTTTCATTTTTATTCTGAAAACGATATAAAATTCTCATGTTTCAGTATAAAATATTGTAACAAATAAAGAAAGAAATTTAAAACTTTTTTTTTCTTCTGAAAGAAACATGAACAGTTATTTTCTATTAATATGGAAACTTAGACACATTAGTATTACTCTCCAACAGAATTTTAAGAAAATTTCAATTTAGTTACTCAGAATAAAATATAATAAATAAGAAAAATCTATAACTATCAAACTATTTGATAAATGCTATTACATTTTAGATTATATAGTTTCCGATTGAAGATATTTCCCAATTTTTCAAAAATGTTTTCATATTGAATCAAGAAACCAAAATACTGAGATATGCATTAATAAACGTCACGTATAAAAACATTATTGTAATTATACAAATTGCATTACTGGAAATAAATTTACAAGAAATATTATAATTTAGAAGTTTTTACAAGAAAAAATTAATTTAGGAGTTCATATTTAATCTAGTCGAAGTTACGAAACTGATTTATGCTTGTTGGTGAATTTTAGCAAAGTGATATTAACAATATTCATTTTGATATATCTTAAGTAAAGTTGTGTTTAGAACTATGATTTAAGACATTATGAAAGATGTACTTAATAGTAAAAAGAAATAAATAAATCTTAATTTCGGTTTTGCTAATTAAAATTTCTGATAAGCAGTCTTATTACAAAAATATAGTTTATGATAGAGCCTTTAATGAAAAATAAAGTATTTTACGGGTAGTTTCTGCACTTTTTAAAATGGATTAATTATTTTTATAATATAAATTATTTTTATAATTATAATATTATAAAAAAGTTTGCAAAAATAGATCAATATTTTCTTAATGTTCACTGAATATCTCAATATTGTTGGCGAAATCTCATACACAAGTTAGTGATATTTTACACAAGTTATTGATATTTTCATATATAAGGAAATTTAACTTATATTTAAAATTGCTAAAAGCTATTTCATATTTAGAAAATTAAACTTTTATAAATCATATATTGCATGGTTCATTAAGAATTTTTGGTGGTTTTTACAATAACATATATTGTAACGAAATGTCTCATACTATTTATTCTATTCATATCTGAGACAATTTGAAAAGGAGAAACCTAATTTTTCATTTGCACAATATCCAGAATAGTGTTGTAAAAACCCATACGATACGTTCACATGTATTCCAAAGATACTTCTTTACATCTGTTTTGAATGACATTGTAAATGTTTTCGTCTTATTCTCATAACTATTAATTAATTGCTATAATGTCTCCCTTCATTGTATTTTAAGGCATATGAGTTTCCTGAAATTTTGCAGCATTTTTCTTCTGTTGCAAGCAAAAAAAAATTATTGTTCTTATACATTATATGATGACCCTTCATATATTTTTATCTTTTATTCGAATGTAAAATATTTGTGAGATACGATTAGATGAGACCTGCAGGCATATTGATTAGAAGGTTTTAAAAAAATACATGTATTATTTACTTATTTGAAAACCTCATTTACAAAACACAAATATAATTACTTAAAACTTAATTTTAAATAATCATTTGTCTTTTCAAATGAAGATCTGCTTCCTGGAATCTGTATAACTGATCATTAGTTACTATTTTTGATGTATTAGAATTATTTTAATGCGTTTTTATCTATATGCAATACTAAAAATTTCAAAAATATATATGTATCCTGTAATTTTGTGTTTTTTTCTTAATGTGTACTTTTTATACATCCAATGAAAATAAGATTATGATTCTGAAAACTACTCCAATTTTTGAAATTTCTGATACAGCCAAAGAATGCCTCTGTATCTTATTTCTGAATAAGAGAACTGAGGTAATCTAAGTGTTTAAATAACAATTAAATTCATAAAGGCAATTTATGATCACTTATTCACTTTTTTATTTCAATACATTTTTATCATATAAATCACAAATTACATGAAGAATTTCCCTCCTTTGATTAGTTTGATTATGAAATATTTTTTATAAAATTTGAACATTATCTTGAACATTAAATTATGAAATTTGTGCTTCAATACGGAGTAATTTTGCAAATACATAATAATATTGAATTAAAATATGCTTATTATTATAATTAAATTTATTAATTTTGATATTTTTTCTATAAATTGATAGTTGGGAAAGTAGTTTTAAATGAATTAATTTATTTATCAATAATTTATATGAGTGCTCAGACAATTGATAACGAAAATTATACTACTACTCTGCTTTAACATGAAAATCCCATTAAATTACACAAAAAGCTCTTTACATATGAGATTTGCTTGAGTAAAAATATAAAAGGTGTGCAAAAACCAATTATTTACTCTGAAAGCATATACTTGTTTTGAGCAATAATTAGCTTAAGAAACTGAGAGCTTTTTTGTACTTATGACAAAAGACGTAGAAAATTATTTTATCACTTGGGACTAAGAATAAATTAAGTTGCGCTTAATTGGTTTCTTTCATAGGAACTTCAAGTAGGTATTTTGTTAATTTCACCAAACTTTTTACTTAAAACACAAATATAATAAGAAGATAAATGTTGCTAGCAGATTTAAAGTTAGAAAATGCCAGTCAAAAGACTTAACACATCAAAGTTTTAAAAACTTAAAGAAAATTACTTTTTAAAATTAAATACATTATATTTTAAATTTCAATAACGTATCATTAAGAATTATACTATTCTCTAAACTTACACAAGTATAATTTTTAATGTCACATTGTCTTAAAAGAAAATTTAAATTACATTCCTAACAAGTTAATGAAATATTATCACCTACACCATGTAACTTAAAAAAATATAAATGTGTAAAATTTAATATTAACAATTAAAAATATTTTATATTTAGTTCCAGCATTAGTAAAGAAACTTAAAACAGAATAGAGAATTAAAATTTATTTCATAACTTACAATATAGAAATTTATGCACATAAATGTAAAAAAGTTCTTACTAAGGTAAAAGCTTTAAGGTTTGACTTAAATAAAATTTTAGTTGTATATATTATTAATGATTAATTTTACTTATAAAATAGTACGAAAAACATTATTTTTCATAAACGTATTTCACTTGTTTTTGATTATTTATATCATTATTATATTTTACTCGTAAATAAATTAAAATTTGATAATAAAACACGTAGCCTAAAATATTAAATAAAAATAACAAAATAATCTCATATTTTCCTAAAGTTTAACTGTAACTTTATAAAACTGAAAGAAAATATATCAATCAATTGATTGTTTTAAATTAAATTTTAAAAAAATAAAGCTATGTAAGTTATTAAATTATTATAATAATTGATGTTTAATTTTATTTTTAATAGGATTGCAAATGCATAATTAACGCCATAAAATAGAATAATTTATATATGATTGGAAAGTCGCAAATATTTCTCGATCGGAATGACTTTATAAATAGGAAACCAAAAGCCCGAATCATTTTCTATCATTGCTGTAAAGTAAGAACGTTTTCTAGTTATTGAGAGTAATGTTTGTACCATGTCATTATGATCAATAATTTTGAGACATTCAGTTTCCACTGATAATTTAAATAGTATATTTATTTATTATTTAAACAATCAGCAGTTTGTAGTTGATAAATTGATTTTCTGCATTTTCTATGCACATCTTTCTAAAAGAGGTGGGGTAGT
The DNA here is from genome assembly GCA_030067965.1 of Latrodectus elegans. Lineage (NCBI taxonomy): Eukaryota > Metazoa > Arthropoda > Arachnida > Araneae > Theridiidae > Latrodectus > Latrodectus elegans. Next base: position 37,059,559 of record CM057816.1, read on the forward strand.
TTTTTTTATTTTTATTTTATTATAGTTTTTCACGTAAATATGGACTTATTATTTATGAAGAAGCCTTGAGAAATCAGAAAATTATGGGATCAACTGTATTGTATGGTGGCTATTTGGACGTATTATTTTCATAAATAATAAGTCACAATAGTTGCGGGAAGCAAATTCGATTAATATCAACAATAAAGTGATGTCAACCGAATATGCTATTGGTAGCTATTAAATAAAATAACTGTTAAAAATTCAGTGCATAGGTTGTATGGATTCTAATTGATAGATATGTAATAAGAATGTTGTGATTCTTAGGTATGCTGTACGGATGTTGAATGTAGAACGATATTGATTGTTGATTCGTTGTACCGATGTTAAATTTTGCTTTCTGCATGATCATAATTCTTTTGGAACGGAACTACGAGTCTGCGGGATCACGTTATTTAATAAATTATATCATTAAAATAATATCCCAAATTATATTTCACTAACTATTTTATTACATTACTGTCATGTTTAAAAGATTTATATACTTATTATTGCAGATAATTGATACATTAAATGATAAGTGTTCTATAACCTTTATCCAAAGCCAACGATGGTTTAAGATTTTTAGTTTCAAAGAAAATGTAATGTAGAAGAATTTTACCTAGTATAAACCAAATATTTAAAACTCATTAAATTTTAAAATTTTATTGTATTTGAAAATAGTAATTACGATTTATTGTTTTCAATTTTAAATATTTTTTAGAAAATATTTAACTAGATTTCGTGACTGAATAAATCATAAAAATTTTTGACGAGATACTTTTTATTGACTTGGAATAATGGCTATTTTCTTTATCATTGGCTTACGTAACTATATCATTCTTTCAATCGCTGAAAATGCTAAGCAACCTACTTAAAATTCTTAAAAAGTACTTAGAGTTTATTTGCTTAAAAAAAACTTATTTTATTCATTAATGCTGAAAAACCAAGTACGTGACAGATATGTGAATGAATTTGGGTGAGATAATAAATAAGTAAAGAATTCTACACATGTTGATTGGTTAATTTCTTTTTAACTAATATGAAATGGATTTTATGGACTTGTAAAGTATAATTGATTTACAAACCTGACAAAAATTATTCTATTATATTTAATTTATATATTAACTTTTATTTACATAGTTTTATGAAGTATTTAAAAATTAAATACATCTTTATGAAAGGGATCCAATGATTCAAAATATTTTTTTGAAATAAATGAGTAAATAGAATTAAATTGTTGCTAAAATGCTTTAGATAAAGTTTAAAGCTTATTTTTCTTACTAAGTTTATTAACTTAACCTAAGCGACTTTAAAAATATATTATTTTTCAATGTATGCATAAATAATGTATTCAGAAAATGACAAGTATAAAAGTGAGAAAATGACCACCTTAATAGCAAAAGTTAGATATATAGCTATACCTGATTTCCATTCATGTCTTGAAATAATTTTTTTACATTTCCTTCATTTCATTTAAAGGAGAGAATTCACCAAAATATTCTAATTACCTTAATTTTGAACAGTATTTAAGTGTTAAGTATGTCATACGAAGTCAGTGATATTTATCAATAACTATAAATAATGTCATTTCTTACAATTTTAGATATCACCTGGAAACTTGTTATTTTGAATTTGAAGCATAAACTTTCATTTTTGTAATTCACACTCATTTTCCATTTTTAGCACCGAAGCTATGAAATATTTTCATTAAACCTTTTTCAATAATGAAAAAATGCTACTATGATAAAAAAAATATGTAATGATTTAAGGGCTTTAATGATTATTCCAAAGCACACCCTATAAATTCATAAATGAAATTTACCTGTTAATTCAGAAATTATATGCTACTTACAATTATCAGTTTCAAAATTTCATGAGTCGAAGATTGAGAAAAATCTTGTTGATAATTTGCATATTTACGTTTTAAATAAACCTAACCGAATTTTTTTTTAAATTATTTAAGTAAATTTTATCAAATCAAAAATAAATCATAAGTATTACTTGTAAATTTTCCCATTATACAGACACATTTATGTGCATATCACATAAACTTCCTTTAACATCATTTTTAAATACGTTTCTTTTTACATCCCACATTGATCCATTGTGGCAATTGATTCCCGATATCTTTAGAAAAATATTATTTTGGTTCCTTACTTATTATTATAGCAATTACCATTGATTAAACTTTTATATACGGTACATAGATTATAAATGTCAAATGCTTTTTATGTGTTTTACTGTGAAGAGGTTTTCACTTTTGTGAAACACTAACTCATTTGAATACGGTAAATTTTGATGGATTATCCTTTCCAAAAATTAATTATAAATGTTGAATGCCTTGGCTTGATTTCCTTTCAAAAATACGAAGAAAAACCACAGCATAGCACAATGTGTTAATGCTTCAGTTCATTTTCCTTTATAATGACCTGGCTATATTCAGCTATTTGTAATAATATATGATAAATAAATAAAGTTAATAAAAGTGTCTTATGATTTCATACAATAGTTCATTTAAATATTTTCAAACTCCACTATAACATTTTTACTAATATATTCCTTGGTGAATCTACAATATTACAGATAAACTTCTCTTTATATGTTGCTGACATATATTCTTCTTTATTTTAAAATTTTTTAAAACATTAAATGAACTGCATGAAATATATAAAATACTTTATTAGGTATTTGAATCATGTACAATATTTTATTACATATTTACATCATAATTCATTTGCAAAATTGTACTCATTATCATTCTCGGTGATTTAATTTGGGAATATTATAGACTGTATGAAAGCATCAGATTTATAAGGGTTTTAAATAAATTTTCAATGTGTGTTAAGTGCACATGTCTTCAAATTATTTTAAATATTTATCAATAAGTAAACAAATTTTGTTATCACCTACTTAGATTTACAACAAAAAATCAAAATTTCGCTTTAAACAAAAAAATAATTGATATTTTTCATTTTTATTTTTCTTATTATTTAGAAAAATATTTCGATTTTATTTATAATTTGAATTTTGATTTCAAACGTTATTTGTTTCTATAATATGTGATCTTACAAAAACAAATCTCATCTTGATGGCAATATCCATCATTTAATACTAAGAGAATATTTTAGAAGATTTTATAACTTTAAAATTTAAACCAGATATAAAGTAACAAAGCAAATTATTTTGAAAATTCAGTATGACTTCAAAATTTTCTTCTCATAAGCAAATGTTTAAAATTACATTAAAGCTCACTAAGAGTACTTGATCCTGTATAAGATAGAAGTAAACACAATTTTCTATAAATATGAGGGAATTCAATTTAACAAAAATATTTTGAAATATGAAAATATACTTCGAAAAACATTAACACTGTACTTTTAACAGTTGTTTGTATTTCTGAGTATGATTAATTTAATTGATTTTGATATTTTAAAACTTTTTTATTGCTATATTAATAATGAGTTTTAGTTTTATAGTCAATCCACTCCATTTTATTTTGAGAGTGAGATACGTTTTACCTAATATTTTATCATTTTTGCTATTTGTATTTATTCTGTCAGCAAATGTAAAGTAACTGAAAATCATCTGATGTGAGGCATAACCTCATCATCAACATAATTTTCAGAAATTACTAATTTTTTTACATAATCATTAAATGTTATTGGTCGAAATAAATAAATTACACTGGAATATGCAATACCATAATGAATCTTTCAAAATTATTCTCTCATCTATCACTTAATAAGAAGAAATACTATATTTTAATGGAATTATATAATATATTTTACTCATTATTTTGCAAGAGAAAAATACTATCATATAAATATGTAGCAGATGTTTAGTTTATAAAAATAAAAATGGTTTTATAAAATTGCTTATTGCCTTTACCATTATAATGATTTAATTTGAAATATACAATAAACACTTCGCAAGCATTTTCCGAATAAAGAATTTTTTGTATCAAATTTCTAAAAATATAAAATTAAATCTTTTTTTCATCTTACTGAAAGTTTTACCCATCAAAATGGCATTATTATTTTAATGCGTCCATACTATGTTAATAATATTTATTATGTTGCATTCTAAGACATTTTTGCAACTATCAATATTCCTTAGCATAAAAGCAAAAACTGTAAATATTTTTTTAGAAAAACATTTCTTTTAAATAAGTATCAATAAAAGAAAAACTTCCAAGTTCTATGTAGTAAAAACATTTAAAGCTCAGTTTTCCGTAAATGTAACGAAGTACTTAATTTAAATATATTAATATCTCTGTATAAAATTTTAAAAAAGCAAATCACGTATAGAAATAACTAATATTTGAATAATATTAAAAATTTTAACTCAAGTACTGCAATAATCATGCAATAAATTATGAATACATCAATTAATGCAATAAGAAATCACAAAAATAAATAATGTTTTTTTTTAACATAAATATTTTCCTTTAATTTAAGTTAGCGTCACATAAAACAACTTATTTATTTAATGAAAAATTTAATTTGCAAAATAAAATAAGCACTAATGATGCATTACTTCAACTTTGTCAATAACTTTAGATTCTTATATAGAACATCCCCAATCTGTATGAAATTAATCATAAAAGTTTTAAAAATATATATTATTTGCTCACCTTACATGCACAAACATATATAAAATTATTTGTTGAAACCAAAATCAGAATACTATTATTACTTGATAACTATTCACAAAAATAAAAAATAAGAATACTGGTATACTGGCTCTTTTATGGAAGATAATTGTTGTTGGTTAAGTTCATGTTTTATACATGGGTCAAATTATTTGTGCTATTTCCACAATATACTCTATCCTCATTTCTTAGATAACACACTCTTACTAGAAAGTAACTTTTATATATAAAAAAAGCATTTCCAATTATTTATGTTAGTAATAATAGTTAGTTTCCAAATATGTAATCGAATGGATAAATAGCGTCAACATATACCTAAAGAAGTGTCATTTATTACATAAGAAGACTATTCATATCCTACGCATAAGTGATTCTGTGAAATAGAAAACATTTGTACGGATATTTCTTAGATTAATGTACAATTCATTGATTAGTAACAAAAAGATGAGAAACCAACATTTCGCTACCTTTATTGATATTCTTTATATAGAAATGTGTTATTATTTAAAAAAAATTTTAAAACTAAGTTTTGCAAAAAATCTTCATTACATGGAATTTTTTATTTTGAGAATGATAAATAATATAGATTGATTACATTTTTATAAATCTTTCATTACGTAAATACAGATTTTTTAACAAATTAAAATTTTTGAATAAAATTTATTTTAGAATATTTATTTTTTTGATATGGTGCTTTGAATTTGATGAATTGTAAGTGTTTTGAATTTGATGCCTTATAATAAACACTTGTAGTATAATTATACCTATGTGTTGTAGTTTACATTTTTCTAATGTAAATGCAAAGAGTTTATGTAGTGCATTTTACTATTTGATTAAGCAATTATGTTTAATTATGATAGACAAAATAGAAGAAGTAAATTTGAATAAGCTATAATTAAAATTTAACAAATATATAAACTAAGTTGTTTATTTCTTATCAAAGTGTTATGATTATGAAGTGGTAAAGCCAAAATTGTTTTAGTGTACTGTAATGAATTCTATACGATAAACTACTGTATGAGAAATATCTTTTTAATTCCTGTCCTTAGTAAGTGTACCTGTCAAAGTTGAATAAGTATTCTTTAAATATAATTATAATTTTATCTCAATGGAATGCAGATAAATCAAAACATGCACATCTGTTCTGCAGACAAAAAAATCAATTATACAGCAATATTAGCATTGTAATATATGTTTTTTAAAAGTTAAGTTTAGAGTTGAAGGATGTGATAAATTTAAGTACATTGCAAATAAAGAAATATATGAAAGTTACATTTCAATAGATTCAAAATAGATACGAATTTATATTGAAACAATTTAAAGTATTCAAAATGCAAGATTTCCTTACTTATAATAATTAGTAAAAAATCATTTTATAAAAGTATTCATAGGAAATGATTTTATTTATTTTTTGAAGATGTTTTCTCATAAAGTTGTTTGAGTGACTACTGTTAACGAATCGGGTTAGTGAAGTTTTATTGATAAGATGCATTAATCTTAATGATGAGAAATTGGAATTTAATGAAAATATAAACACACACATGAAATCCACACAAAATTAAAGATATAAACACTTACAAAAAAATTTAGACTTATGCTGCAAAATGTGTAAACTATTTTGAATTTAAAGCAGCAAGTACGAATATCTATTAATATTCTAAAATAAGTGTATATACTTTTTATCGTTTACATTCCAATGTTTTAATGTTTTATGATTATATCTTGTTAAATTAAGATGCAAAGTGTTTGTCGAATACAAATGTATGCATGTTGTGAGCTAATCGTGTAGATAGCAGACTGAGTTGCAAATTCAATTTGTTGATATCTATAGTTTATTAAGTAAAGACAAATGGGAAAAAAACCCTTATAAGTTATAAAAATATTTAAATTAGATATCCTTCATGTCCTCATCTTCCCATTTAGTCTATCTCCTGCTATGAAATTCATCTCGTATACATACAAACATAGCTACACATAAACACAGGCGCAGACAGACACACACACAAACACAAATATATACACGTATACACGGAACAATGTGATAAATTTAAATGTATAGTGTATAATCTTAGGCATCGTAATTTAAATTCTTTATCTTAAAACGCACTGAACATAAAATTTAACATTAAATTGCTTTGATGAATAGATTCTTTTGAAATAATTTTTAAGCTAGAAGCTACGGTAGACCAGCTTTGGGCACTTTGGAAACTTTGTCAAATTTATAAGTAGAGTATAATAATAACTGATTGTTTGAATATTATACTTAAAAGTGAAACATAACTTTCACTTTTAAAAATGATATTCAAACAATCAGTAGCTAAGAAAATATCCGTAAATCAATTTTTACTTAGGTTTATGTTGACGGAAGTTTTTCTTTTGATTCCATGATCAGGTATTATCTTAAGATATGTGTGCCTTAGGAGAAGTTTTATTGTTAGAAAAAGTCGATTTCATTGTATTAAAGGCTTCCCACGGTAATTCCAGTAACTCTATAAAATAAATTAATGAAATAGACTGAAGACCTTATTACATTAATGCTTTTTTAGACTAAAAACTACGATTACATGCAATAGTTTTTTTTTAGTTATAGTCAATTAAATTTATAAATCTACATATATATATATATATACATATATATATATATATATATATATATATATATATATATATATATATATATATATATATATATATATATATATATATATATAAATATATATATACATATATATTATATATATATATATATATAAATTCTGTAATAATATATATATCAAATTCTCAAATTCAGCTAAATATTTATATTTTTTACTTTCTGATATTTTATTTTCTAGCATAATATATTATAAACATTAACATATATTTTCTCTTAATTATAAAAGAATACATCAAGATAATTTATCTTTTACTATTTCATAAAAAGCACGGTAATAAAATTTTAAAGTTGTGTACTTTTGAATTAAATACTATCGAGAATATAATATACACTTTATATTTTACTTTTCAAAAGCTTAAATGATTTGGGAAACTGCAATTTTTTTGTATACATTATTCTGTTTATGGATGCTCATAAAATGGACATTATTCTAAGCCTTGAACTGTTTAAATATTATTAAAATACAAATGTTAAGACAATCTTTCTAAAAGAGATAAAGAATATCCTGTGACCCATCATTCAATTGCTGTAAACAATTATTACAAGAATACTATTTATGAATTATAACTAGTTTCTTTATTAAGATAAAAATTGTTAAACTAACTATAACTTCATTCTAAATCAATTTCAAAAATAAATATCAAGTATTTTCAATTTTACTGTATATACTACATTTATGCAAGAAAATTATTACTTATATATATATATATATATATATATATATATATATATATATATATATATATATATATATATATATATATATATATATATATATATATATATATATATATATATATATATATATATATATATATATATATATATATATATATATATATATATATATATATATATATATATATATATATATATATATATATATATATATATATAAATGGCTAAGAGGCTCGAAAATTCATTTTTAACACTTTTTCTGATTTTATGAAATGCTGCTTAAAAATGTATAGCATATAATGAATTGGATTTTCAATTTTTGATTTTTTAAAAGAAAACCTACTTTTTATTTGGAATATAATACTTATTTTACAAAAAAACTGAAGTTTAACGTTGTTTTTCATTTTTACAATGATTTAAGCTAAGTAATAAATACAATTGTATAAAATCAAAGATATCATAATATTTGACCAGACAAGCTATTTTACAATATAAAACTTTGCATTAAAAGTTTAAGACTCATATTTATTTGAAATATTTCCCTATTAAATTGAATAAAGTAAGGCTGAAAAATCAAACTAAAATTATATTAAATTACATGTGAAGGGAATTCATGCTCATTTTAACTGGAGAATTTATATACTATACATGATTTTGTAAATATTTAAACTTTATGAAAATCGTAAAAATTCAAACTTATATTTTAAAATTAACTTATATACTTATTATTTATTTCCGAATAACTTAAGATTTATTTGATTTCCTATGTAAAATATGTAATTATTACTAAGAATTTTTAACATGCACATTTTAGATGAAAATTTTTAAAATGTAACTACTTAAGCAAACATATTACTTTAAGATTATAAAAAAAATGCTTATAATAACGTATGTGATTAAATTATAATCTTTGATTCAGTATTTAACTATATAGCTTATCGGTATAACATGTATAAACTGTAGATCATTAGTTTATTTAACAAGAATACTAATTTATTTAGTTCGTGTATTTATTAAAACAAACTTTTCTTTATAACTTTATTCGCATTAGATGTAAGAATTCCAAATATTTTATACAAGTTGATTTTTAATAAATATCGTACTATTTAACATGATTTAAAATTTAAATTGTATTAAGTAAAAGTATTGTTAGATATATAAGTACAATATATTTCATACATTAAAATACTCATAATAATTTATAATGTATTGAAATTATGGGTGTACCTTGATTACATTTTTAGAGAGAAGCATATGGCACATGATTGAAAATTTGGAATAGCATACTTTGTTTTTTAATTGAAATATCAGAAAGGGGCAGCTATGTAATTCATCCCCACTTTCGCTGAGTTATTATACTCAAATTAAATTTATTTTTAAAAGTAAATTTTAATTGCTAAAATAAGAATTTCAAAGATTATTTTTAATTTTTATAAAAAAAATTTATTTCTAATTTGACTATTTAATTTATGATTTCTAATAACATTTATCGAATGAGATAAGGTTTAAAAATGTAAAAGATTAATTCAATTATTTTAGACAAAACAAAATGGGATACAGTTTTATTCAGAGTTGTTTAACATATCAAACAATGTAGTTTAGAAAATTAACTGTTATGTAAATAATGAAAGTGAATTTTAGAAGAATAAAATTAACAAAAATTAAAAAAATATATAGATTACTCTGTTTTATGAATTATCATGTTTTTATAATATTTTACGATTTTCCAAGTTCCATCATACACTGGGATTTATTATGTTTTTGCATAAGCATTTTATACTAAAAATTCAATGAAAGATATCCATAGGGATAAAATCAGAATACTAATTTTTACTTATTATTTGTAAATCTATATTATCAAAATAAAATTTTAAGCAATAATAAGAAAAATATATGTTTTGCATTTACATTTATGATATGTACTTTTAGCTAACTTTAAACGGCACTTAAATTTATGTGTTTCATTTTAAGGATCAACTAGAATTATGCTTCCAAACATATCAAATATTTATAGTTTTTGCTGATTTTTTATTGTGATTTATACTTTCAAACGCAATTTTATTCTTAACATATTTTTTATGCAATTGTATTTTTAAACATTATTTTTGTTTTCGAATTATATACTTAATACATTACTTTTATGGTAAAAAACATTATTACAAATATTAATGTTAATAAGAAAACATCAATGTAAACTATGCTGCTAAAATCTACAAATACGCATTTTGCTATAGTTCCATATTCGTATTTTTAGGCAATCTATTCCTGAGGAAAACATATAAGTAAATTGGTTAAATTTTCCTTCCAGAAATATTTATATTATGGATATGTACCATTAGAATCTGCAAAACATTTCAGTCAAATAAATAATAGTACATTATATCAACCTCTTTAGATTTTCCTTAAATGAAAATTTAATACAAGAAATAAAAATATACTACAGGGACATTTATTTAAAGAAAAAACATCCTGCATTGTTTTAAAATGTTTTATTCCAAATAGATAATTTTTATTAATGTCTTTTTTCATTTATTTTCTTTAAATTTGCAGTAAAATAGATGTCTCAGTCAATATAAAAATGAGACACTAATTGTGAATATCTTTTGATTCCAAAACTATACACACACATTTGAAAATATTGTCTTGAATCCATTTTAATTCTTGAGCATTTTCTATTTTTTCAAAACCCAAATGATTTTAAGAAGAACATTTTTTCGTAAGTATTGAAACATTGATTTTTATTTCAGTTAAAGAAAAGTATTCCTCATTAACAACCCCTTATACTCTTAAATAATATATTTAAATAATGATATGTTTATTTCTACATATAAAATGAAAAATTATGTATTTCTTAATTCTTAATAAAATCAAATTCAGATTATTTAGTTAATTTGAAGATTTTTTCTGAGCTTATCAGCTTTCATAGTGTGACATATTTAAGTTACAACTTCTTTACATTTTGTTCCCTATAAATGGTTATAAAATTTTAAAATTAAATAAAAATTTCTTAAATATTAATTCTTGTATTTTATATATTTTTCCGAAATTAATATTACTGAATGTAAGAAAAATAGTTTGATGAAATTTCACTATCATTGCGTTGCACCACTGAGAAAATTATGGTTAATAAGGACTTGACAATATTTTTTCGTTTTCTTATAAATTATAATATTTTATAATTATAACAAACTAATTGAAGATTTACGTTTTCCTTCTATAAAAATTTATAGTACACTTTTTTTCATAATATTTTTGTATTTTATTTATTATCTTCCTTTACAGATTTTATCTTTTTTAAATTCAAATATCTATTTATTAGTTTAAGATCTTCTTCTATTAAATGTCTTTCAAGCAACCTTAATTGCAAGTATTAAATATTACGCGTACAGAAACCTATTTTTAAAGAACTATGAAAAATAGAGAAGAAGTAAAGTATCTTCGTGACTAGTTAAATGATATTTTAATGGTTCTTTTAGTTCAGGAAGATTAAAATATAATTTTGAATTTATGCAGAAATTTTATTTAAGCATAAAAATGATATAGAAATTTAAAAACAATAAAATTAAACTATTAGATTAGAATTTTTTTATTTCTTATTTTTTAAAAATTTTTTAATATCATAATTTAACAACTATATAAAACAGACATTAACTGTAAACTTATTAGATTCAAAAATTTGAAATTAAAATTATGCAAATTAGTGAGAGATTAATCATTATGGCTGGAAAATATTAGGGTTTAGTGTTACCGTACGTTGGGAGAGCAATTATCACCCATGTGATCCCAGTTATTGTTTGTTAAAGACAGAGTTCAAATTTCTTTTTGAAGTTATTTAAATAATTCATTCCTGATATTTAATTCAAATTTTAATTAAAGTTGAAACTACTTACAAATTTACAATAAATACCACAAATATATGGCCTAGAAAGTTTTAACATCGTGCCTCCGATTTAATCGTGGCCATGATATAACTCATCCAAGTATGTATTCTTTTTCTACTTCTCAAGTTCCCTTTTATAGAAAGATAACAACAAGTGGCATAGCAGTGCCATCATGTGACGCTCGTACACATATCCTCCCTGCTTATTATTGCCTTATGTTTTATTTTCTCAATGAAGGAAGAAAAATCGTGTTTAATTCTTTATTCTTTAAAGCTAAAACAATTTGATACATTCCGAAAATAAATAAGCCATCTGCCATCCTATTACAATGTACACATAATACAATTTAATGAAAGAATCCTTTGATATTTTCTACATAAATGCCGTTGAGAGGGACGTTCTTACCGGAGAAAAATTAAAAAAACTGGACTTAATTACATATGAGATCATTATAACATTCACTAATCGGGTATATTGAGGAAATATAAAAAAAAATATTTGTTTTAAATAATTCCTTTTCACACCTGTTTGAATTTGGTGTTTATGAATGATTGTAACTCTCTAGTATAATCTTAATGATTACAATATATCACTTTATGTAAAGTCTCTTTCATTGACATAGATAGACAGATTAGTAGATAGAGATAGACATGAATAACAACGAACAAATTAGCTGATAATATAGTAAATATTATAATATATTAAGAAAAAATTTATAAAAAAATTGGATAGTTTTTATATATTAATGTTTTTAAACTAAAATTCTGTAAGAAAATAAACTTGCTTAATCCTCGCTGTGCCTTCAGAAAAAGTTTCTTAAAGTACATTTAAAAATTCCAAATTTTTTGTAACTTTTATTATATTTATTTGAAGCTATATTAAATGGAATTCTAAATGATAGTCCTAAAATCGATTCTTATTGTTAATAATTGATATTAAACGCATACATAATGTTATTTTTCCTATTTAGATTTAACTGTTCCATCATATAGGGAGTGATGAATAGTATGGCCATACTTTTATGTAAAAAAAGAACACCTATAATATGTTATTTTATTAAAATGATTACAGAAAACTTAGATCCAGGCAATCAATAAATTTCTAATGATGAGTACCAGTAATTGTACTTAGTTATAAAGATTGGACTGATCAAATATATACTGTGTCAACATCTATGTCTGAGAACTAAGACAGATCAGAAAGGATTGTTTGCTTCCAACACATGATCGATACTTGTTTTGCCTAAGAGTAAATTCATCATCGATGGAACTAATCTGTACATCATATAATCTGGAAAGAAAACTGAGGAAATAATGTCTTTATGAGATAGGATAAACAATCTGAATATCTCATCAAAACTATTCATTTGTTTTACACGAAACAAATGAATCGTGGATTACAGTAAATTTACGGTACTTTGCATTTAATAAGATTTATAATTCCAATTTGTTTAATTTATATTTTTATCTTTGAATAAGGTACATTAATACATTGAATAAGAAAATGTATTGGTTGTGAAGTTAAAACATACTTGACTATTGTACACAAAGATAGAAACTATAAAATTAAACACATATGTGCTAAAATGAGAAAAAATTAAAATTTGGTCTAAGAATGTTGGTTTAATTGTAAAGGAACAACTTTGTGATGATGAAGATTCTAGTTGTATAATGTTTGTGAAAACAGTACTAAGAAAAACATGTAGGAAAAACACATTTGTATCCCATAGGATGTGTGTTTGAAATATATTTATATTAAGGTTAAATGTAATGAACTAAATGCTTCAATTATGATTTGAAAGTGTTTTGCCATGAGGAGTATGTAAAAATTTGTAAGAAAACAATACAAATATTTTAAGATCAGATTTAAATAGAAAAGCATTGACGTAAATTTTGTACAAGTGAGTTCAACAAGTAAGAAATGGGAGTTCCGAAGGAATGAAAGTATACCGAAACAAACATTTCACGAATGTGGTATAAAATAGGACTAGTAGAATGTTACTGGATATTGTGAAAAAATCAACGGCGATATCTTACAGACAGAGTCTGATAGAGAGATTATATCTGACAGCTGGAAAGTATACCATTGATTAACCACCAATGCTTTTCTGCCCATAAAATTCAATCAAATATTCCATGTCATAGTTATTTATGCAGACGCTCTTACTAACAATAAGGAAAGGAAGTGAAGTACATTAAAATAAGCTTGAAACGTACACTGCAAATGTGTTATAGAACTCATTTCTGTTTTGCTGAGTATAAGTGATAAAAAAGTTTTAGTGATACATTTAAATATTTCATATCTGCAATTATAAAAAATTATTCATTAGAAAATCAAGATCCAATTAAAGAAGAAAAAAGGACAAAATTCAATCAAATTATTTTCTTCGGGGTTAGAACTAGAAAGGCAAGGAATATTAGTTAAAGCATGCAAGTAATGTCCGAATATTACTTACATATCATAAAAATTCATATGCATTAAGACTTTTATATTATTTTTCTATAGACTATTATCATAAATAAATATTTCATCAAACGCAGCAAATATTTAACGCATATTTTTTTTAAATGTAAAAAAACAGAAAGACAATAGCTGATATATTCATTGAAGAAAAATGACATAAAGTTTGGTTTTTATTTCTGTGATGCTAAAGCATGCAATTTAAAGATATGTATATTTTAAGGATATGCATTAAAGATCTTGCATTTGAACATTCTTTATTATATAATTCTAAAAGAAAACACGAGTGTAATGATTTTTCTGGCTAATATTAAGCCTAATTCTGAATAAAGAGAATTAATTCATCAAAATAATTTTATTAAACACAAATATAAATTTAGCAATTTTCAAATTCATTGTGATATTCCCTTTTAAAAACAATTATTTTAAAAAACTTTGAATTGAAATTAACTAAAAAAATGCATCTCTATTTTATAATTACGTTACGGAATCTTCAGAACTTTCTTGCTGCATATATTTGTAAACTTTTATATAAGTAATATATTTTCAAAATAAAATCTTAATTCTTAATAAGATTAGAAAACTTTCAAAATGTCGTTATGTTCAATGTTTTAAAGATGCCAATTTCTTTTCCCCGATTTTTTACATCTGATATTACATAGAAAGAATAATCGAGGCTCATAAAATTTCTGATCACCTTCCACATTCAGAAAAGGGGAAAAGTAATCATATCAATCTATACTGAGACTCTGTCATTTTCACTCAAGCTGACACACACATACAAATATATATATATATGTTTCATTTTGAGACTTTGAACACTTTGAAGCTCACAATTCTAATAAAAAGGAAATCCCAAATTCAGTCATAAACAGCTAAGTTTAAACAAAGCAATTTGTTTACCTAAAAGTGGTAGCTTCATTCACATTATTAAAAATTACTACAAAACTCTTCATCAATCATGAAAATCTGGTATACGGCAGTTAAATATTATTTTTAGGAATAGCAATTGTTTTTTAAACATATGTTGATAAAATACAGAAATTAAAAATATAAATAAGCATATTTATTTATGATGACAAAAAAAGAATAAATGTATGTATATATATATATATATATATATATACATATATATATATATATGTATATATATATATATATATATATATATATATATATATATATATATATATATATATATATATATATATATATATATATATATATATATATATATATATTTCATTTTAGAGTTTGAATACTCTGAAGCTCAAAATTCTAATAAAAAGGAAATCACAAATTCAGTCATAAACAGCTATGTTTAAACTAAGCAATTTGTTTACCTAAAAGTGGTAGCTTCATTCACATTATTAAAAATTACTACAAAACTCTTCATCAATCATGAAAATCTGGTATACGGCAGTTAAATATTATTTTTAGGAATAGCAATTGTTTTTTAAACATATGTTGATAAAATACAGAAATTAAAAATATAAATAAGCATATTTATTTATGATGACAAAAAAAGAATAAATGTATGTATATGTATATATATATATATATATATATATATATATATATATATACATACATACATACATACATACATACATACATACATACTAATGAATTCCAGATAGGAAATGTTTTCTACATTATATATTTTGAATTAATGCAATACTTACTTGGAGGGTTTTTTTTTTACTAACTTAATATTTTTTGCAGTTTGTCATTCAGTAAAATGTATGAAACTGATGCAAAATGATAAATCTTTGATGAAGTTTGCCATGTCCGGTCAGAAAAATAAAGAACAGTTTAATATTATTTTAGAAAAATAATTTCAGAGTATGAATTAAGTTTAATAAAATGTCTGATATTCTATAAACGTTCATGAAATATATAGTCAGTTGAAAACTTCCATTAGGTATATTAATGCAATCTTAATTATTTTGAATTGCTTCCAATAATTTTGTATTTTTTTGCATTGAATTATTTCTAAAAGAAGCAACTATTTATAATTACAGTTTCCTGTAAAATATTTTAAAGAAAGAAGGAATCAGTTCATTAATTTTTTGCTTGTATTGCCGTTGATACAAGAAAAATTAAATATCTATAATTGTTCATATCTGTTATTATATCACCCAGTAATTCCAGTCATTTATTTATTCTAACGAAACCTAATTTGATTAGGATAATTATCAATAACGATTCGGTCACAGTATTTATTTAAATTAATTCTACTCCAATCTAAATATTCTTTATACGCTTAATATATATTTTTCAACTTCAAATATATTTAGTATAATTAAAATTCTTACGAAAAGCATAAAAAGTATATTTCATAAGTAAGATTACCATAACTTTTAGGATCGGATTTAAATACTATATAAATTAAGATTTTATTTATATAAATTAAATCAAATTTAAGTTATATTTAAATAAAATTTATGTAAATTAAATTTTATTCATAAAATAAATTTATTAAATTAATCTAAAATTTTACTAAAAAATGTTCCGAAATATGAAAATATCTGCAAATGATTGATAAGTTAATTATAAATATATTACTAAATTTTTATCATTAACTTGATGATAAAATAAGAATTTATCTTCATAAAATTTGTGCTAAATACGAAGTGATACGTTTAATATTTCGAAACTTATAGATGCACACCAAAATCTAACTTTTATTACATGTATTACTATCATAATTCAATGTGGAATGATAAATTTAATCTCTTTAAGTGTTTTTTTTAACAATTAAATATTTATTACAAAAATTTATGGAGTAACAATGAAATAAAGTTTTATGAATTTTAAAGTAATTATATCTTTAAAAATAATTTCTACATAAGGATAAAATAATTTTTTTTATTAAAAGGAAATATGTCTTATTTGTTTTGAAATGAAGTGCCCGTAGTTGATCTCTTTAAGAAAATATAATATAAGATAGAATAATAAAATTAAATTTTTTTCATTTAGAATTTCACTTTTAGGAAATTTTCTTAGCAGTTATTTTGCCTGTTAATATTTCAAAAGATTTATGGAAGAATAATTTGAAAATGAACAAAAAACTCTTAGTCTTTCTTCTTTAAGAAAAAAACCATCTTCGGGACTATGCACATTTCAGCATGCGAAGTGCTTTTCTTATTGCAAGCACATCTTTTGTAAGGAAATGTGGTGCTTTTCTAAGCAGTTTTCTACCAACAGAAGAATCCATTACTTAGGAAAAGATCATATAGAAGTGAGTAACGTCCAGACGTTAGAAAACATAAAAGATTTAGTTTTCCAAGCAATCCACTAAGCGAAGAGAGAGAAAATCAAACAATCCACTGAGTGTGATCCTTCGACTAATTAAAAAAAATGCATAACATTCTCTTATACGTAAAAGAGAACAAACAAAAATCTTAATAGTATATAATTCCTTTTAAAAAATACTTAAAAATATTTAATTAAAAAATTTGATCTAACACAAATAATAAATTGTCAATTGTAACTTATCAATCTTTAATTTTTTTAGTAAACTTTTATACAAAAATATAAAATTTGACTTAAAAATAGAAAGGAAATATAAATTATTTAATAATTTAGGAATACCATTTGAATATATTTATTTGTGTTTATTGATGGAAAAATTAGCCAAATAATTTAAAGCGTAAACAATATTTAAAATAAAGATTAAAAAATAGTGTCTTTAAAAAAATCCTTAATTTATTTCTCTGTCCCGAGTTTTGTCTAGGCAAAAACTGAGAACAGTTGCACGGAATGAAACAAAATTTATACCTAATGTTTATAATTTCTACTTAAATTAAAAGTGGTTTCATTTCAATATTTTGACTGCAAATTAAGTTTTATTTTTTTAAATTTTTTGAGAATGTTTAACTTTTGGTAATGCAAAATATCATTTGATTGGCATTAAATTTGATTACTTTGCAATGCAAATTTTTGTGCAAAATTTTATGTATCAAAATCTGGAATTTCATATTTTGAAGTCTAAATTGGAATGCGAGACAGAAGTGATTTTTTTTAATTAACATTTTTATTTTATTTTCGTATTTTGTTTAAGAGATATTCCTATATTGTCAGTTTTTTCAATGTTTTCATTGTATAAAATGAATGTCTATCCTTTCTACCAATAATTATAATAAAAATTAAAGTATTTCATAAGAAAAATATTTTTATATATTCAACAAGGAATTTTCATATTCCGATGTTTAAACTAAACTGATGTTAAACTTTTTTCAATTAATATAGCTTTCCTTGATTTTAGTTATGAATATAAAACAACCTTTAATTCTATGTTCTGTTTCTATTTTATAATAGTATTAATTTAATGAATGTTTCTTTGCTTCATAATAAGGCGCACCTCCATATTAAGTAAACTTTCTATCTGTAACGCATTGAAGTTAAATACCAATATATTTTACCATAATATACAAAATTTTAAGGATATACCACCATAAACATTGATTGGTTTATGTAATAGGAATATTTTTTTTTAATACTTGGTTGTATTTTTAAATCTAGTATATTTTCACTTTATAGCAAATAAAAATCTAAAAATCAATCGTATAAATTGATTGCCTATCACAATCAATTGCTATTTTTATTGTTATATATATATATATATATATATATATTTGTTTATAATATCTGGTCTAAAAATGATTTGCACATTAATGTTCTTTTTTTTAATAGAATGTTTCTATATTTGCAAATTTATGACGTACTTAAGTTGTAATTTATTTATTTAAATTTAATCTTTAAATAATGTCATTAAAATCAACTGAAAATATAACACTTATAAAGTAAAGCAGCCTTATGAAATATGAAAAACATTACATGAAACTTAAAAAAAATGCGTGATTAATTAAATATATTAATTTTAAATAAAGCTACCATAAAATATGTTTTAAAAATATTCTAATCTACTTTGCATGATTTATTTACCTTTTTTGTTAATAAATTTATGCATCTGTAAATTTCTCTTGTTTATTTTCTTAGTATCTGGGCTTAAGCCAAAAGATCAAACATGGAAACCAATTAAGGAAAATCAGATTTATTTTGATCAACCATAATAAGTTATGAAATATGTGTAAACAAAATATACTTTTGAGTAAGATTACATGGAATGAAAATTTTTCATTTGTTTCATAAAATAAATTACTTTAAGATGGATTTGGATTTTATCACGTGATATTATTGAGTTAGTTCAAAATAAATGAATAAGTGAAATTTTACAAAAACTTATGATTGAAGGGTCTGCCAATTAATCAAAATATTAGTTTGCATAATCTTTTGGAAAATATTTTGATAAATTACGGCAGGCAGAGTAAATGTAATAAAAACGTTATAGGTAATTTCTTCCATATATGAATTAGTAAACATAAAACGATTACATTTTTTATGATTTAAATTAACAAAGATTAAGAATGACCGCTGTTCACTTTAAATCATGTTAAATTATATTTCTATGGAAAATTATGTTTGGGATTTGCGGAAAATAAACCCTATTCTAGTTATTTTCGAAGCATTTAAATTGTGATAAATATTATTAATAAAATCACGTAATAAATGTAATAAACTGAAAAATCACAAACATCCTTTTCTACAAATAAGTTCATATTTTAATTCAAATAAAAAAATTCCTATTTGATATAAATAGTACTACATACATTGTACAATTATTATTTCTTAAATTACAATTGCTGTCTAGAATTTAAATTTCTGCTGCTAATTGAAAATACATTCAAGAAAATATTTTTACTATAGTATTTTTTCTATTAGAGATACATTTTAATTATCAAATAAATATGCTTGTTAAAAAAATTAGCATATTACTTAGTTAGTTTGTTGTAATAGTAATAATAAACAAAACATGTTAATTATTTCTCTCTTGCTTTAGATGTAGTCCATATCTAAATTTCATTATTTGAAACCTATAAGAATAATACGTCAACAAATAGTTTTATATAGACAAAAAAATGAAATGAGAGACATTTTCTCTTTTCTAATTAACAATTTCCAATTAAAAGACACTGGAAAGCAGTTAGTCATAAAATGGAATACAAAATCTTATTCTTCAGCAACATTTTACGCCCTTTTTTTAGAATAATCAATAGACAGTAAAATATTTTGTACAGAAATTTTAATTTTGTAATAATTTCAACTAAATTGTATATGAATAAATGTTCTTTCAGATACTTAAATTAGATGAATAAATAAAATAAATTCTTCAAGAAACAAATGTAAAAAATAGTTTACAAACTCAACATTTCATGTAAATAACTCCTTTCTATGAATGAGCAGAAAATTTCAAATGCCACTTATATTACTTTTTCCACTGTTCTTTTTTCGCTGGTTGAAATTGTTAAAATATTTATTTCTTTTATGTATGGGAAATTCTCAATATTTTCTAAAATAGGTCTATGATGATCCTGTCTACCAAACATTAAATGATCACAGGAATATTTGTCTTGTAAGGGACATTTGAATTATAATATAATCTTATATTTTTTCATAATTTTATGGTTTACAAATCATATTCAACCTTCTGAAATATATGAAATTAAAACTAAAAAGTAGTAGCTGGTTATCCTCCTAAATAACACACAAAATTTCAGTTATTTGTATTACATGAATGAACAACGATAAGAATATAAGTAATTGCAAAAAATATGTATGTAAAATCCAATTATAGTCTTACATATAATATAAGTATGATTTGCAGTTTGGTAAATATATATTATTAAAAAACATACTGTGTTTTATCTCTTATCTATACTTATTAACACAAGAAAAGAATATTGGTGAAAATTTAACTTTTTGTTAAAATGAAACAATAACTGTACAAAGGAAAACAAATACATAAAAAATGATTTTAATAAATAAAATCAATACAGTTTAAATAAAATCAATACAGTTTAAAAAATTAAATAAAATGCTTCATATATCAACAAGAAATTTAATATGTTAGTTGAATTTTGTTTCTAAAAAATGATAAAATTGATGTTTAACAAACATTTTATGATGCCATGAATACATATTGATGTGTTCTTACATGTGAAAAGTCCCATTAGAAAACCTTAATGTCATGTTAAGAACACAGGTTCCTAATATTAATTAACAGCAAGTTCTCAAACATTTTGGGTTTAACTCTTAGTAGCAAGTGTAAACAACTGAAGCCCAATAACGCGCCTTAATAAAATGTTGCTCAAACCAGATAATTATTTCAAATTACTCTAGAACTGTTAAAAAGTAACCATCAGTTTATGTATCATGTATTTAAGATACCTCAGATTTCATTCAATAAAGAGAGATTTGTCTTTTATGAATGATATTTCATGAAGCACAAATTTAATCCGTCCCGATTACACATCACACAAACTTTAGTTTAAAATTTTCTGATAGAAATTTTTGATAAAGTTGCATCAGATAAAGTTTTAATTAACATGGGGAAACTTAAGTTTTTATATCATAGCGTAGTAATAGTTTAGTAGTGAAACATTGCTAGAGTAGTCAAATTTGATCTTGCTTTCCAACTAATGTGGATGGCGAGTTTAACCAGGGAAGGTATTTGCTTACACCCTCTCATATTCAAAATGCAGGACAAAATTGATCCGTCAACATTAACATTTCTGTAAAAATTTGGTTTGATAAATCTTAATTGAATTTGAGAGAAACAGAAGAATTCCTCCTTATTAGAGTTTTCACTTAAAAAAGATGCTAAATGAAGCTGTACGTTTCTTGACAGATAAATTATGAAGGGATGAACGATGCATTTTACGATGTGATGCATAAAGTATTTAAAAGAACAATTATTATATGCTTTAAAGTCCAATATATTTTATTATCGTTCGATATTTTTGAGGTTTAATATAAAAAAATAATAACAATCTGATCAGGTATGCAATAAACAATAACAATCTGATCAGGTATGCAATAAACAATAACAATCTGATCAGGTATGCAATAAACAATAACAATCTGATCAGGTTCAATTTTAAAACGCACATTGACTGGTGCACAATATTGGCGAATGTTGTAGAACGTAATTTTTAATTTCGTGAAATAGCAGTCATGCTTAATCTTAGAAATATAGTGATAGAACATGTTTTCATGTGTGTTCATCACATTTTTCCAGTTGAACAACTCACCATGCATTGAGGTGTCAACGATTTCTTACTGATATGACTGGGATACGTATAAGATATTTTTGTGTATATCTTTGAATCAGAAAAGTTATACGATGCCTAAAAATCATTGCAAAATTTTGGGCTTTGCATTAGAGATGTGCATTATGCATTTGCCTCAAAATATAACTCTTTGTGTTTCACGGTGAGAAAAATGTCATTAAAACGATTATTCAACATAATAATACAGCTGACGGCAACGTTTTTTGAACATTTTATTCTTCGGATGAATAGATACAAGGTTACCTTTCATAATAAATCGATAATGTTCTGCAACTTTGTATGACATTTCATTTTTAAGAATTTTAAGAATATCATAATGGTTTACAATAAAACATGAAATAACCATTTAATTTAAAAATTTAAATAACAGTGTAGTCCTTTGGTACGTTCATTGTAGCAGGTACTTTAAGATACAAGTAGAGAATAATAGTATAACGTACTAAAATATAAAATGATCAAAATTATTGAAAGTGAGAAAAAAAGCCTAGCCATTATAATATATATATATATATATATATATATATATATATATATATATATATATATATATATATATATATATATATATATATATATATATATATATATATATATATATATATATATATATATATATATATATATATATATATATATATATATATATATATATATATATATATATACCCTCAAATAAATTCTATCATATTTGTGGAATTTCATTTCTAAATTTATTGTAAGTATTCTAATTCATTATTTTATTACACTGTGCAATTTATTATAAAGAAAGGTTATACTGAAGTTATACAAATGACTTAATTTAAGAGAACTGCAGAAAATTAGTTTTATATTTTTAATTTATATTTTAATGAGATTCTTCAATTTTATTAACTGCCCTGTAAAAATAAATTACCTGCTTCGTAATGAAAAAAACACTGCGGAGGAATTTTTGCTTGAAAGTTTTTAACGAATATTAAATAAAAATATAAAATATTCTTAAGAAATTCTTAAAAATCACAAATGAGCAAGTTTCGTTATTATAAATTTCTAGTTATACTTTTAAAATTATTTTCGTTGTGTATTTTGCAGTTTTCTGAGACAATCTTTAGGAAACTTTAAATAATATCTGATTCTTTATATATGTGATTCTATTGCAATTTAAAAGATTTAAATTATTTTTGAATTTGTGAAAAATTTTAAATTTGCACAAAATTACAACAGTAACATGTATATTTTACTAAGCTTTTATTTTCAATAATATATTTTAGAATATTACTTTCACTGTGTATGTAAAAACTGTTTATATAATTGTTTATTTACTGAACATTTCTTTTTTAATATTTTAATTTAACATTAGTGAAATAAATGTTTTTTAAGCTTGATTATTTAAAGTGTTCTTATAAGTGGCTTTAAAGTGTTCTTTAAAGTGTATTTATAATTTCATATTAAAATTATAAAAAACAATGTAATTTAATTTCCTACTAATTGCATTTAAAGTAATTAACAGCTTCTTACATGTATTCTACTTTTAAAATTGCATTATCCGTGATACTATGATTTACAATTAAATAAGAAAATTTTGAATTTAATTTTATTGAGGACTGTAGAATCATAGGGTGTCCTAGAATGTAATTATTGGATTCATCATTTCACATTCAATAATCATGTTAGAAATAAATTATCTGTTTTAAATGAATAAAACTTATGTGGTATCAGATCTTCCAAATCATGAAGGAACTTCCGTGAAGACGAACTCGCACCGGAAATACTTTTAACTGCACGGCATCATAAAGGTGTTAACTAGCTGTTGAGGAGTTTCCTTTTTGAGGAAAATTTCTGTAATCATAAAATTGTGCACATTGCCAAGGCCGTGATTTTAGCACCTGTAGTAATATGACTTGACTTCAAATGGACACGACACAAACAACCATCCAACCAATGTGTTATAAATCAGTCATAAGTTATAAATCAATGTCTAAAATTTACAATTTTTAAATCATTCAATATGTAATCAAGTATTTGTTTTTTTTTATCAAATGATATAATTTAACAGTCTCACTTGAAACACCGTATTATAAATTTGGGAAAAAATAATTTTGAAAGATTTAAAGAGTTATAAATGATATACAACAGCATAATCATTTGTGTTTCAAACGACACAGTTAATATTTTATCATAAAATATCATTATAAAATATTATATATCATATCATTATATTATTATAAAATATCGAAAAGTCAATTGATGCTTGGTTATTTTTGTTCCTCAGGGACCATTTCTCATTTTGAACTAAATATTTTCTGTAATAACTTCTACGCTTTCTTATGTTAAAAATTCATTCTCCATATATTAATAAAAATTCTGCCAATTTTATAGATCTAACGTTAGGCTGAGAGAGTAATTGTGTCCAAATTATATCTCTAACAATATTTAATTTTATTAAAAGTCGTATTTCTAAAGAAACTTATTATAAAATAATAAAGAAATTTTATATATAAAATTTAAAAAATATTGATAAGATCAAACATACACTTTTGTGAAAAATTCTGTAATAATTTCTATATCTTGTTAATAACAAGAAACTAAATATTGTGTTCTACAAATATCATACACTTCATTATAATCTCAAATGTTAGACATTGTTAGAACTGCGTTTAATCTTGTCAAAATCTAACCATAATTTCATGAATATTGATAATATTAATTATAATGCTAACAAACATTGATACTACAATGATTCTTGGTTTTGAGATAGACTTAAATTTGAAAAAAATATGAAGATTTTAAATTATAAAGTTATATATATATATATATATATATATATATATATATATATATATATATATATATATATATATATATATGTATGTATGTATGTATGTATGTATGCATGTATGCATGTATGTATATATATGTATATGAGTTTGTATTTAGTTTGTATTTAATAATAATCAATAATACTCAATCAAAATAAAGAAAAATCACTTCTTTAAAATCTTTTATTTATAAATTAATTTAATAGATTTCTGAACAATATACTTTCCTTTTTTGATAGCGAAAAAAAGTTCACTTGAGTTTATTCAAAAATATTTTGGTGAATGAATTAATAGCATGATTTTTCTGAGCAATGATATACCATATTTTAATTTTAGTAAAAATATTCATATTATTTTAAACAAAAAGTATATTTCATTTCCAGAAGCTGATAGCATAAATATATATGCATTAAATTTTACATAATTTATTTCTTTTAAGAAGATTTGAAAGAATTATATTAATGAACAAATATCAAACACTAACTTGTTTAACATATAAAAATTCCACAAATAATTTAAATTATGAATAGAAATTTTAAAATATCACATGCATTACATTTTAAAGAATTCTTTCTTGCAAAATATTTTGCATTAATATAGCGTGCAATAGTTTTTAGATACTTTCCTTTCTTATCACCTTTCTTATATACATAAAACATATTCAAGGACTTTTGATCTTTCTTTTCCAGAAAATATGCCTTATGTTTAAATATTATGAAACCCTATAGCTGTAAAGAATTAAAGATTTATGACACCGTGTAAAACGAAAATAGTCTAAGGATCAACTTTGGAAGTAATGAGGATTATATAGAGCTTTTCCATGAATGAAGCTCTTCAATGGCACTTATTAGCATGAAGAGAGTAGATTGAAATATACTTAGATTTATTGAGTGATTTAATATTTCTGTATAAACTTTATAATAAAGTAACCAAAATAGCTTCAAAATTTTAAGCGACAAGTTTACAGTTTGGCTCTTAGTGCTTATTTTAATGAAATTTTATGATGATCTAAGCTAAAATTATTATTTATAGTATAATTATCTTTATTTAATGTTAAAATATCAAGTTTTATCCCTTAATTAAACTACAAATTATTTTTAATAAGAAAAAACTAGGAATATGAGCTATGAATCATATTTATATAATAAAAAATTCCACACATTTTCAGTCAAAAATAGTGATTTTTTTAAATACATGAAATAATCTCAATTTTACTTGAACAGCAAAGTGAATAAAATTTTTATTAAAAGCTTGATACATGTTTTTTTTAAATAAGTATTGAAAATTATTAAATTATTTGACAATATGCAACACTTTATTAGTCATTAAAGTAAGGAAAAGTTTACAAAATATAAAAAATAAAAGTAATAAATAAAGTCAGAAATTATTTTAGGATTATAAATATAATTAATTTTATTTGGCTTAAGATAAATTAAACTTTAATTTCAACAACTGCTCATATGAACACTGCTAGTAACCTGAGTAAATTGTCCTTTATTACACAATTAGACTATTAGAATACAGATTTTTGTAAATATTCAGTTAAATTGCAAATAAAGGACAAGTGCTTATCATGTTTGATATCAATAACTTCAAAGGACGCGTGAACTCGTTTGAGATATACCGTAAATTGTCATTCAACGAAATGAATATGATTTAGGCATAAGCACATAAAAACATACATATTTAATATGACAAATACTAAAGATTCAAAAAAAGATATGCAGATTTATTATTTGGATAAATTTTATTAAAATAATAAATTTGCATATCTTTTTTTGAATTTTCTTTAGTATTTGTCATATTAAATATGTATGTTTTTATGTGTTTATGCCTAAATCATATTCATTTCGTTGAAAATTTTTAAATTCTTCGCCAGTTTAAGAAAATAAAAAAAAATTACGAAAATATATAATATCATAAATATAGAAATGAATATCACAGTTTAAAAAATGTAGATTTTACTATGCAAACTAACTCTTTACTAACCTGTTACATTACATATAAAATAGAGAAAAATACATGAGTATAAACAATATTACGCCTAATATTAGCTAGTACGAGGGTTACTCTAATATTTTTGAGGTACGTGCAGACGAGAATTTACAAAATAAAAATAACGGTTTAATTTTAAAATACAAAGTATTTTAACACAGAAGATGAATTTTACTGACTTACTTCAACTTGTTTAGCATAGAATCAATTTTAAACAGAACAAAAAATGGAGTTGACGCGAGAACATTTTCACGCTATGATTTTTTGCGATTTTAAAGCAGGATAAAATCAAGAAGAATGTGTTCAATGGTTGCAATTAGCATCTTGGTGATGAATCTCCAGCTCGTGCTACTGTATTCAGATGGTTTAGACAATTTAGAAGAGGTCGCAATTTTCTTCAGGATGAAGAACACACAGGAAGGCCGCCGTCGGCAGTAATCCCGGATAATGTGTCTGCCATACGAAAAATGTTAGTGGATGATACTCGCCGTACCTATCAAATGATACAGAAGGAACTTAACATTGGATCCACAGGTATACACAAAATCATTCATGAAGAATTACATGTGAAAAAAGTTGTTTGATGTTGGGTTCCCTATAATCAAACTGAGCACCAAAAAGAAGAGCGTGCCAGAATCAGTAAAGAAACTCTTAAATTGCTAAATGATAGTGCCCACTGCATCATTTCTAAAATTGTAACAGGTGATGAAACGTACATACCGTTTTTTGACGTTACCACACGTCAAGAAAGCAAGGTATGGGTCTTTGAAGATGATCCCACGCCGACAATGGTGAAAAAATAACGCGCACTGAAAAAAGTGATGTATTCCATTTTCTTCAAAAGTGTGTGATTGGTCAAAGCTATTAATTTGGAAGGACAGAAGACAGTAGCAGCAAACTGGTATACCACTAAATGTCTTCCAGAATTTCTACAAGAACTGAATATTAGGGGACTAAAACTTTACAATACATTGCATCTTAATATACAGCCGGATTAACAGTTGAGTTTCTTAAACAAAAATTAATTAAAGTGATCGAACATCCACCGTATTCACTTGATCTTGCTATGTGCGACTTTTAGGTATTCCTTAAACTAAAAAAGAATTTACGTGGACATCGTTTTCATTCGGAAGAAGAGATTGATATGGATATAAATGCAATTTTTCATCGATTCCAAGAAATGAATGGCTTGAGGCATTTAATATGTGTATTGATTGGAGACTACTTTGAACACACCTCAAATTTTGTAAGTATAACTTTAAAAGCCTATCTGTATCTCAAAAATTTCAGAGTGACCCTCGTACTTTGGAAAGTATTTAGACTAATAAAATTCGCTGTGTGTTTTAACGATTATTTCTGTTTAAATATTTATGTGCATATTGTAAAAACATACATAATTAAGCAACATTGCGTTTTGCAAGCAATAAATAATAATTTTATTTATAATTTCATCCATTATATTCTTAACATAAGTAGTTTGCTTGAAACAGGTTCAGTAGGAATAGGATTAGAATCAATGTAATGTAAAGTTTATAGACATCATGCTTTTTGCTTCCTCGATGCATATAATTGATGGATTCAGATTATTTTATAAATTGTTATGCTTATAATCATTTATAAATATTTCAACAACAACCATTTCAATAACAGTTGCTGATACAACACAAGTTTTTGTCAACTAATTGAAAAACATAATTCCGTTGTAAGTGTATAATATTACAATCCCAGCTATTTCCCATAAATTACAAGTATTGTTTCAGCGTTAAAAAAAAACTGGAATTACCATTGCCTGATGTAATACACTCGTGTCCATAAATTAAAGGTAATTAAAATTCAGGCAAAGAAAGAGACAGAAGCAAAACAAATAAGACTTATTTGTAAACTCGATTTATTAAGCAAAATGTAAAGAGTAAATAAGATGCTATATATTTGACATCATTTATAAATACTGTGATTTATACTTGCTGGAACAAATTTCAAAAAGAACAACCTATTTACGAAAATGGATACAACATAGTTGGTATGATGCTCAATGCATAGTATGTACCCTAGACGATGCAATACAGGCCGTAAAACGCCTCGACATGCTGAGTATCAAATTATCGATCTGATCTTGTGGAATATTACACACTCATCAAGCAATGTTTTAAAAAGTTTCGGTAGACATGTGGGAGAGGGTTGACACGCTGTAGATCATCGGCCAGGTATGTCTCACACCATCTCTATTGGTTTCAAATCCGATGAGTATGCCGGCTAGTCCATACGGATGATATCCTCTGACTGAAGGCATTTGTCGAAATTTTTTGCAATATGAGAACAGGCATTGTTTTCCATAATCAGTAATTGTGAGCCCATGGCATCACAAAACAAACGTACATTTTTCAGAATGATATCCTGATAGATGTGGCCTGTCATGGTTACATTCTGAACATGTAGGTTAGTTCTGGAATCATGAAAATCTCCTTCGCAAACGAGCAATCCTGCACTACCGTAAGGTGTCGTTCATTTGTGTTCTTTTAGTGGTAACGGATAATTGGCCTTCTCCATATGAAAGTCCGTCGAAAATAAGACTGGAAGCAAAACCTGGACTCGTCGGAAAGCATTACACAAAACCACATTAGCGGTGTCCACAATGCATGCTCTCTACTCCAGGCTAACTGTAGGCGATTGTGAGTTGCGGTAAGTTGGACACATCTGACAGGTCTAGAAGCGTGCCCTAACCGTCTCTACACGGTCTGACCTTAAACTGTCCGACCGGTAGTTGAAGAGAGGTTTTTTTATGGGTTTGATGTTATGCTCCGTCTGTTTCTTTTGGCAGTAACTGTTAAATACCGGCACTCATTCGGCGTTGTAACTCAGCGGTAACATGTGCTTTAACGTCTATTCAAATTATCATCATCTTGGAACCGTTGTCAAAGCCTGTAGATGGCACTCTGGGCGACTACAAGATTCTCGGATACTTCCAGCTGGGTACGATCACATTTAAGATAGCCTATTATTCTACCACGTAAAACATCATCCAAATGCTGTCTTTGTGCCATTACTATGCGGTTATTGCACGGAAAGGCTTTTAAAGTGCTTGTGAAATATGTTACTTCTTTGCAACCATTCTTTATTTACCCCTGTCTTACACTCTCGTTATTGTGACTTACTATCAGTGCCCTCTGGTGGTTTCTTGTAATTTGCTTATTATTCTTCCAGAGGTGTGTGATAATTTTACATGTAAAATTTTTATTTTAGATTTCATTTTCTGTGTGAATTTGAATTATACTTAATTTATGGATATGAGTGAATTATAAAGGTGATAGTAAAATTATATTGTATTCATATTATAACCCCACTGTTAGTGCTCTCGAAAGAATCCTGGAGTGGACAAGTCTAAGCATCCGGAAGAGAAGAGTGAGTGGCTTTTGGCTCGAGATCAGGAAGATTTCAACTAAAGAACGGAGACGGTTGTCATCGAACTTTAATACTCGGAGGGTCCTGTACTCTTTAGAAATGATCATCAACATTACAGGATGAGTTTCCGAAAATGTTTCTCGTATGCGGAATTTCAAATTCTGGTTCGTAGTACCAGCGAGGAGTTTTCCCTAACAAAAACTGCAGCAAACGTTCCATAATTTGAGATTATTCATCAGTTTCCTAGTATCTACAATTTATGAATATTCCTAGTACATTAAATTGTAAATTTGTAAATAAATATTCAGTCAGGAATATTAAATTTCGTGAGCCTGATTCCTTATCGGCCCTTGTCTATCTATAATCCAGCCAATCCAGACAGAGTATACTACAACATATCTATGTAATCCTTTGCACAATGTCTATAACGAAGGCAATAGTATCATAATCTCAGGTGCATTTCTAAATTTGATGAAAGTGCAAAAAATTGCTTTCTTAAAATAGTTTATAATAGTTTTCTACTTTGTTTCCTTTTTAAATTCAGTTTAACTTTTAAACAGAAAGGTTTAATTAATGAAGCTAGTCATATATTTAAATTTTTTGTTTGTATAAAATCATAATGTATGTCTGTGAGAGAGTCAGTTTTATCAAACAAATAACCTTATAACTGGTTTCAAATCTACATCAACTGGTGCCAAAACTAAAAAATATTATTTTATATATTTGGTTTTAAAACCAGATCATCATTTACTTCAACTGAAATTTCAAATTTAATCACAAATTTTCTTAGTTGCAGGGATAAAGATTAAAATGTTCTTTTAACATATAAGCTTTATAGGAATATTTATTAATAACATATTTGGACATATATATTGGCAGGAGCACAATCACTATCATATTGAAAAACACAAATTAAAAAATAATTTGTACGTATTTTAAATACTGTAACATATCTTTCCTTTCCTTATATTTGATAAATTACTTTTACAGGTATCTACTTAATCATTATTTTTATGGTAATAGTTTTTTTCATAAAATACAGAACTAAGGAATTACATAATAATTTCCTAATTGGTTTTTATATTAAATGAAAATAAATTTTTATATATTTATATTCAGTATCATTTACATAAAGCAATTTTTTTTTAAATTCTACTATTTTTCAGAAATTAAAAAATATATTAATTAATTGAAATTATAAATTGATGACAAAGAAATTTGTAAAATAATTTCATAACATTTGTTTATTTTTGACTTAATGTCCCACCAATGTCTTTAAGAATATAAAGTATAATAAACACTGAAATATTCCCCATTTTTATGTATTTTTGTAGCAATCAGAAAAGTATGGCATAATAATTAGCATATGGTTATAAAATTGTTATATAATACATGCATTAATATAATTATTTTAAAATTCCATCATAATAGTTCATCTCTATATTTAATAATAATAAAAATTGAAAAAAAACAAAACAATAGTATCTTTCAATTTCATAAATATATCAATAAATCAATGCATTAATACTAAGACATTTTAGTAATATCATTATTAAAATGATAATGCTAAATAATAATAAATTAATAAAATTCTTAACACTTTTTTGAACCAATGCTTCTTTTTGACTATTTATCAAAAATAATAAACACTTAAATATACAGTAATTTTGAATTCATTTAGTTTAGCTAATGGAAATACCACTTTTTTTAAATGTGAATTTAAATATAGATATATACACTACTGGCCATTAAAATTGCTACACCAAGAAGGCGACATGTTACAGACGTGAAATTTATACGAATAGAAGAAGGTGCTGTAATATGCAAATGATTAGCTTTTCAGCGCATTCAGACAAAGCAGGCGCCAGTAGCAACACCTACATTGTGTTTAAATGAAGAAATTGTTCAGCCGGTTCCTCATACAAAAATTCCATTTGAACGTTGTTGCCTGGTGAAAAATTTTTGAGATTCTTCGTGTAAGAAGGAGAAATGCGTACCAGCACGTTTCTGACTTTGATAAAGGTCGAATTGTAGCGTATCGCGACTGCGGTTTATCTTATCGCAGTATTGCTGCTCGTGTCGTTCGAGATCCAATGACTGTAGCAGAATATGGAATCGATGTGTTCAGGATGGTAATACGGAACGTCATGCGGGATCTCAACGGCCACCTATCACTAGCAGCCGAGAAGACAAGCATATTATCCGCATGGCCTTAATGGATAGTGCAACCATGTCACGAGCCGTGAGTCAAGAAACGGGATCGTTTGGAAGACAACAAGTGTCTGCACGAACAATTCGACGACGTTTTCAGCAGCATGGACTCCCAGCTCGGTGACCATGGCTGCGGCTTCCCTTGACGCTGCGTCATAGACAAGAGCGCCTTCAATGGTGTACCTAGGCGCACGAATGGTTAGACGTCATATTTTCAGATGATTCCAGGTTCTGTGTATAGCATCATGATGGTCGCATCCGTGTTTGGCAGCATCGTGGTGAACGCACACTGACAGCGTGCATTCGTCCTCGTCATACTCGCCCATCACCTGGCGTGATGATATGGGGTGCCATTGGATACACGTCTCGGTCACCTCTTGTTCGCATTGACGGTGCTTTGAACAGTGGAGGTTACATTTCTGGTGTGTTACGACCCGTTGCTCTACCCTTTATTCGAGCCTTGCGAAACGCTACGTTTCAGCACGATAATGCCCGACCGCATTTTGCCGGTATTGTATGGACCTTCCTTCATACGGAACATGTTCGACTGAAAAAGACCATGCCATATATATATATATATATATATATATATATATATATATATATATATATATATATATATATATATATATATATATATATATATATATATATATATATATATATATATATAGTAGAGAAGTGTACAGAGGGTAAAAAGTGCCAAGCGTATGCGACAAGAATGCGATAAAGTGTGCCAGATTGATTTACCGGTTCGGATTACGCAAATATGACGTGCTTTTCGTTTTACATGCGCGTTTTGCATGTAATCCTTAAAATTATTAACGAATAATCTTGAAGAATTGAGTTTCAATAATTGATTTTTGCAGTTTTTGTGTTGCTTGCGATAATTAGTAAGTATGGGTGAGGATATATTGACTTTACTTTTCCGCGGATTGCGTATGGAAAAAGAATCATCAGGAAAACATAATAGATTTTTTGGAAGCGATAAGAACGGTATATTCGCGGAAAAGTAACCATTCGGAGATCTATGAAGATTAGATGAGTTATTCTGTTTTTCATTAGTACAATTTTATTCATATTTTGAGATTAAAGTTTTTATAAAAATGAATGTTTCCATAAGTAAATGAATGTTTAAGTTGTGTGTATTACTTTTTTCATGTTAGTGTTAGAATGTGCTGTGTACTTAAATTTCTTTAATGTGGGCGTAACTGCTCGTTATATTAAAATTCGAGTTTAAGCAAAAAATAAAATTTTTTAACGTTTGAAATTTAGCTTTATTACTTGGTTGCCACTGTATAGGTAGTGTTACATTGATGTTTTCAAATCTGAAGTTCGAACGCGATCGTTATTGGTTGACGCCTATCGCGTGTAGTGACGTAATTTAGGTTGGCGACAGAGCTGTAGTGTGCTTCGCGTGAAAATTTGTAATCGCGCCAATCCCGTACGGGGCTGTCGTCATTTAACCTAGATTTCATACTTGAGGGAATTTGGCCCCCCTATTCACCTTACTTCAACCCAATGGACTATAGTGTTTGGTATGTTCTGCAATGAAGAGTATGGTCTTAGCCACATCTAAGTTTGGAATACCTAACGATTACTCTTAAGAAGGAATGTTCTAAATTAACGCCTGAACTGTGGCCTATTGCAAAAAATACGCGATATTTAAGGTTCTATATCGATGCCTAAAGGGGTGATTTTGAAAATACTTAAATATGTTGTATCTAAGTAACAAATGAATAAAGTTAGTTTTTTGAAAATAAGTTCGGTGTCTTTTCATCCTGTAATGTTTAAAATCACTTCAATATAAATACCAATAATAAATATTTGTTAATAATTAAAAATATGTTTATTTTATTGATCTGAACAATTTATTCAAAAATTTTGCTTATGCAAATCATGAATCAAAATCAAATATAAACTAGAAAACTGATAAGCACTGTTAAATAAGTAGAATAATATTGCTAATCATGTAAAGAAAAAATGTCATATTTATGTTTCTTTTTTAATAAAACACACAAAGACACTTGCACATAGTCTGGGAAATCAGATTTCTCGTATATATTTCCCAACATTTTGTGCCACGTTTTAAATTTTAGATTACTATTTTTAAACAATATAAGTTTTTATTTTAATTTTTAAATTTCAATATTTTTAAGCTTTATCTTAGAAAAAATCACATTAAATTTGTAAACGCATTCTGAAGTTTCATTTAATATGAAATATAAATGAAATATAATATATTTCTGAAATGAAATATCATAAAAGTTTTATTCTAAATTAAAATTTTTTCGCTAATTCCTTATTTTGACTTTGCAAAGAAATGTAAATGGAAATTTCTGTTGTATTCCTATTTACTTTTAATTAGTTCCTCATTTAGTCACAATTTATTCTTAAACAAAAATCTTCTGATGCATATAATGAAGCAATTATCATATTTTTTTACCTCAGTGATTACAACATTTTTTTCAGTTTAATTAAAGTTTCGCGGTAAATCGAAAAATAATGTCTTTGTATGTTTAAACAACATCAACATAACTTTTTTCTTTCTCTGTAAAGTTCATTCATATTAATTTGATAAAAGAGTGCCTCTTAAAAAATTACAATATTTTTCTTAGGAATGCTCATATCACGAAATTTTAGTTATAATGCCTTGCACGTAAAAATTTTCAAGCTATATAAAAATGTTAGTGTGAAATACAAATTTTCATGCGTGATACAAATTTTCGTATGTCCAGGTTTGAAATAACTATTCACTACTATTGTTAGAAAAGATAATACTCAATTATTTTTGATTAAATCTACTTAGTAATTTTTTATGTTATTTGATCAATATTTCTAACATAGCAAGTTTAATGAATAAATTTCATAATTAAAAAGCATTTCGACCACAAGCAATTATTATTGTCATTTGTTTGCATACTTAAAATATATTGTGGCAAATTTAAATCTAATTATGTATTAAATTACTTTTTATATTTGACGATTGAATGGATTAAATAATAAAAAATTAAAATTCTTGAAATTTGAGCAATATTCTATATCCTAATGTAATAGAAGGTGTATCAAAAATGTGTTTATAAAATAATTTTAAAAATTTGAAAAAAAAACAAAACTATATATATATATGTATGAATGTATGTATGTATGTATGTATGTATGTATGTATGTATGTATGTATTAGTGTATTTTTCACTACCAAATACCAGGAAATTTACTAAGCATTGAAGGAAATACTCATTGTAATGTATTTAAGCAGTTATCATAGATATTTTCAAATATATATAAAATATTATATATAACATATATCCAACTTATATCCATTATTCATAAATTTAAAATAACAAATGCAACGTTCATTACTCAAATTTAAAAGTTATTTGTGCTCAAAGAGTTTATAATGTTGATCAATATTTTTAAGATCCAAACACATAAGAATAAATTACTGAAAAGAAATAAAAATATCATTAAACATTGTATCATTGAAAGATTTGATTTTAACAAAAAAAGCTAAAAAATACACTGAATTCAAAATGCAGTTTTCTTAAAACAGTATGCCAAAGATATATAAATTAAGCGTGTATGCGAAATCATTTGCACGCGCAGATTAAGTTTGCAAATTATTAGCATTATTGTAAATATATATATTATGACTATATTTCAAGGGATGTAGAAAGAAAAAAAAGAGAGAGAGAGAGAGAGAGAAATTATTAGTTTCATATAAGACAACTTTTCAATGCATCTCATTTTGTCTTAAGTAATTTGCGGTAATTCATAGAGCATAAAATCACTTCTCAAGAAATCTCATAGTTAGACAGAGGAAGAACAGAAGCTTATACGGATAATCCATATAGACAAATATTATTCTTCGAAAATTGGTGATTATAATGGATTAGGCAAAATATCGTGATGCGAATTTGAAATTGCCGAGGTCAGAATGAAATAGATAAGCGATGGGATAAATCACACCCAATTCGTTGTACAACCTCAGATGATGAGAGGCATATTGTGTGCATCTCAATGATTTATCGTTCAGCCACATTGCACAAAATATCTAGTTTGTATTCATCATTTGTTGTCCACTCGTACTACTTAATATTGTTTGTATTCGATAGGAATATCCGTTAGCGTCTTTTTCTTGATTTCCGATCGACATAAAACAATAGCTGTTTTCATCAGTAACAAACTGTGGGCATGGACAAAGGAATGAAAATCCGATTTTTGCCTGCCACACAACAAGAGTCGCAATTCCAGTCTAACAACAAAGTGGTAAGAGACTTCTAATAGGATTCTTTATGCATCACCATACTATCCTTCCAACCTGGAGGAGCATTTGGCATTGTACTGAATTTCACTCTGCCATCACTCTATTAAACATTGATGTTACACTGAAAAATAGCCCTAAATCTCAGAAGCTTCGGACCATTTTTCTCCGATAAGTATAGCAATTGCCATCATCTGTTTTTAAAATAGAGAAATGCATGACATTATGTGCAATTCAATCTTTAAAAGTCTCTTACTGAGCAAATAGGAAATGCTTATTAGTGTTCGGATATATCACTTATCAAAAACATATAGTCATATTAACGCAACATCTGTCCTGGAGTACATCACCCGATCAATTTTGTCAATCGATTAATGACATATTTCAATGATGTATGATGCGACTAAATATCTTTGATTCAACCATATCGAGGCTTGTGACAGTTGTTATAGCCAATAATTTCAGCTTAATTAACTATTGATTTTGTCTTCATCTGCATTTTACAAGAAACTGCATAATTTAAAAAAGCTGATCTTTCCATAAAATTTTATTTGCCAAATAAATTGCATTATTACCATTCTCTTTTAGCGTGGTGTGCTCTTGTAGATAGAATCGCAGTTTATTTTAAACATTCTATAACAAGCAATTATCTTCAATCACTTAAATTATGATGAAATTAAACGCATTTTTTTTTTACATTTTAAAGCTGTTAAAACTGTTTTGTAATATAAGTAGACCTCAAAGTTTAAGAAGTTATCTTCTACGTTTCTTTTTTAATTCAAACTGGATTTTTAAAGTTTCACGATATAGCAAACTTAACGACTTTAATTTTGTCATCGAGGAAAAGAAAACTATTTTGCATAGATTTTATTTATTATTAATTTACTAAAACATTCTGTCTAAATATATTTTTTACATAACTTTGCAACAGAAATTACACTTAATCAATTCACAAGAGATACTTTGAAATTGTTAAAATTCATTTTCTACATAGCATAAAAATTTAACAAGAAAATAATTTTTTTAAATGGCATGTAAATATTTTTATATTTTTATCTTCAACTTAAAGAAAACTCAATACTTATCAATTCAAATTGCTTTCAATATTTTGCCATTGATTTTGAACATATATAAAACTCTAAATTTCCAAGAATAGTATCATTTCTTTTAATAAAAAGTTAGAGTTTTCGAAATGATGTGAAACTATTTACAGGTAGATAGATACAATTTTTTCCCTTTTCTGATTTTCCCACTGCAAATAAAAAATGCATATTTTAGAATAAGATGCATCAAATATTTATTTACTTGTTGAAGACTTTCAATTTTAGGCATTTATTCATTTGAAAACGGCAAAGAATTCCTGGAATTATTGAAAAAATTCAGCATTTCTTATTTGAATGTATATATGATTTTTGGAATCCTCTGAATTATTTTTGAAAAGATGAGAGTGAAATATTATTCTGTGGTATAATAAAGCACGAAAGAGATATTTTATTATATTTGGAATAAAATTCTACTAAACATTTTTATATTTTATTTAAGCGTTTAAAATCTCTTTTTGATATTCAATCAAGCATAATATTAAATATTATTCAAAACTAAATTTAAAAAAAATCATTAAAATTACATTATTTTGTAATAGATATTCTCTTGAGTAAAATCAATTTACTGTCAAATATATTAATTTAACAGGAAATATATTACTCTTTTTAACGAACTTACTTTCCACAAATATAATGAAGATAAGAAAAAAATTTGGATAAATTCAATTGCATTAAAAATAACATTTAGCAACTGGCATAGTTAAAAAAATATACTAGAATCCTATTGACATAAGATATTTTCTTCTATATAAATCAGAATAATTTCTGAGAATTTTTCAATTTTTATTTGCACATTTTCTTAAATTTATGAAAACTTATTACTTAGAATGAATACAAATATTGAACAACTTTATCAATTTTAAGTATTCTAATTTATGATTATCGCTTTCAGATATTTTTAAATACTTTTCAATTAAACTCATAAATTTGAATCGCATAAATTATCAAAACGCTGTCAATGAAAAATTAACGAAAAAAACTTTTTTTCATTAACATTTTCTTAAGAAATGAAATCAATTTATTCATATCCAAGAAAAAGAAAATTATTTATGTTCCCATATATTACCAACTTTCATTGTTAAATTTTATATTTCGAAGAATGAAAGCTATGTATTTTCTTAAACAAATATTGGACATAATTTATTTAAGTTTACAAGAATGCCTTATATTAAAGATTTCTCTGTTAAAATATAAAGAATTCCACTTAAGTATTCATGTATTCAGCATTCCACATTTGCTTGTTCTGTTCGATTTTGTCTATACAAATCTAAGGAAATGTTTTGAGAAAAATAGGGTGAATAAAGGGATAAATTATTGTATACATCTTAAAATACAGGTGTAGAAAGAAATTGCACAGTAAAGCTTCATTTTTGAATAAACATTTTATATCCGTTTTGAAAAGTTGCTGATGAATGTTATTTTTTCAAAATGAAAGATAAGCAGTTTGTTAGTGAATATGGAAAAATCTACTGAATATTAAATGAATTTCAGGAATTTTGTAGGCAAATGATTTAGCAATGGAAAATTTTATTTAAAAAAATCTGTAAACTTAAATAAGAGAAATTCATCTGCATAATTTCTGGAAAACTAAGCAAACCAGTAAGTCACATACAAAGCATTTCAATCTGCAATTCAAAGGGAATTGTATGATTACAGCTTAAAATATTTAATTTCAATTAGAACGTATAAAAGCAAATATAAATGAAAAAAGAAATTATAAATAGAAAAGAATTAATGTTGGAGAATTAAGTAAGGAAAGAATTAACGAACTTATTAAGCAATAAAGAAATCAAATAAAAAATGTTTTATAAATAATAAATAATATCTTTTTAATCTTGATTTCCATAGTAGTGAAAATATATATGGAATAATAATCTTTTATTATTTATTTATTTAATATAAGTTGCAGAATGAAGAGGAAATTTTCATAGTATACTTTTGTAAGTATACTTTAAGAAAACTTTTAGCATCTTACATAAATTTAAACAAATATTTTTATATATGCAGTGAAATATTTTTTAAATTGATAAATGTAATTTTACTCAAAATAAATTTATTTGTATGTAAATTTATTTTATAGTTGATTATTTTAAATTATGTATATTTTTTCCATATCATAACTATATTACATATTAAGTATATTTTTAAATACACTATATTCTCTTAGTGTATAAAATAAGTGAAAAACTAAAAGTCAGTTCATTATGGAAAATAATATGCACATAATTAATTCATTTTACTATACATTATTCCAAATTATTATGCAACTAAAATTTATGTCAAGTTTAATGATTAATTTATCTAAAAGATTGAATACTTTTGTCATTGATGATTAATTAAATTTTAATGTAGATATGTGTCAGTTGCGTAGTTAATCTTTACGAAGTTTATAAAGTAATATTTTAGAAACTATTATATCTTTCGGTAAGATTAAGTTACACATTATTTGAAATATATCGATATTTGATTTAGGGAAGATTTTGAATAGATTTAACATCGTATCATTTTTGTAATTATTAAAGAATTTAAATCTATATACTCACGTAGAATTGTACAGTTAAAAATAAATTTAAACTTCGTATGTAAACAAGTAGCGTTTTAAAATTATTAGCTCATTTGTTAGAATGCTCTTAAGCAATCATGAATTCTCTGTACAAGTTTTTAATTAAAATCAGAAAATTTTCAAATATTTTTAAATTATTTTACTATTTGCATATTACGGATTTTAACTGTATACATACTTATCATGAATTAAAATTTCAAGCATTTTAAATACAGATTCGTAATTTTTAAAGCATTTCTGAAAAATTCTTAGTTTTGTAAAAGCCAACTAGCTGCTAATGATAAATACATAAATTCTGGATTTGAAATGAAGCAATTTATTGATAAATATTATGTGTCATTTAAATTAATATATTTCGTAAAAGGCAACTTGTCTATTACTACATTTATATTGCAAAATTTATTGAGATTTAAATTGTAAATGTATTTTCATTATTTATAAATCTATTATGTTTCGATAGTATCAAATATAACCTTTGATTATTGGCAAATCTTGTTATTTTAAATAAATATTAGCAAGAAAGGAAGAAGTTTTAAAAGTAAAACAAGATTAAAAAGTTCAATAATTTAATATCGTAAATATAATGAGATTTCTAAGAGGTACATAGCTATTTTTGTCATATTTTACAGTTAAGCAGAAATATGTTTAATATACATGAGAAAAATATTAAACATTTAAATAATCATGAAAATGATGAAAAATAAAATATTCAATATAATTCAAGGAAAGGAAGATTTTAGTTAAGAATATCTTGGTTTCAAAAGTATTAGTCACTTCCTTGGTTTTAATTTTTGATAAATATAAATTTCGTTAAAATTTTATTTCAATTTTCAGCTCATATATACATTTAAAAATTTGAAAATTATTTTAAATAATCAAGGTATGTGTATATCAATGCATGCCGATATTAAAAAACAAAAATTATTCTCATGAAATTTATGTCTAGAATTTGTATATTGAAACTATGTAGTTCAAGTTAGTTAATACATTTACCAATATAAATATTATGAAATGATTATGTTGCCACATATTTCAATTAACTTCTCAAAATTATTTAATTTCTCAAAATTAAGCAATTAACAAATAATTCAAAACTTGTAACATTTCTTCTACTTATTGCTTATTATTAAACGTTTATTTTTGTAACCTAAATGGAATTTAATGTATAGAAAATACATGATTTTTTATTCCTCAAGGAATTTGTGTTTATTACATATTTTAACAGCTCTGATCAAGTTATCATCTCAAATTAAATATTGCCATTTCCTTAAATGTTTAATATTTTTGCTATGGAAAAGAAATCCATCAGCTATGTTAACAGTAATTTTCATACTATAATATTTAAAAGCAAAATATTTTAAAATGAAACAAAATTCACATATATCTCTCTGGGAATAAATAATTCAAATTAAAAATTTTTTTCTATCAATTATATCTACGGTATACAGTAACTTAAGTTTATATTAAAATAAACTACCGTGAACTTTTAGGAACATTAATTTTATGTGCATTATAGTTTAGGCCATAGTTGTAGTTAAAGTAAGTTTAATTTAAGAAACATTCTTGTTAGATTTAATATACATAAAATAGTGGTCATTAATTTCAAAATTTTGTCTAAACATAAAAACTATTGTCTTGTAAGACATTGATTTAAGCCTTTATTTTAAAATATGAAAATGTGACATGAATTTTGAAACAGTGATGATTTTAGTCCTAAAATATTACCTTATTATACTTTATACATTTATGATTAATTCAAAGTTAGATATAGTTAAAAATAAAATTCTGTAAATAGATAAAAAATATACCAAAATAAGTTGGAAAATAATTTTTAGTAAAATAAAATAGCACACTTATATCACTGGCTGAAAATTATTTTAAATATATAATATTTGACACTTTTAGTGGTATTTAACGATTCAAAATATGTGTTTAAAATAATAATAATAACGTGTAACATAACTTCAGTGAAGTAATTTCTAATGGTAATAAAATTTAAGATATTAATTTATAGAATTTGTAACTTATAATAATCTTATGCTAAACATATGTGCTATTATATGTTTCTATAATTAATTTCTTGAAATATTAAACAAAAATATAACTAATCAGTGAAAGGGTAAATATACCATTTAAATTTCAAACTTCCCTTTCATTTATTTTGTGTTCATGTTAGCGTTAAATCCCAATAATAGAGGAAATATATTTTTTCCGAAAATTTTCATAATGAGAGAGAGATAATAAATAGCGTAGATAATTGTTACCTTTATGGTATTGTAATATTAAAAATGGTTAAGTTTCCTTATTAATTTATAACAATTACATTACATGTCTCCGAATATAAAACTATTTTGTCTCTATAAGATCAGCTTGTTATAGTCTAAATTATACTACTACGTTACATGAAAGT
The DNA here is from genome assembly GCA_030067965.1 of Latrodectus elegans. Lineage (NCBI taxonomy): Eukaryota > Metazoa > Arthropoda > Arachnida > Araneae > Theridiidae > Latrodectus > Latrodectus elegans. Next base: position 37,102,841 of record CM057816.1, read on the forward strand.
TGAATAATATAATTTTATTTTCTGGAGGTAAACAAAAACTGAGAAATTTAGTGTTATCACAGTGCCAATAATTGCAGAATATTTTTTAACATGCTTTCGTGTAATTGCTTTACATTTTACCGGTAAAAGTATCATTTTATAACTATGAATATTCAGAAATAAATCAGAATATCAAGTATAATTATAATTCAAAATTTAAAGAATATTAGGTAACAAAAAATAATCGCATTTTACATCACACTTTAGTTTCTTTGTAGACTAAATTTAAATTACGAATATATTTTTTGACATATATACAAAGTTAGGTAAATACATCTCCCAAAAGAAAAGGTTATTTTAATTATTTTTATGTAAAGTAATAAGAAATTTAGAGTGATTCCAAAAGTGCAGCGATATGCTAAGACATGAGTTATTGCTCATCACACTGCAGTAACTTTTTGATTATTCAAATTTTAAAAATAAGAGATAAAAATTGAATTTAAGAAATAAAAAAGGAGACAAAATAACTAGTTTTTGTTACCAAAAATCTACCTATGATCACTCTGTCATTCATATATATTTATCAGTTTTTTTATTTATTTTTAAATTATAAATACTGATTTTATGGGAAATTCTTTTCTACTTTTTTGAGTTTTACTTTATTATGCTTTCCAACATAATTAATTTTTTTTTCTTCGAAATGTTATTAAAGGTCTATAGGAACATTTTCCCTTTAACTTCTTAAAAGACTATCATAGGATTATAATTAATAAAATATTTATGAATATCTTAAACATAAAAACTAAGGTACTCGCAAATATTTTATTTATTTTTTTTTAGAAAAATGTTTCTAACATTTATCAATATACACTTAATTATTTAATATTGAAGTGAACTTCATTTTAATTACATTCCATATTACACTTTCGAAAATAAATTATCTTAAAATGGGATTCAATTTATTTCAGTGGAAAGATTAACATTTCGTTTTTTTAAGCAAAATGTTTCTTCATACTGTTTCTAACATTTATCAATATTTGAATGAATACTTGTATATATGATGTGAAAAATATATTCAGTATCATTTCATAAGAACTTCAAAAGAATTTTTGGTCATAAGGAATTTAAAACTAATTTAATTAACCAAAACGTGTGGTATATAAATCCCATAAATTTACATATTCTATGTTTATTGTATTCGCGTTAAGTGTTCCCATGCCTAAATTTAAAAATTTAATTTTCATTTTCATTTAAGAACATTAAAATGAATAAAATTTGAAATAAACTGAGAGCTCTTTATTTACCAAAACATGTGTCTAATATTACGTATTAAAATTTCTTTTTGATATTTTATATCTTTAATTTGTGTTTTTTAATTAAATACAATAGCATTAAGGGATCTGACACTGTGCAAAAAATATCTGTCAAGTGCATGTTTCTTTCTATTCCTGCAAATTCTTGCCTGTTGCCTGTCACGTTTACTCTGAATTATGGACTCCTGTATGTGTAATCTCCAGAGTCCACATTCTTTGCTACGAAACATACAGCAGAAAAGCTTCCGAGTTTTCTTAGACTTGAAGTAAATTATCTGAGAAAGTTATTTTGCTTTGTGTTTTTCCAATTTTTCTTTACTTATTCGAAGCAACATGCGGAATGAATATTTCACCTTCTAATGAATGAATAGCATGGAATTTACAAAAGTTATGTCTTACATAAATATATTGTACGTGTATTTGTATTTTATTATTTCAGATTATTCTAGAAAATATTTTCGTTGAAGAAATTACGCGTTGCATTCTAAGTTAAACTCCATGAAAATGGTAATGGCACATAATTTAATGGCATATGTAAATATATTAAATACATATTGTGCAAATAGATAGAGTTTCTAACCCCTCCAAACATAAAATTCTTATGAATATCAATGCCGTATATTAATTAACATAAATCCCTATCACTTTCAATAATTATTAATTTTTAAGTTTTAAGCAACTTTTGGCAATGTATTTCCCAGTTTATCTCAAAATATTATTTTATTGAACTATGGTTCTACATGTGTTAAAAATATTTGTATTTCCTACTTGAGACAGACATAACAGTAAATTTTTAATCTCCACTAATGATCCCTTCCTGTTTAAAAAAAAAAGAATAAGTTTATTTATAATTTCAAGGCATTGTAAATTTTTCTTAAGATATATAGAATAAACAATTATAAATATTTCATTTGCAATTTTAATAAATAATAATATTATCATCATTTATATTATACTACTAACAATAGTATTATCAACAATAACACTACACGTTTCTTATAAAGATGCCAAATTTTCCTAAGCAAATTATATTTTATCGGAATAAATCGTAGCATGCAGAAAATAAAGAATTCCAAGAACAAGAATTATAAAGGCTAACAGTATAAATTTCGTCACTAAATTTTTATAAATATTTAAATAATAGATGTTTGAAATTTGTTATGAATGTGGCCCTTCTTGGAAATAACTAATTAATTAATAAACTTTCTTACTCCTCATGAAATTAATCATATTTTGGAAGATTTAAAAGTTTTATTGATGACAAATGAGAAGCGATAAAACATATTCTTATTAAACAAATTATAAAATACAATTTTCGTCGTTAAGTTTTATACAAAACTTTTTATTTATTACATAAATAATATACTCAAGAACTTTAAGAATATCAATAAGGCGGTAAAATGAATATATTGACAAAAATTATAGCAATCGTAGGACAAAAGAAAAAAATATACACAGAGAAAAATAAAAAAAAATAAAAAAAAGAAACCAAAACTGAAATACTCTCTGAAAGTAATTAAAAAGATTATCATAAAACTTAAATTTAAAAATTAGCAGATTCCTAAATTGGCTTGGATAAATTAAAACCTTGGATCATTATCATATTTAAAATTTTTATCATTGTCTGTCATGCTCATAAATAACATACTTATGTTTTGGATATTCTTATTCAGTCGTTGTTATTCTTATACGAAAGCTTATTTTACTGTTAGTTTAAAAGTACATAATTTAAAATGACACTTTTGTTCACTAACCATTTTAAAATCTAATTTCTTAGATAAAGCTAAAATATTATAAAAAATAATTTATCGTCCAATGGAATACAGTGCAAATTAAAAGACATATGCTGCAAACATTTAAATATCTCTATAAATGTTTTCTTTAAATAATTACGAACTAATGTTTTTATATTTACCTTTAAGTGTCATTTATAATTCTAATATATGAAGCTCACTGAAAGAAATCAACATTACAGGAATGTAGTACATTTATATCGTTAATATAACATCTTAACTTGCCATCCGGCAGAAAATTTATAAGTTGTTCAATCAGAAAGTCAGGACTTCTATTACATAACACAACATATGATATATAGTATGGCGTTACTTGCATGAGAAATTTGTTACATTTTAAATGTGCAAGAAATATTTATGACAAAATAACAATCAAACCTTGTAATTGAATATTGCATGTTTTCATCAATTCGACTCGTATATATTCTTCCTGGATAGTAAATTATATTTTTCAAGACGCATCCATGTATGAATTTCAGAACTGCTGTTAAAAATTTTAATATATCATAGGATATAACAGATTCAGAAGAGAACAAAATCGCATGCATATTTAATAAATACACAAGAGTATTAATATTAAATAAAAAAAAAACTATTGAAACCAATAAGAAAAACCACTCAAATCAAATGCCACTAATTTAAACAAAAACATTGCCTTATACATATTACATTAATTCGATTTGCATCATATACTAGAATAAGAAGATAGTGTTAGCTGTAAGTATTTAGTGTAAATAAATATAGAATGCAAGCACAACTTTATATAATTTAAAGCTATCATAATGTGATCCAATTTATGGTGTAAAATAAAAAAACTAATGTAAATAAAGTAATGTAAATAAACTGTAAACCGTATTTTTTTTAATTTTGTATTTTGATAAACATATTTACTTTGTATCTTCTAAAAAGACTCAAAAATATGTTAATGTGTTTTGAATAATAACTGTATACTATTGAGTTTGTCGAAATATTCGATAAGCATTTTTTATAGAAAATCAAATTAGCATAATTTTATAATTATATGAAAAATGCCATTGCCATGAGCGGTGCATTTAATTTGATATCACGGAAAATTAATGAACATTTTACACCAGGTTTTATAATAATCGAAAGATTTTCTATATTTTAATTACTAAAAGGTTAACAATAGATCAAGAGAAAAAGTAAAATGAAAACGGAAAAACACATGGGTTCCCATCTGAAAAAATAGAATAAAAAAAGCTGCAAAAGCGATTTTTTTAAATGTGGAAAATTACAAATATTTGGTAAAAATTATGTTAATTATTTCAGAACAATAACCAATCAATGATTACTGAAACATCATTTATTGTTTGATTTTAATTCTTTAAGAATTTTATTAAATCTATGTTGCCAATTTCTTTCTTCCAAATTAAAATATTCTATTTGTGCCTTTCAAGAATCATTTAGAATTTGCAAAAAGTCTAAAGTTCATTTACAATCTATTTTCAAAAAAGGCTTTACATAATAGTATTCTTTTTATTTTCCTAGCGTTTCTTGAATATGAAAAAATTTGCATGTCTATTTTTATTTCCGCATTCAATTACATTACCTTTTTTGGATTCCACAAGGAATTCAATTATTTAATCTATCTCCAACTATAAAAGTACCTAGCTTTCGTTAAGTACTGTCTTCTCTTCAATTTGCTTCCGGATTTTATAAAATAATTTCATTTTGATTTATTACTTTAATTTCTTTATTCATCTTATAACGTTTAAAGTATTGAAAGGATTATTAAATATATTTTGAATTTTTCATTGGAATTTTCAAAAAGCAGTATATTACAAATGTAGTAGTTTAATAGTTTAATGTCAGCTACATTCTTTGTTGAAACATTAGGACACAATACGTCTTTGTATAGTATATATATATATATATAATATATATATATATATATATATATGTATATATATATATATATATATATATATATAATATATATATATATTATATAGATATATATATATATTATATATATATATATATATATATATATATATATATATATATATATATATATATATATATATAATATATATTAATTTCTCTTCATGAAATAGACATGTATACATCAATAAAATTTTATACGTAATATGCATCAAATTGATTTAAGCTTTTAATTAAATTCAAAATTTCATAAAGTATTTGCTGTTTTTACAAGTGGCAAGAAAAATAAAAAATGTTATAATTTTCATTATTTTTAGGAAATAATAAGTAAACTACTTAAAATCTTTAACACAGAGATTCGAATGTCTTATGTAAATATAAGAAAAATAAATTTTATAAATAAATTGCTTTTGGTATATTATCCTTACAAATTGGGTTGATAAACATTTTACTAGCCGAGACAGAAAGCACTATGAGGAAAATTTTTGATTCAGCGTAATATTATTCAATGAAATTTGAGAATTACTAAATTTTTTCTTGCTTTACAATTAAACATTAGAGAACTGAGATTAGTTATTAGTTAATTAATTTTATACCATACTAAATAATTTTTAAAATAAAACGTTCAATTTCTTTTTCTGTTTAAATTATCTTTATAAAAGCAATATATTGAGCAATAAAGAGATTATAAGGTTAGTTTTGTATTAATAAATATAAGAAATTCAATGAATGAAGATATCTTTTGTTCTGATCTTAACAGTATTTCATAATAATATTGGTTTTTGTTGGATAAGGGATCAACTTACACTTGACACAAGTAAATACAAAGTAGAAAAATTACGAAGTCTTTACCAAAAGCATTAAAGAAAATTTGCTTAATATGCAGTAATAATCTACTAAAGATTTGATTGAAGATATGATTGTGATGGCTCCATCTGTATAGCTATTCACATTCGTGAACGAGAATCAGGAAAGTTATTGCGTATACAACCATTTCCATTTACTTTGTGGAATAAGCTCGTTCACAAAGCAAGTATGAAATATCCTAAGCATAGTGGATAGATCCAATGAGCATTATAGACATACTTATTATAAATGAAGAATTAATTTGCTTTAAAAACATAAACCTACTATAAATAATTAAGTTATTCATTAAGTTTTATAGCAATTACTAGATAAATGGTACATTTAAAGGAAATATTTATTGTAAAATATTACTAAATTTATAGAAACATTGAAATCTTTTAAAGTTTTTGATAATATTTATATCATTTAACACGCTTTTTAGACATTTATAAACAACGTCAATTATTTATATTATAAGGCCTACTTTGTTATGACTGTTAGAATAATTTAAAAAAAACCCCATAATTTAGCATGTGATTAGAATTATTTTCCTTTCGTAAAATTATTTCGTTTTCTTTTATTTTTTTTTCGGGGGGATGGTTTATTAAATTATATATTAGCCATTATGGTCCAACATCTTTTAACATCCTTTTGGTAGTAGCCTGATTCATGGCTCATAAAAGTTTTTATTTTTGCTGACTAGAAACTGATGCAGATGATTTTAAATCACTTCATTTGAAATAAAAGTTTTACCATCCAAACATTTTTCAATGATCGTAACAAATAATAATCCGAAGACGTCATATCAGGAGAATATGGTGAATGTAACAGAGTAGCCCATTCAAGCTGTAAAAGCATTTGGCGAATGGCCAGATTTGTATGTTTTCTCGCATTATCTTGGTGAAACACTACACTTTTTCTGTTGATTAATTATTACCTTTTCTGTTGAAAAGAAGTTCATTTTATCCAGATGAGGACAATAGACTTCCGAAATGATTATTGTGATGTTCGGTAAAAACTCAAAAAAAAAAAAAAAAAAAAGATTCCTTTAAAATTTCTCCAAACAAACAGTAGCACCCTTTTTAGATGGATATTGGCTTTTGAAATGTTTTGATAGGATACATCTTTTTTTGCTCCATGATCTCTTGCGTTTTGACTTTGTTATATACAACTCATTTTTCATCCTCAATAAAGTAGTGTTTCAAAAATGGATAATTTTCATGACATTTGAAAAGAAAACTACAGACGTCAACGTGACAACACAAATTTATCTTTGTAAGAACATGGGGAAGATGTATATCAAACTTCAAGGTTTAACCGCAGCCTTTCAAGTGGCGATAAGTAGATGAATTCGATAAATTTAACATCTCCGCGATATCACATGTTGTTATTCGCTGATTTGCGTCAAACAATTATTTTACCTTGTGTTTATCAGCTTCAACATGCCTTAAAAAACGTGGTGCAATTTCGACATCAGAATTGACGGATCGAAATTTTGTTAACCAGTTCTGGAAAAGGTAAAATATATGAAACTGCTGTTTATTTCTTTTCATATTTAAAAGTGTACCAACCAAAAACCACAGCATAGAAGTAATTGAACATTTTCACACACAAGCTTTGCTATATCAGTTCTGAAGATGTATACTGATTATGAAATTTAAGTTAAGTGTTAACTTAAGTGTTTAAAAAATGCAATTAAATTCTCTGATGGGTAAAAAGAAATTACTTTCCGGACAACCAAGTAAAACAAACCTCAAATGATAATTGAAACAGCACAACATATTGTATAATATAGTATTAAAGTATATATTTTAGAAACACTAAATAAAAGGAACTATTTCGTTTATTGAACCCATTTCCCTTTGCTTTCTTACGTCACAGTATTTTACTAGATGTGTTTTGCAATTCTTAAATGATTTCTGGTGATAAGCCAGAAAACTTCGTGAGAAAATTGAAGAAAAATATGACTTCTATCAAAAATGATAAACCCAGTACCCCTTTACCAGTAAGACCAGTTATAATAATTTAACCACTGTGTAATAAAATGAGACTTTTTAAAGATGATAATATGAAAATTCAATTCTACTTTACTCTAGTTACTCTCTTTGTATTATTTTGCTTTGCTCTCGTTTTTCACATTAATCTTTTATTGATCATGGCCAAAATAGTTTAGTAAGTACACTTACATATTTAAAAAGGTTTAAACAAAATTTTATAGTTAATCTAAACATCTAATCACTTCATGTAAATTAATTATTTTTCACTGTTTACGATTTTTGTACGCAATACCAGTTATTGATATCTATATTACAAAATCTTGAGGTCCATAAAAATTATTGTAAGTAAAAAATTCAAAAAGGTATCCATCATATTAGCTGGAATGGCAAGTGAAGTATCTTAAAGTAAACTTTCTTAATAGAAGTTTATTAAATTCATCGATTTTAGATATTTTTTTTAAAAAAATAAAAAAATGTTCCTTTAAAATTATTATCACAAATTTATTTATAAATTAAAATTTGAATTTTGATGATTTCCTTCAAAACTTTGTTTTTATTATTAAACAAAAATATAAAACAACGACTTGTTATCAAAACACGATATTTGTTACTTTGACCGCATAAGATTTTCTTATTATAATTACATTTTATCTATAATATACAGGAGCGTTTTCCTCAGAAAAGAGTGAATAGTTAATGCATCATATGAATAAATAATGAAATAGGTATCAATTGCTTAGAAGATCCGGTTAATATATATATATATATATATATATATATATATATTTCTGTTATTCAGAGAGTAAAAATTTTCTATTGTGTAGAAATAAGAAATAAATACTAGCTTTTTGCTAGAAAGTATTTGAATTTATTAATTTTACTTCCAGTTTTTATTTAAGTAAATGCAAAAAGGATATTACTTATAATCGCTTTCAACTAGTGTTCAGAATATTTAATTATTTACAGCAGATATTCTCTAAATTTTTTTTCTATCTTATGTTTAAAGTCAGAAGAAATTCTAACATTTGAAACATTTTTACGATACGAATCATTTTCAAATTTTAAAATATTTTGAGAAACTACGACATAAACTCATATCATATTTAGTTATTCAAATTGAAGAATACATATGTATTTTTGGGTTACAGGATTTTATGGATAGTTAAATTTTAGGAGATGATGGATTTTTGGAATTTCAAAATAAATAATATTTTATTAGGAATTAATATTTTTTTAAAATTTCTTTCTAATATTAAATTTTACGTCCTTACTTAGTATTTTGTCATACAGAAGATCGTTAAGCATAATTCAATTTCAATGGTAATTTAAGTTTTTATATGATTCAATATCGAATTTTGCAAAATATATCCTGACTAACTATATGCTTATGAAACACCAAACATCATAAACAAGAATAACATTTTAACCAATATCTATTTATTAATCAGAAATTATTTATTAGTTCATTACCTCATAAGTAATGCATAATTGTAATCAATAAATTCTAATTCATGAGACATAAATGAAACTGTTATTGAATTTATTTAGTACACATCAGAAAAAAATCTTAATCATTTTCATTATTTAAATGTTCAGTTATAATAATTTCAATTCTATGAATCTTCTTGAAATTTTTCTTAAAACAAATATTATATAATGAAGAATACATTTGAGTAAATACTTTGATAAAATATATTTCTTATGGAATAGAAATTTGTATCACTCATCAAGAAATTCAACAAAATAAAAAAATATTTCTTTTCCTTTACCAGTTGTTTTTAAAACAAGTTATGCGAAACTTAATAAATATCATTTACCTAACATCTACTTAAGTTGAGTTTTAATTCTGCAATCATTCAACAGCGACTCTTCTATATTATATTTTAGAAAAATGAGACCACAAAAAATCTGAATTTAAAATTGAAAGTATGATTAAATTTTAGAATTATGTTGTCATTGATTTAACTTCAATAATGGTGTTTTACTAACCTAATGATATGGATAAATAAGCTTTCAAGAAGGTTTCTTAAATAATATGCATCATCATGTCAAATATCTGAAAATAATTGTTTTATATTTCAGTATATGGTCAACAAATAAATGGTCTACGTTTTTTGCGATGTAGTTAAAACTAACAATTTCGACTAATTGAAATTAATAGTTAAGGTCACTTTAATTATCAAACTCATTGAAATCTTAGTACTCGAGTTGTGTACTCCTCCTTTATAATGACAAAATATTATTTGTCATTTTGAAAGATATGCTTCATCGAGTGAATCTCTGCTCTACACACAGAAGATATTAATTATTTTTAGGCTTTTATAATTTATCAAATTTAAGGATGATTATCAAAAAATATAATCATACATCATGTTATTTTCATATTCAATATTAAACTTTTCTGAAAACAGTTAAATACAATATGAAATCAGATATGTTGAATGAATGAAATGGAAATTTATTGAGAACAATTTTTTGTTTCTTTTAATATCGTTTAAGTTTTCATAATATAAAAGCAAAACATGTTTAACTAATCTTTATGATATATTTTCTGTATAAAATAGATAACAAATAATAGGAAATAATGTTAAAAATAATATTACTAAGATCTTTAAAGTACTTACTGACAAAACGAGTTCCAATTTAAAATATCTAAAGAAATTTATGAATGTAAATTTATAAATATCTTTACAAATATATTTTGAAATAACTTTAATTATATTGTTCGATACAGGAATTTATAAATTATTTTTTATTCATTTGTATAGTGCTTTAGAAAATGATGCGATATGGTATTTCAGTTATGGGGTATATGGTGTTTAATTGTACCACGTGGTACTTCAGAATCTAAAGCAGAAATTATTTACAAAATTTTAGATTCTGCAATTTTAATTATTTGTTAAAATATCATTTTTCTTATATATCTTTAGTTATTTGTGAATTATTATTTAAATATTTTTCACTGCCTCTTTATTATACCTTACTTTAAATAAAATTATTTATATTAACTTCTCTACGTGAAAATTCCTTACATCTGTTAAGAGTTATTTTTCTTAGAAATTATAGATATTACACTTAGCAGAAGTAAAAAGCAAAATGTTATTCATCGAGTATTTTTTAATTATCTTTTAGAAGTTAAAATTCTTGTTTTTATGTTCTTCCACCAAATAAATGATTAAAAAATTATATTTAAATATAAAAAATAGCCTGTCTTTTGTAAAAACAAAATTGCTTGTTATTCGACATCTTCAATGAAAAATATAAAAAATAGTCATTTCAATTTTTCTAACACTTATGTACAAAAAATGTTTTTGAGGGTATTGAAATTCCCTTAATCAGTTTCAAGAACTTTGTTTGATGTTGAGAAATTTTTATCATTCTATTCCCCATTGTTTATCTTTAGCGAAATCGATTTTATGTAAATTAATTTTTTTCTTCTGCTTTCTTGTTTGACTTATAAGTCATTTTCTCTAACGCAACTTCTTTTTCTGTAGTCTCAAATTAATCTAGCAAGGATACTGCATAATGATTTCGTAAATAATACGAGATTTCTTATTTCATCGTCAACGATTTATTATTTGCATAAAAAAGCAGTTTCTACCCTTCCTGTTAATTATCTTTTACTTAAACATTATTGAAATATTTCCGCTACATTGTTATAAAACTTTCTTTACTACATTGTTAAGCTAAGAAGCTTTTTTCAAAATAACATTATGCTTAGGAAAATCCGCAATCTTGAAATTGTTTTAAGATGCAGTTATTTTTTAAAATAATTAATAATTATATTAAATCTTTCAGCCTATACATAATATTGAATGTGGAAAACATAATTCATTAAGTTAAGTGTAAGGGAGTGTGACAACTACATTTTTCTTTAAAACTAATCCTTTATTATTGTATCCATATATTTAAATTGGTGTTCCAGCAATGAACTACATTTTAAGTTTAGTCTTGTTTATAAAAAGACGTGGAGAATTTTGGACATAAGTTAATCATTCAGGTACTTCTGTAGCAAATGCTGATGGAGACACATAACTGTTTTTCCATATGTAGCAAATTTATTTATTAAGTTTAAATCGAGTTTTCTCAGGCAAGACGATGAAACATCTCTAAGTAAACAAGATTTTATCATTTTAAGTTTTAAATATCAGTCAAAACTTATTTGCACTTTAAAATGCTATATGCATCTCTAATACGCATGAAGCCATTTTTAATTGTGGGGCAATGTTAATGCAATGCTATTTCTATACTATCTCTAAAAAATCAGCTATGCCTTTTAAAATGGTAAAAAACTTAACACTGCAGTCAAATAAGAAAAAAATAATATTCACTCTTATACAGATTAATATTATAAATGTTTGAATGTAAAATAATTGTAATAATATTAAACTAATAAAAGCCTGGTCTGAAATTATGCAATTTCAGAATATTTGTATATGAACACATTTATTGAAATAGTAATTATAATTAAAACTAATATGATGCACTTTAAATAAAAAAGTTATATCAAAGCTATCAAGTAAATAAAATTTTGATATTCAGTGAATACATTATAAGAAATAAATAGTATGAAATGCAAACCTTTTAATAAATATACAAAAATATTTCTCAGCATTGACTGTCAAAATCTTAAACTATTCATTTCAACAAGGGACATCTTGAAATGACTCAGATCATATATCAAATAAGATTAATGCCACTGATCAGCATGTGTCAGAATAGGAAAATTATCAATGTTATGAAATATTAAGCAGATTCAAATAATTTGAATAGTAAAATGGAATTATTACTATACTTATATTTCTCAAAACACAGCGGATGTTACAAAAATGAAGAGAGTACAGTAGTAAAAGAGAATAAAGTGCTCATTATTTGAAAAATACAATCTCTTGTTAGATAATGAATACAATGAGAAATATAAAGTTTTACTCAAAAATTTTGTAAAAATTATAGGAGACAACAATGAAGAGTGAAACAATTAAATTTATAATACATTAAACACACACACATATATATATAACAATGTTTCTTTACATCTATTATATATATATATATATATTTGTTTATATATATCTATTATATATATATATATATATATATAATATATATATATATATATATATATATATATATATATATATATATATATATATATATATATATATATATATATATATATATATATGTATATATATATATATGTATATATATATATATATATGTATATATATGTATATATGTATGTATATATATATATATATATATATATATATATATATATATATATATATATATATATATATATATATATATATATATTATATATATATACACACAAGATGAAAAGAAATTTTGTTTTTTACGTAAGCATGTAAATATGAATTCAAAATTGAAATTTAAATGTTCTTTTTTTCCTGAATTATAAAAGAAATGAAGAACATTTCCAAAATAAGATTTCAAACATACTCTGAAAACTCACTGCTTTGGGCACATTTTGCACTTTTTGGAGTTCCTGAAGATTACTTTGAATTTCCCACTGTCTGTTGAGCATTTTGTATCATATATCCTCCTCTTCTTTCTGTATTCTATATTTTATTGCTCTGAGGTTATAGATCCTTTGCGATTTGTCTTATTCATACCTCTTGGGCTCTTCAGATATTCAAGTAATATATTTTTATGATGCACCATTTTATTTTCAATTTACTTTTTTATATTTCTAAGATATCAAATGGTTTAAATAGAAGAAACAATTCTCACAAGGTATGTATATTTTTCAAAACCAATCTCAAAATAAATGAAATTAGGCATATTATATCCATTTAATAAAATAGAATGTAATATTTTAATAAAATCATACCAAATACAAGTAAAAACTCAAAAATAAATCTTAAAATGGATATTAAATATTAAAGTATATAGTTGAATACACAATCTTAAATCGTAAAAAAAAAAATCTCTGGAATAGTATTATTTAACAAATCATTCTCCCTCAAGCTGTTCATTTGGAAGCTTCTTAATCATTAACTGAGTTTAAAATTAAATATAAGTTCTTATTGCGTTTAAAGAGAAATCTTAATCGGAAAATATTTTAATGGAAAAACAACTGGAACTGATATAATATCATAAGATATATGCCTATTTTTAAAAATATTTAAATAAAAGCATATAGCAATAAACTTGTCAATTTTCATTCGCAATTTTTTCAGATTATATTTTGCATATTATTGCTTATATCATGGATAGTATTATTGTTGCAGTTCTCTGTTTACTTAAATTTTATGATTTTTGGCAATATAAAGGTATTTTTACATTTTATAATAAAGCTTTAGAAAGTAATAATTCAAATATTCGGTATTTATTATAGAAGCATATTTCAAATGAAATCTTGTCTGTCATAGTTAATTTTAATATCAATAAAATATTTTGTATTAAAAAATATAAAATATCTAAAGTTTTTTACAAAAAAGTTCTAGATTTGGCAGAAAGCAAGAAGCATTAGAAACAAAAAAAAAACTTTGTTCAAAAAGCCCATATAATAATAATTAAGAAAGAAGAGAAGCTATACTGTATGTTTCATACCAGGGAAAAACTGAACAGTACGTTGCTGGTATGATAATTCTTAATACATCGTATGTCTCTCCAGCGAAGAAATGATATTTGTTGAACGCCGAAGCATTCTGAGGAACACATTATTGAGCTGCGCTGAGTTCTGAGAATTACAATTAGCAATTAATGCTTTCCGAAGGTTAGGTAAATATGTAGGAGGTCGTTGAATGGGGTGGAATTCTTCAGCCAAAGATGGCCAACCCATGCTCTATCGGATTCATGTCCTTTGAAAATGCTTGCCATCACATACGTACATCTTCTGACTTAAGATAATTTTTAAAGATATTCGATTGTTGAAGGCGGAATTGTCATTCTTAAACGCAAACTCAGAGCCCATAGCCAATCCTAAATAAAATAAACATCTAGTTTCAAAAAAATACCCAAAATGTTTTTCTTGCTTTTTTTTCTATTTGAATATGCAAATCTGTTCTAATGTCCAATATAATGCATCCCTAAGCAAACACACCTGCTCCACTGTAACGCTGAATATCAATAATGTTTTTCTGATTCTCCCTATGTGAATACCCGTCGTGAATAGAACTGTAAGCGAAGACTTCACCTTTCGGAAAACATAACACACACCTTCTGTGACGGAGTATGTTTTCTACTATATGCTAATTGCTGGCGGCAGTCTGTTGTCATGAGTGAAACAACCTGAACTGTGACCATATGGTTCATACTGTTCTAAAAGTCTGTACATGGTTAATCTTTAAACAGTCATACGAGTAGTTGAGGATAGCTAACAAGACAAGTCCATTACATTACTTTGTTTT